>JACEII010000002.1:8885531-9010962 GCA_014332785.1 Antheraea mylitta
CCAACAGCTGCCGCAGGTACGGGGGCACTCCGAAATATCGGAGAGCCGCCCTTATGACACCGTGCGGCAGGCTGTTGAAGGCGTTGGCGATGTCTAAGGACACTGCCAAGACCCTCTCCCCTTGGGAGGTCGCCTCCGTCGACAGCGACTTTAGGAAGCACAAGGCGTCCACAGTGGAACGACCTGTCCGGAAGCCAAACTGCGCGTCCGATAAATTCGGCCCCACACCCTCCAGGTGCTGGACGACTCGGGAAGAGACAACCCTTTCCATCACCTTTCCAACGTCGTCCAGCAGGACGAGAGGCCGATACCCGGATGCGCTGTCCGGAGGGCGGCCCTCCTTCGCCATAAGGCAGAGCCGCCCTTGCTTCCAGAGCTTCGGGAACTGCCTGACTGCCAAACACCGGTCGAACAGCTCCCGAAGCCACCCCCCAAGATGGCCCAGTGCAAGGCCGAGCACCCGGCCCGGGACCCCTCGGGGCCGGGCGCTCTCCGCCGGTTGAGGAGGCGCTCGACAGCTCTCCCCATCTCCTCTACCGTAATTGGGGGAGGACTGTCAGGCACCTCCCCAACTTCCGCCCGAGGTGGAGGCATGGGAGGAGCCGATAGCAGCGGAGGGTCGGGGAATAATTCTCCCACGACCCTCGCCACCACCTCCGGCTGGAGGGTCTCCGTCACCGGGGGCGCCCAGGATCGTAACTTTTTGCGTACGAGCCGATACGGACGCCTCCAAGGATCCCCCTCCAGCGTTTGCAGCAGCTCTTCCCATGCCGCCTCCTTCGCCCGGCTGATGGCAGCCTGCAGGGTCTTCCTGCACTCCCTGTAGCTGCCATACAGCCGGGCCTCCACCTCAGGGTCCCGGTGCCGCCGTCGGCGGCTACGTCCGAACAGCCGCCGGGCCGCGGAGCCAGTATACTGCCCGTTTGTCTGGGCGGTTTACGCTCCGCGGCATCGACGCGTCGCAAACCTCAGTTAGGGCACCACGGAGGCGGGTTGCGGACGCGTCGACATCGTCTTGCACGGAGGGCATGGCCCACGCCTGAACGATGGCCGCCTCTTCCACTAATTCGCGGTTGAGGCGGCTCACCGCCCAACAGGGGAACTTCGCGCCCCTCCGGGGGCGGGTGCCAATTGCAGCTTGGGAGGTGGAGACCTCGAACCTAATATATCGATGGTCTGATAGGGTCTCCACCTCCTCAAGCACTCTCCACCCCCGGACACGGCGTGCGACAGACGGGGTGGCAAACGAAAGGTCTACCACAGACCCCCCGTTATGTCGCACGCAGGTGTGGACATCTCCCTGGTTGAGGAGGGACAGCCCCACTTCGGCTGCGCACTCCTCAACGGCCATGCCCCTCGGGTCCGTGGCTGCCGCACCCCAGGACCTCGATTTTGCATTCAGATCGCCCATGAGGACCACGGGGAGCGGCGACAGCCGTCTGACAGCTCCCTGCAGGGAGCCGAGGAACGTCTCGAACTCCCACAGGGGCCTGTTAGGGGAGAAGTACACCCCCACAATGGCGTACTCTCCCCAGACGGCTGCCACGAACCCGGCACCTCTCTCTCTCACCGTCAGGGGCAAACCACGGCCGACCACGATCGCCACGGAGTCAGTCCAATCCCCAGCCCACTGGGGCTGGGAGGGGACATAATAAGGCTCCGCGGCGACCGCGAGCCCGATGCCCCACTCCGCCACTGACTGCATGAGCAGATCTTGTGCAGCGGCGGAGTGGTTGAGGTTCGCCTGGAGGAAACTGCATAGTGTGCTCCATTAGTGGACCATCGCAGTTTCCTCCTGCCTGGCGGCGGTCACCCTAGGGCCCACAACATGGTGTTCCCTTCCCTTCGTGGTGGGGGGCCGACAATTGCGGCTCCCCATTACATAGCCTGAGGGCCTCCCAGCGTCCGCGCATATGGCGCAGCGGGCCGCCTCCGCCTTACACTCGGCCACTTTGTGACCAGCTGCGCCACAGCGGTAACAACCCTCTCCTCGGCTGGAGGAGGAGGGGCACAGAGGGCGGGTGTGCCCCAAGCCCATGCACTTGAAACACCGCATGGGCCTCTCCTCCAGCAACCGGACGCGGACAGCACTCCACCCGATTAACATTTTTCCGGCCTCGGCGAGCCTCCTGGCCGCCTCCACCGGGAGGGCCATGTGCACCGCACCAAGCCCCCCCCCAGTTCCTTTTTATTTCCCCAGCCTTGCGGTCCTCCATCTTGTAGTCGGCCTTCGTTGCCACAACCGTCATAACCTCGTCCTGGGATACCGAATCGTCGAGACCGACGATCCGGATGTCCGCCTTCTTGGTCGGTACTGCGACCGTGGCAATTCCGGCCAACGCTACCTCCAGCTCCCGGGCCAGCTCCACGGCCTTCCCTATGTTCTGGCCCGGCAACTCAATCTTCCGGGCCCCAGTGGCCGTCGGTCTCACACGCACCTCTCCGATGCCCATATCCGGAAGGGCAACGTGCGCCCTCGCCTTCACCATCACCTCCTGGTACCCGACCCCCTTACTGACTGCGGTATCTTTCAGGGTCAAAATGACCGCAGCCGATTGGGGGGCGGGAGGTAACTTCGGCCCCACTGGCTTTGGTGGGGCCTTGGGGACCGTAGAAGACGCGGTTGAGGCCTTAGGCGCCGCCGCCGGGGCCCTTACCACCTTCTTCTTTCGGCCCACCACGGTGGACCACGCCGCCCCATCATTAACCACCGCTGGGGCCGGTAGTTCGGCCCAGTTGAGGCCCAGTGGAGCCACCGCGGGGCCCGGAGGCACCTTCGCAATGGCCGGCTTCGCCGCACTCGTCGCACCACCCTTCTTCTTCTCGCCGGCCAGGGACGGGCGAGGAGAATCTTCTGGAGGGAGACGCCTCTCCAGATTCTCCACACGTGCGTTCAGCATATTGCCGAACGACGTGCGGAGAGTGTCGACCGCCTCAGCAAGGGCTTGCTGTCATTGCGGCTCAACCGGCGCCGGCACGGGAGGATTATCTTGGTCAAAAAGTAATGTTTGAGGTAAAAGCCAGTGATGGTCTATTATTTTATAGTCCAGCCAAATTTGACAAAAAATCTAATACATTTTAATTCGTGTTCAATAAATATGAACGTCCTATACATACATCTATTAAATTCACACTTTACAAGATAGATTTAAAAATATGAACCTAAAATATCTAAAATACCTAGAATATCTCCTTGGGTGATGACATTTAAAAAGGCAAGGGAACTGCACTCTTGACCAGCATATGCGTCGGTGTAGTCTATCGATTTTAAAAGATCCCTCACATGACGGACATGAATACGAGCTTCGCGCATGGTATATGGTTCTTCTACCACCTGAAAAATTGAAATATTAACTGAAAAATACGAAGCCTGTTTAATATTTCTGAACATTCATCAAGTCTAAAATGAAATCAGATAAAGCTGCCGACATTCAGACTAGTCCGGGAAGAATTGGAAAATATTGGTTTCAAGAGTAGTGGAACAAAATAATTTGTTCTGCGACATCGGTTGTCCATCCAGATTTTCTCATTTCTAAAAGCCTACTATAATTTTCAGTACCTGGGTTCATTGATTCATAACGATGGTGGCAGACTTGGATATGAGGAATAAGATAGATGCAAGGCGAAGGAAATGGCGAAAGGTGACTGGTGTAACTTGTGACCCAATTGTGAAAGTCATGTAAACAGAAAGTTTTATGTATGGAGGTGGACTGATATAGAAGTAGAGGGAGACCGAAAAAAAAGAAAGGACTGATTGTGTGAAAAATGATATGTGTATAAAAGTTATGAATACTGAGATGACATCTAACAGGAGAGTAGAAGAGGAAGACAAGTTGTGCCGAGTTGCTTAGACGGAATAAGCGTAAAAAGACAATGATCAATCAAATATATACTTACTTTTATAACAGATCCTTCCTTTAAACCTTCTATATTCTTCAATTCTGCAAAGTTATCCAAAGTAACACCATCTAATTGTAAGGAGAAACAAGTTCTATGACAAGTATCTTCTCTGTCCATCAAAACTTGATGTATTTCCTGGACAAGTTCCATACTCGAAACTTGAATATCTAAGGGTTCAGCTCCTGGACTAACGATTTTTACAGTAAAACCCATGTCTTGAATGAATACTACTTCAGCATCCCTTTTTTTCTCATCGTCATCTTCACCGGGAGAAGATTCTCTATCTCCATCTCCGTTAACAAACTTATTATCTGAACCATTCAATTTATTAGAATCTTCAGTACTCAATATAGTATCTTCATTTTCTTTTTTGTTATCAGTATTTTTGTTTTTAATATGGTCCTTCCTTTTATCAGAACAATTTACTTTATCAGAAGTCTTATTCTTCTTGTGATCTTTCTTCTTATCGGTACTCTGTTTCTCATTGGCTATTTTAATTTGACATACAACAGGTACAACAGTTTCATGAACTTCATCTAATTTAATAGATAAGGAGTCAGTATCGGTGTTAACTCCATTGGTGATTATCTCAGTATTATCGCTACTATTAATATCACAATCTAATTCCTTTTTATTATCACCATTAACTATGGTGTCACAAAGTTTTTCTGTGCCGTTTAGCATTATTTCTTTGGTATCAGGATGCTCTTTATTACTAACACTATTAATTATATCTATATCTAATTTACATTCCTCGTTTGTTTTACATGAAGTATCTTCCACCTTCAGTTGATTCAATGATTTTTCACTATTCGATTTGGTTTTCTGGGATTCTAGAAATTTTATAATGAAATATAAATATTATACTAATACGACTACCTATGTAATCACATTCAGTGATTGTTATATCTAGACTCTACTACAAATTAGTTTGGGAAGTAATAAATATCCTTATTATAGTGTAATTAGCAATACCCCATGCGAAAGTATGTAAGAATATCATGGTAAAATGTCTGCTTAATTTTAAACAGTACAGAGTACTTTGTAAGCCTCCACCTATACGCTCCGATGGTTCAGTAGAATCGATCAACTTAGATTCGATACCAACGATGAACCCGAATTGTCGGTGAAAGAAAATATTGTGATAAAGCCATAGTACGCATAATGCGATATCCTCTAATACCTGCCTAACTGGCTACCGCCCTCGAGATGAAAATCTATCGCCCATACCTATAAGTTTGTCCCATCTGTAGCGCTTGTGACCTAATTTCTATAGGCTCAGCGTTTTACAATCGTCAGTCATGTTTCCACTAAATAAAATTTCAAGTGAGATGGTGATGAAACAGTAAACCTAATGATCAAATGCAAAAAGCAAAGCTTTATTTTATTAATAGTATTTTCGTAGCATTTTTTGGTGATGTTAAGAATTTAGCAAAGTTAAATTGTGCACCTGTGTTTAAAGGAAAAGGCGCGGCAGTTATTGACTGTGGTGAGGCTGGTTTTCGAGCAGCAGCTGCGTAAGAAACACGCGGCACGATAACATTGCCTCCGCCACCTTCGTCATCCGCACGTCCGTTAGGTGTGCTCGCGTGCCCATTACTTACAGGAACACTTGTTGTGGCAACATTTTTTTTCATTTTCATAGTTTGTTTATCCTGTTTCTCGACTGAAATACCATATTTATTATATTATTAAGATATGTAAATATTTATATAATCTATATACTTTTAGCACAATAGTGAATTTAAAGTTCTACAGAAATAAAGTAGACCATAAATAACACAGTTATGTAAATAAAAGTAAAAATTAGGCACTAAGCCGGTTTCTAGGCTAACGTCGTCTCGTTACATACGCGAGAGGAGCGTGACAGAAAAACACGTGGTTTTCCCTGGCTCGATGCCAAATATCTCCAGTATAGAGTCAATAATAGAGCGCTACGGGATGCCGCCAACAATAGACGCCGTCGACGTTGTCTTGTATACTCTGTACTTAGCACATTTAGTTGCGGTTTCACTCTAAACTTACCCTGATTACCTCTTTATTTTATTATATACTACCATCTTAATTGGAAGATTTTTTCTAAAATGTCATAAGAAGTATTTCCATACCTGATTAATCAACCAGAAATGAAACAAAGGTACTTTCACATCTACAAAAATTATTTTACAAACTAAAACAGTCTCAAATAGTGTAAGTTGATTAAGTTATTTATATCTTTGCCGTAATATACTATCGTTGAAGTAAAACCCAGTTATAATTACGCAATCCTATGCTATTTTTCTGAATTATATTTTGCCTAAGCTGCTTGTCTCGTGTAACATTTAGTCGCCAATATCAGCCACATTTACTATCACGCGAACTACAATTATTTTTCGTACGGCTTAAAAAATAGAAAAACAAATTGCCCTTGATTCAATATCATTCCAATTCTATACTGCGTAACACGATTTCGGTAAGATAGTTTATAAAATGCAGCTTGGCCTAGATTGAAATAAATTCATGTCAGAGTTTGTTAATGGGTGACCGATAACACAAACCGTTAATTTAAAATAACGATAACGTACAATAAATATAATTATTGTTTTATTACAATTATTTTAGAAGAAATTTGTATAATTGTTATACATTACTTCGTATTTTCTTTAAAAACATTCAAACCGAATTTGGTATGAAGCCTGAGAAAATTATTTCACGTATACTTATCACTAACACATTTGACGCTATCTTTCTTACCTTTAACAAACAAGATAACATAAATAGGCGCTTGTAACCTAAGATAAGTATTAAATCAAAATTCTTGATAACCAGCCGTTGACACAATGCTGCCCCCTTTTTTGTTAAGACTGCTATTCCTGTACATACTTGGGTACACTTCTTTACCTATATGAATAATGTTAACCGCTTTAAAATATCTGTATCTATATTCATAATCTGTATAGTATACAAAATCTATTATTGTAATACAGTAGTAACCTTCACTTAGGAGCAAGCTGTTGCCCAACAACGAAGTATCAATAAGACACAAAAGTTGAGCGAATCTAAACCCTAAAAACCAGAAACATAGAATAAGTACACTAGAAGTTACTACTACAGGAGATCTAACCTTAATTTTGTTTATGAAATTTATTGAATATTGCGCGAAAACAGAAACTAAACTAAACCATCAAAGTATCAAATTACTCTGACACAAAACACGTGCGTATTGATTGAAATTCCCCTCGGTAACTCCACGTAGGTACATAACGGTGTAAGTAAAACATAAGTCCGAATCAATATGGGAATATATTATTTTATGGATGATTTGACGTCACTACACTACATGTGAGCATTGTGTTTTCAAATTCAGATCAATGGAATATATCTATTCAAGTTTTAAGAACGTAACATTGATGGATTATGCAAACCAACTCGCAATTGGCAGCGCTTTCGATTGACCCACGGTTTAACCTAGTTCTGCTTTGATAATCGACAACTGAAATTGGTGGCACTTCTTTAATCACAATACAGACAAATAATTCACTAATACAAAGCAAAATTACGTAAAAAAATGGTATAGAACAAATGCATTAGACATATTTACAAAATTTAAGACATTACTATTATACAACAAACACTTTAAAGAGGTTGTAATTGTAGAATTGAGTTTCATCCAAAAAGACCAGAATATTAATTACCATCCTTTTTACAAAGCACTTCGTCTACATTAATCTATGATGGGAATCTACACTACTATTATAGAGAGGTAAAGTTTGTGAGTTTGTCACGTTGAAGGAGGTAATCTCAGGAACTACTGGTCTGATTTGAAAAATTCTTTCAATGTTATATAGCTCATTTATCAAAGAAGGTTATAGGCTATATGTAACCACGCTAAGACTAACAGGAGCTGAGAACCAATGAATAATGTTTCAAAATTAGGATTTTTTTCCTCCTGAGAGCTTCCGCTGCGTGTTTTGCATTAGCTCAAAGTAGCTATTCCACGCGGACAAAGTCGCGGGCATAATCTAGTATATGATAAGATGTGATCTGATGGCATTAATATAAACCATATACTACATCAAGGATTATCAGTCCGCTCATTTCTAGACAACTCCAGGAGCGACTGCAAATTATTTTGATATTGACTGTAGATATCTCACTGTAGCTTCAAATAAAAAAAAACTGTTTTATTTTGCAAGATCCATGCATTTGTTAGCTCTGTCCTTTTATTTGAATTATCTATTTTTATAGCAGAAATGATTTCAAAAGTAGTGAAACTTACATGTATCATGAAGTAAATGTCTTGTGTTATCACGTTTTAAAACAAAAACAAAAAAAAAGATATCGAGTACGGAACACGAATAGTTCGCCAAAAATTAAACACAATTGAAAAACAAATATTAAGTCATGAGAATTTTGGAAGAAAATGACACCTCTCAAGTATTTTTTAATATTTTGGGAAACTTAAATTTACGTATTAAATGTAAAGATGCATGTAGACAAAAAGGTTATTCCATAAAAGATAGATCATAAAAACCTTAGTCACATCATAAGAAATGTAGGGAAAATTTTCTACACATTTGTATGATCTATATCAAACCGCGAATTTATTCGTACTTATTACCTATCCGAATTAAGTATGAATCTTGTTTGTACGTAGCTTTAACGGTTGAGTTATAAAGTCAGTTAGATTTTCTACAAGACGACTGGTACTTGCAAGCTATTTTTACTCTATACTTCCGAACAATCAATAAAACCATTGCTAAGTAAATAAGATATACCAGCTATTTTCTTCCTTCATACAACGAAAGTCTATGATTTTTTTAACAGCACGATTAGATACATGTCGGTTCATAATTTTAACGAAAAAAAACTTTGCTTTTTTAGAATGAATAATGTATAAATGATAACTAGGACTCCGTATTTTGTGAGACATATTCAAGATGGTATTGGGCAAAAGAATCTTGGATATTTTGATATGCTTGAATTCACTGGATAATCTAAAAAAAACCCTTGATGGTAAATGAAGATGAGGCTGACGATGGATTGCGCTTACCCGCTAGATGCCTAGTCCACATTAAGCACCTTCTGACCTAAATATGAACGAACTGATGAATAAACCAACATTCAAATATTGTAAATTTCTGGTTATCCGAACAGTGAAGATATCTCCCGATCAATCTATAGGTATTCACAAACACGTCGTAAAAGTAGTTAATACAAATAAACGATAGACAAGTATTATGAAAGCGTGGGAAAAAACACACAAATTGAAACCTAATCGCTCCGATAATTGCAAGTAAAGCATAGTGATTTTAAAAATAGTACGTATGTAGAGAAGTCCGGTGAAGCTGTAAAGGCCTTGCAAGGCCAATAGCGTAGTCAGTTCGAAAAAAAAAAGGTACGTATGAGATCCTATGGATTTCATTGATAAAAAATAGCCTTCCAAAGATTTTGTCCCTCCATTTTGTGAGGTTTAAGCACGATGGAGGTTACTGACGACACTTTATACTGTAGCTATGCAATAGAGAGTTTGTTTAATTTTAGTCTTTACGGTTGCTTACAAATAAACTTATTTTCACGTAAACGACATTTTATGAGTCTAACAATACCAAAGAGTCTCGAGTCTATCTTCATATATCACATTCTTTGGACGAAAATGTACCTTAACAGCTAACATAGAAACTATAGAATGTAGGCATAAAGAAATGTACTTTATGTATGTAATAAGTCTCCTGAAAAGTACAAAATAGAGATAACGCTGCTGTAACCAAAGGGTAACATTTGAAGGAACGCGTTAATACTTTATGTAAACAATTTACATACCGATGGCCGAAATAAATTGATACTGAATACGCTATTTATTTTAAATTTATATATATTTTAAATTTATATAATGAGTATGTTTACAACCATTTGGGCAAGTTTTAACAGATGATTTTTTGCGTTCTGCCCTACGTCTACTAGATGACGTACGTACAAACCCATGGAATACGTTAACAAAGTTACACAACTGCACACAGATATAGAATTTATTTTCAACGTTTACTTTACGTCCTTAACCTCATGGAATTCCGATTACAACAATATATCTGAACATGCTTTTAGGGAAACGTTGTGAATATTTAAAGAAAAATAAAATTCGGGCGTATTATAAAAATGCCACAATTTTAAAAACAATTAAATTATCAATAGAACATGCTTGATATTTGCAAATATTAATTAAATAAACATTGAAACATGAAACTCTAAATACTTCTAACATTGAAATGAGTATTTGTGATAAAATGATTGTCATTATTTACACAAGCTTAACAAGATTATGTAATAAAGTCTATTTAGTAGTAAGTAAAATACTGTGCAATAACAGAAACGCTGAATGACGAAATCAAACAACAGTTGCTGTTATGCCCGTTTAGTTATATTCCAATACAGTAACCACACAATAATAAGGCGTTCTCGTAAGTTTTCTTGAACTGAGCAAGTTTCACGGCATCGATTTGTATTTGCGCCAACGTTTCTCAACTTTATGTAAATTGTCTTCTCACGATGAAGCAGCCGAAAATATTCCATAACCTAACGCGAAAGTTTGAAATGTGGAAAACATAAATCATCCTCTATGTGTATACTTTAAATGGATTAAAAATTAAGTTTGTAAATGATACTACAAAAAAGATTATTGTAATTTAGTTTAAGCGTAGGCGTTGAAGCGGCATAAGGTGTATTTTAAGAGCCCTAAGTTTAAGTACTTTAACGTTTCCATTCTATTACATTGAAATGTTTTTAATAACGTACTACAGACATGTATAATAGATTCTAATGGATTTATTATTGACCAGAATCAATGTTAACACGTTAAACTTAAAAGAGGGGCTGGCTGTAAGTGCAGCTACCAGGATACATCCATACACGCTTAGCGACAGATTCTCACATTGAGTGTGGTAGCTCGCAAGGCGAGCATAGAAGCCCTATCACCATGCTATGGTTTCATCACGATATTATCCTTCGCCAAAAACTGCGGTTCATGGGTCATTCAAGTACTATGTAAGCACTGAAGAAGGGTCCTTGATTTGCTTAATTTGATGACATGGGGGTTGGGGTCTGGGCGGTGATTACGTCAGCAATATTTATTAACTGAATTAGTACAGGTTATATATATATACCTATATAAATGTTTACGTAATTATGCGGCGGAGGGTTAAGAACATTGCTTACTTTTGCTGACTAGGGGGAGGTGGTGAGAGATTTCAAAAAATCTGCTTACGTAATACTTGAATGGCCTCTCATTCGCAAGGATTTGACCCTATGTCGATCGACGCGGTGTCCGAACACAGTAATTACTGAGCTATCATCGCTTCGATACTATGATAGGATGTTTGATTTTCATTTATTTATATATCCCACAACTAATGTGTCAACAACGAGTACATAATAATATTTTGCGGCATGTCCATACATACTATATTATTATTTGATTATCTCAAAAATTCCAAAAAAATTAACTTTTATTTCCAAAAAAAAAATATCGGTATTATATTATTCCTAAATATAACATAATAGTGTTACTGTTATTTAAATCTAACAGGCTGTTTATTTTTAAGCGGTTTGTTGAGTAATTTCATTATAGAGTATGTATGATATAAATAACTGTTATGAGGCCGCTAAAAAGGTATCTTTACAATATAAGTTAGACTGACTACTAAAGAATTGAAGGATAAAGGGAGAACCAATACAAGGTTCACCCACCGCCTGTTATCATTAAAAAAATATATAAAGTGTTATCTCAATATGCGTAACTGTATTTGTTAACTTATTATTAATCATTCATAGACCTACATATTGACTAAATCATTAAAGATTTTTTTTAATTTTATTTTTGGCAATCAATCTTTCAGATTATTACTGCCATTGTCACGTAGTCAATAATATTACAAGAGTCGAACGTTCATTTCAATATACTAGTGGGCGCCCAGTGGTCGACATTTGACCATAGTTATTTGTTTTTTTAAAGTTTGAACCTTATTAGGGTTCTTTTGTCAAAGGGTATACTTCTATAATCAAAGGTTTTCATCATGGATACTCAGTTGTTTGCCATTTGCAATAATCTTTAATTATATAAACATAAAAAAATTATGTACATGAAAATTGAAATTAATTATAAATTTGAAACAAAAATCACGTGGTTAAGCTCTCAAATTTTAAGCAGACATAACTTTACGAAAATAAAGAAATTTATAGTAACCCATGACACAATTTTCAATTAATTTTACACGAACACTATGGGTGGTATTCCTAGGTGATATTGAATTAAATGTAGTCTGTTCATTATGAGAAATAGTGATATGCCCAGTATCATCGTTTGGAAAAGTAATGGATGCACAATACAATCAAATGGTGAATTCAAGACAAAGACGTTTTTAATACTACCATTAGATTTTGAAAAAGATTTTTTTTGTTGACCATGTGGTTGAATTGCAACATTGTAACCGCGGAGGTCTAAGTCATGGATTACTTTTATGAACAAAATTCCTATTTTGATTATACAAAGTAGTATTTGGCTCATTTTTTTTTAATTCATCATTTGAAGTGAGTTCACCATAAAAAATAATAAACATTACAATAATAGTTATATTTTATAATATCATTGTTAAATGTAGGATGAAATATGGTAATTAGAACATAAGAGTTAAAAAATACATATAGTCGAGCATAGCAACCTCCTTCACAACCTTTTTTGAAGTTCGTAATTATTGACGGCTGTCAAAATGTCATTTTCATTTACATGTGTGTATAAGTTGTGTAAAATTCAAGTAGTAGTGTAAGTAGTGCATATTTTAATTAATTTAATGTACTTCTAATGCATTTTATATAAAATAAACAGCTTTCTGCACTTCTCCGCCATATAAACTTTAACTATGCCAAATTTCAAGTTCACCCGTTGACGGGAAATAGGTTAAAAAGGGGTATAATAATTTTGCTTCACATATTAATATATCGATAAAGCATCGTATGAATCAATATTCTAACGAGATGATGGATCAGTTGTTAGAACCTTCCGGGGAGTTTTCGTGGCGTCTTAGAATTTGTTGCTCTGTGGTATTATTTCCCATTCACTTCACTTATGCATAATAAACTAACTATATTACGTAAAACACCACCAAATTTACAAAATATAGAGTCAAATAACACAAGATTATAAATAAAATATAAAATCCACAACATGACAGACTAAAATCACGCCAAAAACTCCTCATTAAAGATTTATTTGTTAACGTAGATTAAAAAGACAATAAGTTTCTAAAAAATATTCGGTTATGATGAGGCAGTCATCAGCCAGTATTTTACGAGCAAAACTAATATTTACATACAATGAACCAAAGAACAGTCATTAAATCAGTAACTGCCCATTCTTTTATCTCATATATGTAAATAAGGTTTCAATAAGAACGGCCTTTACGAGTCGACCTCTTACGTGGCTGACAAATAAATTCAACACTGAAATGTGATATGTTAATACTATTTTTCCACCTTAATAAATTAAAATAATTAGAGACATTGATAAGAGATCACCTAAGCTTAAAATTATGATAAGAGCAGAAAAAGTTATAGGACTTTTTTTTACTGAGTTGAACAGAGAGCGATGACGTAGGTCTATTTAGCGCCCGAGCTTAACCATTGCTCAGACAGACTATCCATTTTAATTGGCTCCATACAATAGTATTAGTACCAACTCTTAGGTGAGCAACTTTTTAACAGTTTTCTCTAAATCCTATAGACGTCATGACTAGTAGAAAAGTAGACATACATGGGAATCCTACGCTCTCGTCCAAAGAAAGAGGCCGCATCAGCCGTTTTTTGCAATATTGTGTTATAACATACTCCGATAGATACATCCGACATTATTGTTTTGTTCAAATTACACTTATTCAAAAAACGAGTTAGACGTACTTCGTTACAGACGCAGCTTATAGACTTTTCGAATTTCTCCGATATGTTTTATTTAGATGCACCTATTTTTTAGGGCAGCAATACTACGTGTATTATTATATAACGACCTTTTTTAGTGAGTTCATTCCTTTTTTTTATACCTTGAATACCACCAAGTAAGAACTTAACAGCATTTGCTACCGGCCTCACACTAGCTTAAACCGCTTCTGCTCGACTCCTAATCATCTTGTGGACGACGTGGCACTGGCCAGGTCTCGGAGCTACCTTATTTTGTTTTTAATATCAATCTATATTATCTATATCTAATCTATCTAACACCTTTAAACGAACAATTCTTGTTTATTTTTATATTTGTATATATACACCTGTATAACGGAACATCCTGTATAACTCAGAAACGGCGTCATCTATTTCCGTGAAACTTAGTATGTAGGTAGTTTCGGGGACGATAAATCGATCTAGCTAGATTTTATTTAGATTTAGATTTAATTGAGATTTCAGGCAATGAAAAAGTATAGTTAGAATATGAAGGTAAATTTCGCCGGCGCTGTCAAAACAGAAATAGCTCAGGTGGAAATTGGATGCTTCGAAAATCCGTGTAACTTCACTTCGAATCCGAGTGTATATAACTTTTTTTTTGTAAAATTGTAATTTTTTAAGGTAACCTAACAGTTTACTTTCATTTAAAAATATTTTTAAAGAACCGAGCTGAGCTCGGTCGCCCAGATACTACGATATTATATGATTTGTTTGCACAAAAATAAAGTAAAATCACCAATGACCTCTAAATAATTTGGGATTTTAAAGTGATCCTTAAAGCCTATGATTTCCTATAACAACTCCAAACATATATCTGCAGTTCACTACATCAGGTAACATGACTGGTCTATTGACTGCAACTAGGAAAGAGTTTTGCGTCAAAAATTGATGTAGTTAAAACACAATTAATGTAGATGAATTTTCAAAAATACTTCGTAGATACTTTAGAACATAGAATGTTCTATAGTTTCATATGCAAAACATTAACAACATTTGTCAGTTGTTTTATAAATAACATTTGAGAGCAATTTTAACATTAATCAGGTAAATTGGTGCAAAGGATACGCCTGTTCATGGCTATAATACAATACATTATGTATAACATACAAAACGATAGCACTGACACAAACACGCTCTGTAAAAAGATAGGTAATATTTACCATTCTTAATTATCCAATTATATGAAACCCGATACTTGTACAGTGGATATCTTAGGATAAATTAATGAATTTTACTCTACATTCTAATTTGTTTTGGTTTAAATTGTTAAAGTAATTAATTCTCTTTCACATTTGTGAAAGTTTTAGCACATTAATATGTAGTTAAAATAAACAATTATAAATTATGTAACATGCTTTCAAAAACATAATGTACATTTAGATTATGTATAATCACATCAACTTGATAAATATTACATTTGAATTATAATAATTACAAATTGCTCTTTCAATATAATTCAAAAAAAATTGTAAAATAGTAAATTGATTAAATATTAAAATAAAAAAAAAAAACATGCCACTCCAACTACTTTTCCCATTGCCCTAAAAATATAACAGTGGAGATTTTTCCAAGTTATATTTTACATATCTATATTAAGATATCAAATACAACCAAAGCAAATAGTTATTGATTTTATAAAATATTAAAGTCTTTACACAAATTATTGTAGCTAAATTGTATAAATCTATTTTTGTTGAAGAATATACTGAATAATATGGCAATTTTACTTGAAATAAAATATGTTTTAGATTTAAATTTTAGAATGTCTCTACTTGTATCTGTATATAATGTTTAAAAACGAAAGTATTCTAAACTACATCCTCACTCAACACTCATAGCATACTATAAAAAATGCCCTGCAAAAACATTACACTTATATATAGCAGTTTACACATACAAAATTGTGTAGAGTTAGAAGCTACAATTATATTTTCAAAATATGAGGCAGACATAGATGTCATTAGAACTAGTAATTACTGTTTAAATGTCTTTAAAAATTGAAGGGCTATCTTTATGACTAGTATACACAAATTAATCTGTAGTCTTTGACTATTACAATTCAAGATTTTATTTCAATATTTTTTTACAAGTAATTGTTGTAAGTGATAATAATTATGAATTCAATAATTGAGCAAGTATATTTATATCTGTATCTAAGTTTCATTCTTGGTGATAAGTACATTTTAGAATAATTTGCAAGTACATTACAATGAGTAATACACAGACAGATAAATATTGTGTAAGCTCTGAAGAAATACTTAAAATATAAACATCAAGTATTTGAACTGGTTTGTGTATAATGCAGTCAGAGATATTTGCAAATTACTTACCTATAATTAGTATGATTTTAGTATGGTTTTATGAATATATATTTTTAACTAACACTATAGTCTTTTGTAAATGGAAATTATATATTGATATCCAGAAAAACATATAGGAAAATATAATAAGAGCATAAAAAATGTAACTAAAAACACTGAGTTGTAATTTTCTTCTAAGAAAAAAATTTAAAGGATGCACTCAAAAAACAGTTGAATATCACTACGAAAATATAAAAAAATCTTAAATTAATATCTATTAAATCCAGTCAAATATACGAATAATATATAAGTGTGGATATTTAAAAGTGACTTTAAAGTAATCTTTTTACACCAACAAAAAATATTTTTCTAGGTAAGATACACTGAATTTGGGCTTGTTTTATATTAGAATAAAAAATGTATGACAAAAACAACAAACTCTTAATAGCTGAATCAGTATCATTAGGTAATTATTATTCACATAGATGATAGAAATACGACTGAATTTTATGGTAGTTCACTTTAAATAAAAAAAAATTAAAAAACAGAAAAAACAAAACATACATAGACTGCTGATGTATTGTATATTACAATTTAAACAAATGTTATTTTTCTACTAGTAATTTAGCACCTTAAGTGCTCTTATGACCATTGTACTCTCATCAATATGCAACACTTTACACAGTTGTGTAATAATTTATATCATGATCATGTCAAATCCCTCTAAGAGTATGCATAATATTAAAATTCAATAACGTTTCCGTAGTCTATTAAATTAATTACATATATGCAGTTTTTAAGGCTCCAGTATCAGATTTATTCATGGAAAATTCAAATGATCACATGATTTTTCAAATGTGGTCACATGACTTCAGTAAATTCAGTGTTCGTGCACTTATTTATTTAAAAATGTATTTAAAGGTAACAAAAAGGGAACTTTTATGTTGTTACATAACTGTAAGCATGATCAAATAAACTTACCTTTGGTAACATTTTCACCTCTACTTTTATCATTCACTGTACCAGTCGCAGGACATTTTTTCACTTTCTGCGAAGTAGTTTTCGAAGAGTTATCATTCACTTCACTACCGAGCGCCATCACAACACGAGGAATCAATCCAGTTCAGATTGACCGCGATGACACGGCTCGACACTCAGCTGAAAGAACACATGCGGAAGATACAAGGTTCAATTTCGACTGACAAAAGTGACAAGATTCAAAGTACAATAAAATCCGCCAAAATTAAAAATCATCTACCAGAGTTAGGGGTTTATTATGTGAATACTTAAATATTGCATTGTATTATTTATTTTTGTACGTATTTGGTAGTGCTATATAGCTCACGATCACGATTGTCGCATTGCTAACACAAGAGCAAAGAATCATATCACTCAAGGAATAGCTGCCATAGACAAGAAACTGCACATTCGATTAGCACGTTTTTTACCTACCTCTAACAAATTGTGAACTAGTGTGGCCGTTTAAGAAATTAAAAGGTCTCCAGACGTTAAATTGAAATGGACGCCAAATCTGAAAAATACATCATTAAAAAATCCGCCAGAAATCGCTAAATGTTTCACAATGTTCCATAGTAAAAATATGGTGAAAATACTATATTTCGAATACTTTACTGTGATAAAACGAACAAAGGCTTTAGTTGGATTAGATACAACAAGTTTTAGTCGCGTTAAAGCTCTTCTTGCTGTTTTGATTCTAGTCGACCCCGAGATCGAACGTCATTCTGGGACATTCCAAAAACAACATAAGCAATTCATATTGTTACCAGTAATTCCAATTAAATTAGTATCAAAATACTTAAATATTTTCAATATTTAATTATTCACTAGAAATCGATAAGTTTTTTTAGTCGCAGGATTGAAAAAAAGTCGTTAAACATGTACAAAATCCGCTAGATCTAGCGACAAAGTCACTAAAACGGTAACAGTATCGTGAACTTCTATGAATGACTGTCTGTCAATATCACATTTTTAATACAAAAAAGAATATTTGCCGCTATCAACTATATTTCTCAAATTTTTTTTTTTGGCAACCTATCTTCTTATACATTATTACTGCCATTTTCGAGTAGATAATTATTACATACAGATACAAGTTTCTTGCGGTCCTTTCAATGTTCTAACAAGTTGAGCCCTATTCTTAGCTCTTACCAGGGAGTTTTTTGGCAATTTAGAATCCATGTTCCACGGTATTATTTCCCATTCACTTTACATGTACACAATAATCCAACTTAAAACACTTAACATAACTTAAAACTATTGACCCAGCAATGTCTTAACAGCTTCACCGGACTACTAAGGCGAGCGCTTAAGGCACTCAGCCGATTTTATTTTGGCAACCAGCTCAAGGGTGCACAGCACACCCCGGCTTGGCTGTTGCCTGTTGCATGCAAAATCGCGACCTATCTTAGCTAACCTAGCTAACTATTCATATATGTATGAGTTGTTGAAACATATATGTGTACCAAGCATACCAACAACTCCTCCATATATTTATTATCGGAAAATTAAGAGTTTTTCAGTTCGATGAGGGAAAAAAGTAAACCCTTCCACTTTCATGTGTAAGCGTGTAGCCGGCACGTGTGTGGGGGTGATCGTGTAGTGTTGTAGCAGTGATGTATATTTGTGTGTCACCGTATCGTGCAAGCAACGCACTCAAGGGCTCCCTACCGAGGGATCGAACCTAGGCTTGAGCCACTGCCGTGGGAGGCCTAATCGGGTGTGCGGGAGCGAAATTAACCCCCAGACCACGGCGGCGTGGTCTGTGGTTACGCGGGCGTGGGCGTGAGCACGCTCTGTTTCGAGGGACAGGCTGGTACTGATCGTTCGCTGACGTGATTAAATCAGGAGGGTCGGTAAAAATGCATCGCGGACGTCTTTTATAACGCGCAGCGTTAGGTACGGGTTCATAGTTTGCGGCGGATACCACTAACGGATTGGGATGATTCGCAGCTTTTTCAAAATAACTAATCGTAAGTGATTTTACGTACGCCCAGATAGAAGGGATCTCTAGCTCTCTATGGAGATCGACTCTCCGAATGTACCACGGAGCACCGGTCACTTTACGTAAAACACGATTTTGGAGAACCTGCAGCTTATGAAAGTTATCTTTGGACATATGCGTAAAAACGGGGCAGCTATATGTCATCACGGGACGGATACACGTCTTATACAAAGTGAGCTTGTGTCTGAGGGACATTTTACTCTTATGACAAAGCAACGGATGGAGGCGACCCAAGACCATAGCGGCTTTGTTTCGCACTCTGTCTGTATGTGAATTGAACTTTAAATGTTTATCTAATGTGACACCGAGATATTTGACCTCTTCGACCCAAGGGATATCGATTCCGTATAGCCTGATGGGCTCAAATTTATTAGCGTGTTTCGTGGGATCGAAGAGTATTGCGGCACTCTTATCGGGATTAACTTCTATGCGCCATCGATGAAACCATTCACCGAGAGTATGAACGGCTTTTTCGATGCGCTTCCTAAGAAAGTCTGAAGAGCGTGGGCGCGAGTATGGAGCCCTGTGGCACACCTGAGCGTATCGGGTGGGGCAGCGATAGTTCACCATCCACTCTGAAGCGGAATGTCCTATCAGTAAGATAATCGCGGATAATATGAATTAACCTATCGGGTACGCGAGATTTACATAATTTATGGATGAGCCCTCCGTGCCAGACCTTATCGAAGGCCTTGGCGATATCGAAGAAGACTGCAATTGTGCGTTTCGGTTTACGTTTCGGATCGGCGTTAAATTTAGAGAAAATGTACTCCGTGAGGCGGTGTACTTGATTCGTGCAAGAGTGTTCGGCGCGAAATCCGAACTGCTCAGGTGGTATTAATTTTAAACCTGTAATCGAGAACTGAAGACGGTTCAGAAGGAGCCACTCGTAAAGTTTTCCTAAGGTATCTAACAGACTAATGGGGCGATAGCTAACGGGAAGCGTAACTTTCTTGCCGGGCTTGTGAATACCTATCACTATGGCCTTTTTCCAGACGGCCGGAAAGTGACCCTGGGACATGGCCGCATTGAAGACGCAGACCAATAGAGCTATGATGCGATCAGGAAGGAGTTTCAGAACCTCGTTCCTGATCCCATCGGGACCTAGGGACTTCCTAGGCTTGAGACGCTTGATTGCGCCTGCAACTTCATCGAAAGTGATCGCGGTTAGGGTATCCGCCGGAGGACACGCAAGTACATGCTCCGCAGCTGATTCGATTAATCCGTTATGGAAAGGGTCAGTGTTATCAGTGTTTGGCGAACACTGTTTCTCTAAGCTTGCGGCAAGGCATTCCGCTTTGTCTATGCTATCGAACGCGGGGTTCTCTTAGTAGTTTGTAATATCCCTTCACTAAAGGCAAGTGAAAGACACAAGTTTTAGTGCATAATTTTCAAAATAGGCAATACTAGAATTAACTGTATAACTCTTCTGTATGTATATTTTGTTTACTTAGATATCATAAATATTTATACTACTAAACATAAATAATTTTATAGTGTATAAATTACCTGTAGACAGAGAAACAAAATTAGCATTGTATTTTTAGGACTAATATATTATCTATGGTGTATGGGGATGCAACATCGTTTATTAAAACATGGATGATACTAAATCGATATTTTCTCATGTGTTATAAAAAATATATTAGTAGTTTTTCGGTGAAGCTGTTAAGACCGTACTAGGTCAATAACGTAGTCAGGGCGAAAAAAAAAGAAAAAAAAGATGTTTATATGTTTAAAACATTGATATATCAGTTGTATCCTTACGTATAACTGAGTAAGCCAGTGGATAATGAATACAATAGACGGCGTTACACATCGCAAAACATCGTTTATACAAAGCGATGTATCGTGGATGTTAGGAGTTTATGTCGATCGATGTTTTAAAATAACTATATATCGTGTGCATCCCTAATTGTGTATTAGGGATATTCATCCAAAAAAATTACATTATTTCTATTGATATGATATATCGCACTGTTGTATTATCGTTTTTAAACGACACATCGAACAAAAATATTGATATTTTGGATATATTACAAAGAGTTCATATTTCATTACTTTATTCTAAGAGGTACCTAAAAAGAGGAAAAATGGAAACCCTCTAATAAGAATTAAGGATTAAATCAATATTAGGTCAAGTACAATTTTTCTTCAATATTTGTAATTCAAATCTTCCATAAATACTACATTCATCGATATATTTAGAGGAAAGTAAAAGTTAAAAAAAAAACTTGAGAGGTGTCAAGGGACACCCGGATGGAACGAAGTTCCTTTCGATTAATTAGTGAAGGAATTGTAATAAAATTTTATTTTTTTAAAGTTATAATAATATTTTTTTTATTATTAACAAATATAATGTTATATAAACTTAATCAGTAGGCTCAATTTTCATAATAATTGGCTTGTGGTAACTGAAGTAGGAAACATATGTTTGGGACTATTATTATTTTTTATTATTTACAAAAAACCTGTATACACTCAACAAAAATAATCGTCGCGACACCACACTGTTCAATGCGAAATAGAAATGAAAATATCTGGCTTGCTTTCTATAAGAGAGAGAGAGACAGACAGAGAAACATGCGACGCCGCACAACTTACAATAGCTTACTATAGCAAAAAGTGTCGTGACAACTGAAATAAAACACATTTTATTTAAAATGACAACTAATGTAATAATAGACGTAAAACAATATATATATATAAATATTTCAAATTCTATTTTTAAAATGTATAAAAAAGTTTGAGTTCATAACATTCCTCCTCATCTAAATTACAACTACTCAATCAGTCGACGTGGTGCTCGCCTTTGACGTTGGCTGCGTCGTGGCTGAGATGCAACTAAAATTGGTGATGGGGGTGTGGACGCTGGTGACGCAAATATAGATGCTGGTGATGTCGATGAGGAGACTGGTGGCAAGGATGTTGCCAACGTGGTTGTAGGTGACGTATTTGCAGGTAAACTTGATAGAGGTGGATCAACAGAAGAATTAACAGTGCATTCATGAGGTTCTTCAATATAAGGAAATGTTGTTATAGGTGAAGTTCGAGGTCTAATGTGATCAGCATGCCTTCGCTTTTCCTCCCCATCAGGTGTAGTGACGATATATGAGTATCTATGTTTACGGGTCCTCACAGTAGCAGGTTGCCATTTTTTTTCTTGTTTTGTTTTAATGTAAACGTCTTCACCTGGATGGTAAGTTGGGTCAGAGTTCATAATATTTGTCTTCACCTGTTGATATTGTTGTTGTCTTCTTTTATCTGGCCGAATATTAGATAATAGACAATTTAGCTGTCGACCAAACATCTTTTGGGCAGGAGAAATTCCCGTCGTTGTGTGTGGAGTGTTCCTATACGTAAATAAAAATTCTAATAAATGTTGTTGAAGTTCACTTCCATTGTTCGTATTCATTCTTGTTTTGAAAGTTCTCACCATTCTTTCCGCTAAGCCATTAGTGCGCGGATGATATGGAGACGATGTGATGTGTAATATACCTTGATTCCTACAGTATTCTTTAAATTCGTAGGATGTGAATTGTGGTCCATTATCTGAGACAATTATTCGAGGTAAGCCAAAGGTGCAAAAGATTTTGTCTAACGCATGACAAAGACTCTTTGATGTTATGTTTTTCATAGGTCGTACTTCTATCCACTTCGATAGCGCGTCGCATAAAATTAGCCAGTAAGTACCTTCAAAAGGCCCTGCAAAATCAATATGGATTCTCTTCCATACTTCTTCTCGTATAAACCAAGAGAAAACTGGAAGTTCCGAGTTGCAAGGGCGATTCTCTTGACATTTTATACATCTCTTAACAAATGCATCAATATCCTCATCAAGAGAAGGCCACCACACATAAAAACGTGAAAGAGCTTTCATAGCTGATATTCCGGGATGTCCTCTATGAAGATATGTAAGAACTGATCTTCGAAGTCTTTCAGGTATAACCATTCTTCCTTGCCACATGATAATTTTGTTTTCAATAGATAATTCGAAACGTTTTCTGTAGAAATGTTTCATGTCATGACTGTAGTCAAGTTCTCTCCACCCTGTTTTTAAAAAGGTACAAACTTTTGAAAGAACAGGATCCTTTAAAGTTTCCTCTCTTAATTTTTGTTCTGATAATTGAAGATCAGTTATTCTAATCCCGAGAAGTTGTGTACTGATTTTATGAACGGAACCCTCAACCTTAGAAGGCTTTGTTTCAGGGTTTGGTAGCCTTGAAAGGCAGTCGGCTAAGATGTTATTTACTCCTTTTTGATAGCAAATGTTGTATTGATAGCTTTCGATCAATAACGCCCATCTGACAAGTCTATTATTAACCAATTTTGGTAAATTACGTTGTGTGCCTAGTATGTGAATCAATGGCTTATGATCAGTTACTAAAGTGAATTTGGTCCCTCTTAAGTATTGATCAAACTTTTTAATGCCAAATAATATGGCTAAGGCTTCACGGTCTATGACAGAGTACTTGCTTTCAGCAGGGTGGAGTTTTCGTGAAGCAAAAGCTATAGGTTGTTCGATACTTTTATCCTTATGAAAAAGTACTGCACCTAAACCATTTTCCGATGAGTCGCAAGCTAAAAAGAGAGGGCGTTTCTCATCAAATGCTATCAAAGGCTTAGAATTAGCAATGTGCAACTTAATGTCTTCAAAAATCTGGCTTTCGACATCAGTCCAACGCCATGTATGTTTGCTACTAGTCAACTCATGTAGAACTGAACACATTCCATGAAGATGTGGAATGAAACGTTCATAAAAATTGACTAAGCCCAGAAAAGATCGTAACTCTTTAGAGTTGGTTGGTGCCGAAGCTTTCCTAATTGCGTCTAATTTTGATTTTGTCGGATGTATTCCTTTTTGATCGATCTTATGTCCCAGATACTCAATTTCTTTTTGGAGAAAATAACATTTTTTTAAATTGACTTTCAAACCAGCTGTCTGCAGTTTGTCGAGTACTGTTGATAGTGTGTGTAGGTGGTCTCTTAGAGTATGTCCTGTTATGGCAATATCATCAAAATAAATTGCTACATTTGGAATATTTCCTAGTAGTTGATCAAGGAAATGTTGAAAAATTGAAGGAGCTGTTGATATGCCAAAGGGCATTCTATTATATGAAAAATAACCTTTGTGTGTTGATAAAGTTAGATATTTTTTTGAATCTGGGGCTATTTCAAATTGAAGATAAGCGTCTTTGAGGTCGATTTTTGAAAATATTTTGCCATTCGCGAGAGTCTGGCGGAGTTGATCAAAAATGGGTATAGGATGCAAATGCTTAATCAAAACTGGGTTAATTGTCGTACTGTAGTCACCACAAATTCTGATATCTCCTGTTGGTTTAAGTATGTTAACAGTCGGTGTAGCCCATTCTATAGGAGTACTATTTGGATCTATTTTTTCAATTATTCCCTCTGTAACAAGACGATCTAATTCTTGTTCAATGTATCTTTTTAAACTGAATTTAATTGGTCTGGCTGGTAGATGTACTGGTTCTGCTCCTGGTTTGACGTGGATGTTAACTTTGTAGTTAACTACTTTTCCTAATTTACCATCGAACAGTGTTGCATATTTATTAAGGACCTGTTGAAGTGTTGAAAATTTTTGATGGGTACTTTTAATGAAATAAACAGCTTTAGGGAATTCCATCTGAAATATCTCACTCCATTGTAGGCCAAAAAGCATTGGTTTAGCGTTTTTCATTACTACTACGGGTAATATTTTCTGCTGTCCATACAGTTCTACTGTTACGTCCGTAAGACCTTCTGCTTTCAATTTGTTGTTGCCGTACGCTTTTAATTTAGGAGCTATAGTTAGATTAGGTGATCCTATGTTCCTCCAGAGTTCAGTGTTAATAATTGAATAGGTGGAACCAGGATCCCAGTCCATTGTGCAACTTAAACCATTGATTAGTACATCGATTTGTTTACAGCCTTTTTGGGAGGTGCCTGTCACATTATATACAAGTTCATCATCATCATTATCATCATCGCTATTTTCTGTAGACGTAAGCGATATGTGCGATGAATTATTCTCGGTAATTTTCTGTAGTTTGGGTTTGTTAAATTTCCTTACAGGGGATATATAAGCACGATTAGTTTTAATACAGCAACTTTCAAAATGCCCCTTCGTGTTGCATTCTGCACAAGTGTGATTTTTGGCTGAACATTCAAAAATTTTATGTTTAATTTTCTTACCGCATCTTATACATCCATTAGAAGGTAGTTTGCGTATGCTTATATGGTTTTGTGCAGTTTTTGTGTTAGTCCTCTGGATTTTGTTAACATTTTGACTCGGCTGGTCATGTTCAGCTTGTTCACGAGACTGGGCAAACTTAAAAATTTGGAGAAAAGTAACTTCATTAATTTTTCCTCCCTCATTTTCTTATAGATCGGGCCATCTCTGTCTAAGGTCTGTCTCAAGTTCTGGGTAATTTAACCCTGTAGCAAAACGATCGAGTAATTGCCATTCTAATAGTGTATCCTTATAGCCACAAGCATGGCTTAAGCTTTTGAGTCTGTTTGCATAATGTTCCATGGATTCAGATGTGTCACGAATGCAGTTCCAAAATTCAGTTAAAGCTCTATATCTTGTTTTTTTAATTCGATATAAGTCTAAAAGTTTAATCGAAATGTCATCGTAACCGCTCGACTCAAAGTTAGGTGTAAGTGCTACTTTTACCTCATGAAAAATTTCTGGTGTTAAAGAATTTAAAAGTAAATCTCTCTTTAATATCACATCGGAAATATTGAATATTTTGCACTTGGTTTCAAAATATTCTACAAATTCTTCAATTCTGCATGTTTGAGGGTTGAATTTATCAATGTTAAAATTCTTAAATATATCTATTTTACCCATACATTTTGAAGATGAGGCGTTCGTTACGCCTTTTGTATCGTCGTCCGATGTAACATTTTCCGAATGTATCTTGGGTATTAATAATTTCAATAATTGTAATATTTGTTCCTGCTGGGCTTGTTGTACACTCAGGAAATGTGCAAATTGTTCATTATTCATTATA
This sequence comes from Antheraea mylitta, assembly GCA_014332785.1. NCBI lineage: Eukaryota > Metazoa > Arthropoda > Insecta > Lepidoptera > Saturniidae > Antheraea > Antheraea mylitta. The sequence goes on from JACEII010000002.1 coordinate 8,911,736, forward strand.
AAACTTTCACTTCGTCGCCAATGAAATAAAACACATTTTATTTAAAATGACAACTAATGTAATAATGGACGTAAAACAATATATATATAAATATTTTAAATTCTATTTTTAAAATGTATAAAAAGGTTTGAGTTCATATCAACAACTTTTCCTAAGAATTTTTTCCGTCTAGCCCCCTTTCACAACGCGCGATAAGGAACTCCGTTCCAACAACAGAAAATATTGTCTTTTTTAGTAAACATGCGATGTTTGACATATAGATTGACAAGTATCGATATATCTACCGATATTCATTGTTCCAATATATCTGACTAGTTCTATTTATCGTATCTAAATATCGATATAAAACGAACACCTCTATGATGTATTTTGTTTGTGCTGGATTGTCTATAATACTGGATGTTTTTTGAAGTCTATTTTATTGTGAAAACTGGCTTCCGAAAACTACACCAAGGTACAGGGATACGTATCTCTTTGGTGCTTTTATAATTATTTTGTATCATGTGACATATAGAAGAGTTATTTCAGAAGATGCTGGATGGATGGTATTGTCGCTCTATAGCGAATATGCACGCGAATGAGACCGCTAGTGCGAGTAACAGTACCCCAACGGAAACGTCACGAGCCCGGGAATCACAAAAAGACTACTCAAGCGACAGCAGTAGTGACCCTGAACCTGAACCTAATTACAGAACTCAATACTTAGCATTGAAGAAAAAGCTAAAATATCTAATTTATGTAAGATATCAGTTACTCTTTTCTATTTCACTTATTGAGAAACTCGCATAAATAATAGCCTAGCAGAGTTTAAACATAAAGAGGTATAGTCTTGTAACCAAAGAGTCTTAAATTAAAGTTTTTGAGTATCAAAGTGATTTAAAAACTGAAGTAATATGAAAATGATAAGGCTAATAAAAATAACCAAATCTAGATTTTGAGTACTGATTCCTGTAAGATTATGTGATTATTCTTCTTTATTTGCTTATCCTAGGAATGAAATAATTAAGAATAAAAACTTTCAAGTTATCACACACATATGTAAAATGTTATACATGTGTTGTAAGTTGGTATGTGCAATGTGTAACTTTATTTTTAACTGACTTCAAAAAAAGGAGGAGATTCTCAATTCCTCTGTTTTTTTTTTATGTTTGTTACCTCATAACTTTGGATTGGGTGAACCGACTTTGATGATTCTTTTTTTATTTGAAAGCTGGTGCTTTCTGTGTAGCCCCATGTCAATTTGGGCCAGTTCTGACAACGGCATCAAGTGCAAAACCATATAAGTGTTAAATTTGCATTAAGTATGTACACAGCAAATAGACGAATAAGTCAATATCATGCCAGCTGATTTCGATGATTAATTTTGTATTGGAAAGGATGTACTTCAAGTGTACTTTGATGAGAGGTTGGTTAGGTTCTGATTATGGGATCCGTGACAAAGTAACACAGCTTTCATGAAACAAGCCTACTCCTTTCTTAAGGGCCGGCAATGCATCTGTGATTCCTTTTGTGTCGCAGGTGTCCATGGCTGGTGGAGAACAGTTGAACCGATTTCACTAATTCTTTTTTGTTATTGTCAGGAGAAGGTTTTTATGCAAAAAAGCGCATATTTTAATATACTTAAGGCAGAATGGAGTTCGCGGGCATTGCTAGTAAAAAATATTTATATACACTGAAAAATAGGAAAAATAAAGTAAATTTTAAAAACAAGAATTAACCAATTTCAATATCAATCAAAAACCCATATGGCACTAAAAAGCGAAATATAAATAGCTTTTTAAATTAAACTAATTAAATAAAGCATATGAATATGTGTGCTGCCTAGAGATGTATTGGAAGTTGGTGCCAACCGAAAATCATTTCATATACATAGGTACAAAGTTTAAGTCTACTCTCATGAAGTATATTTGTATAATATAATATAATTTTTTACCTGGAACAAATTTTGGCACAGACTTCCAATACATTTTTACGTAGCGCAAAATATTCATATGTTTTATTTAATTTGGTTAATTTAATAAACTATTTGTTTTCCGCTTTTTAGTGTCTTGTGGGTATTTGATTGATATTGAAGTAGGTTAATTTTTTTTGAAAATTTACTATGTTACTGTTAAATTTATCACATTTTTTTATCTTAGTACTTAGATAAGACTTGAAACCCAGTAGATATATTATAGTAATTATAATCATATCATATATATAATATAATCATTTTGTTTAAAAAACAATCATTTAAGTTACACTGTTATTATGTTTTAATTTTTATGTGTTTCAGGAAAATGAATGTTTTCAAGATGCACTTAGAAATAGTCAGAAGAAATTGTTAAAAATATCTAGAGATCGTAGCTTCCTCTTGGATAGGTTACTGCAGTATGAGAAACCAGAAAGTACTACATCAGAAAGTGAGGAAACCGAGTCTTCGGATGATACAGATTATAATCGAATGGAAGTTGTAAAAAGGTGGTTAATTTGATCGATAATAGCCATTGTTATATGTATATACCAGCTTTTGTTTGTGGTCTTGCTCATGTTAATGTTGATCCAATCAATCATTTGTGGAGAGTACATTTTTTTCCCATGGTAACTACCCTATCTATTCCGCACCCTTGAAAATGGTAAAGAAAAATTTAAAGATGATCAGTTATTTAGTTAAGGTGTGAAAGCATAACAAACAAACTACCTTACATTTGCTTTTATAACTAGCCGATACCCGCAACTTTGTCTGCTTTGTTTGTTATCTTAACAATATGTCTTATGTCGAGAGGAAAAGAAGCATCACACCCTTACACCAGTTTATCACTGTAAGAAAGCATATATTTCTAAACATGTAGTGCTTATAAAAATCATAGTTTCTTATAATAACTTTATGTTAAATAGAGATATCGCTATAATCAATACAATTTACACGGTGGAAGGTTGAACCCTCACGGTTTTCTAGGATATGACACTTATTGGTCTTGCTTAATACTGGCCAACTTTCGTCTCGGTACAGGTATCAGTGTGATTCTCCAACGGCTCATCTCCTAAAGGAGCTGCATTGACTCGGCGGCCAGGGAGACTCGTAAAAACGGTTGTTCCGCTGGCCCCCCGCGGTATAGTACAGAGGCCCAATCATGAATAACCACCATGAGAGGCTGCCTCACCATGCCGCGCATAATCTTGGGTAGGTTCGTCGTGCCGGTTGGTGACCAGATTTGGGGTCCCGGCGACCTATTCCGTAGGGGTACGGAGGCCCTTCCGTCCGCCGGGTCAGTGCAATTCTTGCAGGAATTAGTGAGTCGGTGACAAACATTGAGTACCTTTGGGCTAGGATGAAGGATGCTCGCTCTTCACGTTTTCATCCTTCAAAAAATCATGACAGCTCAAACACCAGATCAAGGTTCAACAGCGGTGCACAACCCCTACGCCGCTTTTACGATGGAGTTCTGTAATATCCGTGGACTTCATTCTAACTTAAATGCCGTCCATCAACATCTCGAGACGGTTCAGCCTGAAATGCTCTTCTTGACCGAAACACAGATTCGTCGTCCGGCCGACACATCTTATTTGCACTATCCCGGCTACCAGCTTGAGGAGAACTCTCAAGCTAAAGCCAGTATATGTGTGTATGTACGGTCGGAGGTGTGTTGTCGTTGTTTGCGCTGCATGGAGGATCCTTCGTCTTCCATCCTTTGGCTACACGTGGACCTGGGCACTCAAAGTCGTATCTACGTGTGCCTCTATAGATCCCACGATGGGGATGCTGAGACTACTCGTTTCTTTGAATACATGAGTAAGGCAATAGACGACGCACAAGAGCAGTTTCCTACTTCGGAATTGGTAGTCTTAGGAGACTTTAACGCACACCACGAAATGTGGTTGGGTTCCTCTAGGACGGACCATGCAGGACGAACTACCCATGCGTTCGCCTTAACACATAACCTGACTCAACTAGTAATCCAGCACACCCGGATTCCTGATATCACAGGTCATGCGCCCTCTTTACTGGACCTTCTATTGACGAGCCATCCAACTGGGTATGATGTGTCGGTCAATGCTACTTTGGGCACATCGGATCACTGCCTTGTTATATCATCTGTGCCACGCGCTCAACCTCCACCCACAATAAGAATTAAGCGAAAAGTTTGGCACTAATCGTCGGCAGATTGGGACGGGATGCGGGATTATTTCGCTTCCATTCCATAGAAACGACGCTGTTTCGACGGGAAAGATCCTTCAGCGATTGCCGATGCGATTGCCGACGAGATCGGAATGGCAATGGAGTATTATATTCCTTCCTCTGAGATCGTTGGTAAACGCGGGGGACGCCCTTGGTACAATCGCGAATGTGCTGATGCTGTCAGTAAGAAGCAAGCCACGTACCGTGATTGGATCAGGGTCGCACTAACAAGGACCCTAATATCAACACCCTCAAAACAGCCTATAATTCTGCTACCAAAGCTTGTAAGAGGGCCTATAATAGAGCGGATGCCCAACGCATTGCACTCTTAGGTCATGAACTCGTAAGTCATCCGACTAACAGTCGAACCTACTGGAGTCTGGCCAAAGCTGTGTATGCCAATTTTTGTCGGCCAACATTGCCGCCACTGTGGTACTCTGACGGGACACTGGCCTATGAGCCGCAAGAGATAGCGACACTATTAGGCAATTCCTGGCTCGATGATCGTAACACGCAACCACCTACTATTCCATACTGCGGTGTCACAATGCCGGAATTACGATTCAGGAAGATCATGGAGCGGATAATCAACACCCAATTTGTCCGCTACCTGGAAGACCACTCGCTAATTAGCGATCGGCAGTATGGTTTTCGCCAAAACCGATCAACGGGTGATCTTCTAGCTTATGTGTTCACCGCTGGGGGGAGGCAATTGACAAGCACGGTGAGGCCTTGGCGATCAGTCTCGATATTGTCAAGGCCTTCGATAGGGTCTGGCACCGTGGTCTTCTTTCGAAGCTTCCGGCGTATGGACTCCCTGACAACCTATGCAAATGGATTTCTGGCTTTCTGCATGAGCACAGAATTCGTGTCCTTATCGAAGGACGTGATTCGCAGCTCATGTCAGTATATGCTGGAGTTCTACAAGGCTCTGTACTTTCGCCTACTCTGTTTCTTCTGCATATCAATGATATGTTGCCTTTAGGCCATATTCATTGCTATGCAGACGGTAGTACCATCCACGAGATATATTACAAAAAAAAAAAAAAAAATTAAATTGGACAGCCAATATTATGTTAGTAACATCTTAATTACTAATGGTTAATACATATATAAAACAATATTAAATAATAGCTACGCCTAACCGGGAACAGTAGGGTCAACATTACCTTGGCCCAGCCACGTGAAGACGTGTCCAGTGCCTCAGCATTGGAGAGTCCCACCTGTTCGCCAGTGTGCTTAGAATGCTGTTGGAGCTGTCACGAAAGCGGTTCAGGAGAGACGCACAGCGCTTTCTAATTATGGCTTGGAATCCATCAGTGTGTGCTTCGGCTAACATACCAGATGCACGACAACACCGTGGCAAACCCATCAGCACTCTAAACCCATTGTTGTACTGGACTCGCAGCGCGCTGTACGCCCTCTGAGTATACCGGACCCACAGACTGCTCGTGTAAAAAGATTGGCAGTAGGCTTTAAAAAGTGTTGTCTTCACTGGTACTGCACAGCGAGCAAATCTGCGTGCCGGCATGTTGCATCGGACGAACAGCGCCCTGCGCTCTCTCTCAATATCGTCATTATCTCGCAGGTCCCCAGTGATCCAATGGCCTAAATATTTAAACTTTTTTACATGATCAAGCAACATTCAAGGTAACATGTGGTACATTCAAAAAACATTTGGAGCCTGCTCTAAACAGCATAAATTGGCTCTTCTGTACATTATATGTGAGACCGTGGTCCCCTGCATAGGACTCCCATACGGCGAGTAATTTGCGTACAGCACCTATCGATGGACTCAGCAACACCATGTCATCCGCGTAACTGATGTTGTTGATACACACTCCATCAATGTAACGTCCGACTCTTGTACTGCTGAGCTCACCGATCAGTTTGTTCATATACAAGTTGAAGAGTTACAGCAAGCCTTCTTGCGGTCAGGGAGAAACAGAAAAGAGACGGCAGGTACTAGTCATTGAACTCGACCAATCTTTACTTCACATATCAAATTGGGGAACAAGTAATTTGGTTGAGTTCAATGCCAACAAAACACAGGTATGCGCGTTTACCTGCAAAAGATCCCCATTCACCCCCCTTCCAACTCTTCAGAACGTCTCGCTCGCAATGCGAGACAGTCTCAATATCTTAGGCGTAGATATTCGCAGCGACCTCAATCCCAGGGATTATATCCAGAGCGTGATCTCCACTGCGTCTCGGAGACTCGGAATCCTAAACAGGGTGTGACGGTTTTTCACGCCTGAACAACTATATCTCCTTTATAAGGTACAACCGTCTGTATCATGGTGAGTGTTTTGATGAGCTATTCAATCTGATCCCTTCCTCTCCTTTTCATAACCGTATTACGCGCGCTGGTCTTCGGAGCCACAGTTTTACGGTGAATCCTATCTGGGCACGAACTAAAAAGTTCGCTACGTCCTATCTTTGCTGTACCGTGAAGCTATGGAACAATCTCCCGGCCAGTGTGTTTCCTTCTTCCTATGACATGGGGTCCTTCAAGCGCAACGTGAAGAGACACTTAGGCAGGCCGGCATGACAGCGGTGACCGGCGATGGATAGTATGTCTCTCGGTGGCTGCCACTGTTTTTGGATTGTGCTATGCTTACCATCAGGCATTGTACAGTCACTTTGCCGTGCTACAATAAAAAAAAACATAAAATAATATTATCAAAACAAATACTAATAAACAACAAAGATAACCTAATTTAATGTTTGTTCTAAAACTTTTAAAAGTTTGGGAACGATGCTTTTAAACATTTTATTTTTCGAAATGAAAACGCTGTTGACTTGAAAAAGTCTTAACAGCTTCACCGAACTATTGAGGCGAGCGTTAAAGGCACTGACTGACTGATTTGGGATGTTTGGGCGACTAACTCAAGGGTGTACGGCACACCTTGGCTTGGGCTGTCGCCTGTTTTGTGCAAAAATCGCGACTTATCTGAGCTAACCTAAGCTATCTAGATATACGTATATGAGTTATTGAAACATGCATGTGTACCAAGCATGCGTGCCTCAACAACTCCTATACATATTTTGTGTCGGAAAAATTCCTCTAAACTATATAGGATAGGGAAAAATAAGGGTAGAACTCTTTATCGTTTATTTATCTGAAAAAGAAAAACAGCGTGTACGTGTGTATAGGTGATGTGTGTGATGTAGCAGTGATGTAAGGTTTTGTGTCACTGTATCGCGTGAACAGCGTACTCAAGGGCTTCACGCCGAGGGAACGGACCTAGGCTTGAGCCGCTGCCGAGGGGGGCCTAATCTGGTGTGCGGGAGCGAAATTTACCCCAGACCAGATACTTTTAAACATAAAAAAATCACGTCTAGGTTCAATGAACAATTTTAAAGGCGCGCATTTTAAGGGCATTACGTAACTGCCTACTGTCGGATCGCCGCACGGTCGAACAAAGGGAAGCTGGGCTCGGGTCGAAGTGCGGGACGCGGGCGGAAACTTGCTCCTTATTATTTCACCAATTCGTTTTTACGTATCTGATGTTAAGTGTACATCAGTTTTGCGTTTCTCCAGATAATTAGGTCAAATGTTAAGCACTTATTTTTTAATTGATTTAGAACCAGAAATAACTAACGATTGTCCTGTAAAAATATTTTCGGCGTCTAACCTAACACTCACTATACTAGAGTATTACAAAGCTGGAGGGCTTATATATATATACATATGGCTTTATGTTCAAATATAAATGATACCAATTTTTATGGCGATAGCATAAACAGTATAGAACTTGATGTGTTACAGCGCCATCTAGTGGAGATTTGTAGTAAAATATTTTTTTTTGCAATAGTACTTTAAAAATATTGTTCGGGATACCAAAAAAATAAACCTGTTAAAATGGCAGCTCTTAATTTTAATATTAACGGCTTCCTCATCGCTGTTTTCCATTTCCAATTTGATAACAGAAAATGTTGTATTTTGATGTTTGGAATTTTGTAATATTTGAACGGCTTATCCTACCCTTAATGCCAGAGCATATTCTTGTAGGAAATAAAATGCTCTACAAAAGGAGATGTCTAACTTCTTGATACATCTACTCCTTCAACATACAAACATATATATTGCTTAATAGGTACATATGAAATTGTGATGTATAATCGCTACTACTGAATCAAGTGAGGTTGTGGATTCAATCCCAACACAACTAACTTGGGTGTGATAAGCATAACTGTCATTTTTGTACTGGATGTTAGATATCTATGGATGCATAAAAGCTATTATAGTGTTTTTTTTAACGACTATTATTTTTCAGTCCCGAAGGATAATGTAAGAAAGAAAATTACTTGCAAATTTGAACCCTCAACATTAAGTATTCTTCCAAGGCGTGAGAAATTTTCTCTACAAGATACACGTAAGCTTTGATATTTTTTATAACTCGAGGGTACTTCACGCTGTCAAGTCGAAGTTAAATTTTCTAGAGAGTTCTTGTTTTTTTTTTATTAATGGTTGAATCTACAGGAAAAATTTTGTAGAGACATTTGTTGGAAATTAAATTTCCTAGAAAAAAATTTGTTAAACCAAATCTTAAAGATTAAAATTTTTCGAGATATTGTATAGCATATAATCTTAATAGCTTTAAGTCAAATAAAAAAATTGTTCTTTATTACGACGTTTTTAATAGTTATCTAATTTTCTGAGCTGCGAGTAAAGAAAAGAATGAATAATATAGAATATTTAAAAAAAATCATAAAATATTTTAATAATGTTTCTTGATCATTAATTCTTTGTAATATATTTAGGTTATTTGTTTAAATTCTTATTGAATTAATTATATATGTATATCATAAACTATATTCATGCAAAATATTAAATTCAGTTTCTTTACGCACAGCTTCAACGCTTAAGCTAGCTACTGAAAAATGTAATAAATAACATTTATTTTTTATTTGACTCTATAATCGATATCTATATTTCGAATGTCTCTTTTAAAATTTTCCCTGTAAGTTCAGAAATTAATAAAATAATAACTGAAAAACGACATTTCGTCAAAATTTTACCTATACCAGTGAGTGACCTATACCAGTTTGAGTTACAATTAAATCGCTATAAGCACTATCATAGAACGCTCAATAATTTCTAAATTCGAACGTTATGATAGCATAAAGTGTTGCCGAGTTAAATACATTAAAAAATAACATACAACCCAACATAGTAAACTCCTCCTTTTTCGAAGTCGATTAAAAATTAAATCAAAGTTTACGTGTATTTTATACGGAAGATTTTTCACGCTCTGGAAGAGTACTTGAGAGTTAACATTTCTGGTTTAAATTTTCAAATTTGTTATACATATTTTGAACAAAATTTTGCTTCAGGACGGAAAAGAAACAGTCGTTTAAAAATAGCAATTAACAAGCTATGCAAAGTTTGGAATGAAATCTTGTTGTCATATTTATTTGTTTAGGAAAAAAATGGAAAGTGGCATATCGCAACAAAACATCGCTATGAATACTTCAATTACCAAAGGTATTAATGCTGTGAAACGGAAGAAAGCCATAGTTCAAAAGAAGCCACTCCATGCCAGTCATCTCGTGAGTATCGGATTATATTTTATTTAGGGCATAATGCAAAAATAATGATAATCTATTTAAAGAGATAAACTTTGTATTTGATGGTAACCAACAACTTTTCCATAGATACAATACACATTACACACGTTTCAAGAAATATAAAATTTAATCACAAGTGTGTCTACTGTCTACTCTAGGCTAACTTCATATTTGTATACAATAATAAGTATTGGTAAAATTAAACCCAAATACAGCGTAATATACAATCTACTTTGAAAACACAATGTGATAACAATATCGGATATGTCAACAGATCTTGTTTTATATGCTTTTTAGAAAGTACAATTTACAATGAATGCCATCTTCACCTGAAGCCTTAATAATGAGGTATTGGTAGCCACGTAAAAAGCAAATAATGTTCCCTGTAATATATTTGAGTACTTAAAAAAATAAGTCGTCGCGGGGCAGTAAGTGGCGGGAAAACATCGAAATTATCTTATAAAGATAATATGCATAAAAGGATAATTTACGATAAGAAATAAATATAGAATAACCAAAAATAAAATATCAAGACTTTTTTCAAGAAAAAAATTATTGTTTAGCCAATAAACATTTATATTTATTATATACAAAAATAGAAAATCATATAGCGTGGCGACGCATATCATGTTGACGGTTCACCATGCCGACAGAAAGTCTGATCCGACGCTAAATATTCCACCTCAAGAAAAAGTGTCTTCCTGGTAGATCGATTTCCTGAATATATAATTAAAACCAATCTAATAAATATTCCCGAATTTTGAATTCAAATCGAGAATGTCGTAAACATTTCTATATTGGATTTACTAAAACACTTTATTATAAACGTTTGTTAGAATCAAGGTGCTGGCACTACTCTGAATAAAATACCACCGGTTCTTGGATTTGGTCTGTCACCTGGTGACGGACATATGACACCAGAAGAAGTGGAACGTCATTTACAGTCTAGACAGTCATACCTGGAACTGTTACCTGAAAGGGCACCTCCAACTGTACCCACAGAAATGTTCAGCAATGATCCATCTTTGGATAGGTATGAAATCATAAATTTTGTGTTTTTTTTAAACATTTTGTGTGTTCAAGAATGTTATTTAAAATAATATTTTTAAAGAACATTGTCTAATTGTAAAAATTTTTTGTTTCAGTGAATCAAACGATGTTCTGGAAAATTCGCCAAATGTCGAAGAATGGTTCGATTGAAATTAGTTACTTATTATTTTAATATCTATGTTATTTTTAAGAATAAATATTTATGATAAACAAAGAAATCGGCTACAATAATTTACATACCTACTCAATCAATTGATAATAAGTGTTGGTAAAAAAAACATGGAGGGAGCACTGGATAAATATTTTATTTAAGATAAATATTACAATCTTGATTTCCAAGCGCAAGAACAAACATCTATTATAGTAGGTACTGAACCACGCTCTGCAATATTATACAATACACAGTAACCACAAATACACAAAGTATACATATATCGAATTAAGCATGTATATATTTTTCATAATATACAAATATTGCTGCTATACATACCACATGCTTAACGAATTAAATATTTGGACATACATTTTTTTTATTAATTTCTTAACATGACTACCATGCAAAGAAAAAACTAACATGCTACTGATCTTTAACATCTTATGTTCAGAATACTAAATAACTTAATTCTACATTTATTTTTCTGCTACATAAAACACTAAACAGTTTATTTTATGGTGAGATTCCTAACTTTACTAAAGCTAAATAATATATTTTCTGTAAATTACCACTAAAATTTGAAATTCATAGTATTAATAAAAAACATTCAAATTGAGATTTGCTCAAATGTACTTATCGACAAGAAACAATATGATAGTAATATAAGAAACCAAAAATTGAATTTGGTGGTAATTTCGCAAAACCATGTTTTATATACAGGAATGTTTACAGATATAAATAAAATGATCTTAAAATAATTTTATATATTATATGATAGTTACTATTATATTATAAACATTCCAGAAGATCTTGTGAAATGAGGGTATAATTACAAAAGTTTCTAAAATTATTTCTACTAGTTATATGTGTTAAAGAAAGAATCTTCAAACACCTATTGGATAAAATGACATGTTTAATTACTACTGATTTCATTACTTTTTTTTTAAAGAAATAACAGGAGCCTTCTAGTATAATTATGCATATAAGCTATTACTGTAAACATACATATAATATTACATGGTACAATTTTATTTTAAACCAACAAATGATTATACAATTTTATAAAGTGATTACATGAGTTTAAATATGATATTGTTTAATACCTTACTATATAACATGAATAATTAGGATTACAAGAATTACAGAATAGTACTTTCTTGTTAGAGTAACTAAGCCAGTTTTGCTAAATAATTATTTTGCTCTTAAAATAAATAGAATACACTAATAATATTATTTATTTTTCTATTAACATCAATAGATAGATTAACTTTTGACTGAAAATTTTGTGATATGAATATAACAGCCCAAAAAGTACTTTGGTATGATAACATGCTATTTAATAAATTTCATAGTTCTATAATATTAAAATGTTCCAAACAAACTGTTAGCATATTCTTGAACATAAGTGTAAACCCCTTTTTATTTCTATATATACAAAGAAAAGACTGCTAATGGTGATTATATATAAAAAGACTGCAATGAGGAGCATTATAATAGTTGCCCAAAAAAGTATCAGGGCTCTCAATTAGCAGAAAACAAATTTTCGTATGCATAACTAAATTAAAATTCAGTATACAAAACATAATTTTACATTAACAATAACATGAAACTTAATTTAGTTCAGGTATGACGTATTTCATCTGCAAATACTACAATTCTGTGTAGAATAATTCCAAATTATACATCAGCAAATCTTGATAGTGACTTAAGGAACATCAAGGTGAATTCTACAAATTCATCTCAAAAATTTAAACTTTAACAAAAATGATTCAAAACTGGTCTGCTAAAAGATTACAAATCTCTTGTGAGACAGTTTCCTTGCTGGATCTAATAGTTAGTCTATACATTTGAGCTTGTTTATTTGGTTCCAATCTCATAAGACATCCTACTTGTTGCACTCGGGTGTGAACAATACCAGCACAAACAAAATTGTCAGGATTGGGATCAATACCATCAAGCAGTTGCATTCCAAATCCAGCTAATTTGGTCCGTGTAGCAGTTAAATCAATAGAACCTTGTGCTTTAAATATCTTTTGTGCTCTTTGCTGATCTCCGCCAAGATTTTTCCATCTAGCAAAAAATGACTCACCATTCATTTCTGTTGGTTCAAAAAATTTATTTAATGTGAGAGGCAATTTCATGGTTATCTTTTGTGGAACATTGTTATACACAAAAGAAACAGACATACTGGGTGTGTCTGTAAAATCTTCTATACATTCAGCAGTTAGCATTTGTTGAATCTGTGCACCCGCTTCTAATACTGGTTCCATGGGTTTCATTTGTACATTTAATTTGTGTAAATCAGTCCAGTGTAATTCAGGACGAACATTTTGGATTGGAAATTGCGTTTTATTTCCATAGAATAAACCAATTCGACCCAAGTTTTGTCTGTACTCGCTCTTTACTCCAATCTGAATCAAATCATTTTCAAAAAGCACTCCATTGTTTTTAAACAAAAACTTCTTAATATTGTTCTGTTGTACATTATTTGGACTTATTTTAGGAGTTGTATAAAGATCACCAAGGACATCAAATAAACCATTACCAGTAGGTGCTGTAGTTCCAGGAGGTGTAGACAATCCGAGAAGGTCTGTGCTAGAATTATTTGTATTGTTTGCAGTATTGATAATGGCAGGTGGAGCTACTATAAGTTGTGGACTCTTGGATTCTCTCACATCATCAGGTATGCGACCCGGTTTCTTCTTTTTCAACACTGCAAGAATTGAGGACTCCCTTTCTGGAAAAGCTGGCATTTCCTCCAAAACAGTAGCCAATACATCAGAACTAGCAACAATACTGAGTTGCAAATATTCTGATGCTCTTTGTTGTAATTCAACATCAGCTGAACGTAAATTAGAGTCAGCTCGAAATACTTCCTGAACACGATTTTTTATTTCTGGGAAAAGATTGACAAGTTTTATATAGGTTGACAAAAGAAGAGCTCTTGTTGCTACTGAGCATAGATGGTATTTAGAATGAAGCAATTCAAACTGTACTAAAGGTGATGATCTTGTGTCTCCAGCAATCAAATTTCCAAATTCTCCCAAAATATAACCACCAACTTTAACCATGTTCTCATGGCATGTTGGTGCTTGTAATGCTTCAAAAACAGTTTTTGCTGCATAACCTTGAACTTCCTCTCTGTTAATTACAATTTGTATGACTCTATACCACACTTCTTCTGATACATAGTCTCCTGCAATTCTGATTAGGTTAAGAATTACATCAACATACCATGTATAATCTGTAGCATATTTTTCAGCTAAAATAGCAACCTTTAACACCATTTCTTCCCGAATTGAATAATCAGCAGTTTCCAAATATGCTAGCATTTCTTGAACAATTTCTTCAGCATTGGTTTTGTCACACATTGCATAAAGTAAATCTACAGCTTGTTGTCGTACAGACACATCTTTTTCCATTTTCATAGAGAGAATTACAACTTCTTGATGCTTTTTAACAGCCTCATGTGAGAATTCTGAGGTAGCCAGGTGACACATGGATTCAAGAGCTAAGTAACGCAAGTTGGTCTCTCGATTGCTCAGGAATTGACCTAATTGATTACAAGCACGGACCAGTAAATTGGGCTCGCTATCATTGTGTATAATAAGGCTTATAGCTTCAAATAGAACTGCATTTTTAGCATTTGAATGTTGAACTTTTTTAGATTTAGGAGGCTCCTGAGCCTTATTAAAAATAGTTTCCAAGCATTCTGAAAGTCTGCCTCTTACTCCTGGTTCTTCAGATGGAGGAGTGTAATTTTGTAATAAACGAAGTAGTTTCACAGAAAGCCAAGGAGCTGGTACAAAATAATATGTGTAGTCTTGAAGATCTGTGTAACTAGCAGTAACAATTCTGCTTAGTCGTGCAACTGCTAATGTAACACATCCCTTATATTCTTCTGGGTTCTTCTTAACTAAAGCATCAATAAGGGAGGTTGCTGCAGTCACCACACCCATATGAGGATCATTCAGTAAATGTATTATACGGGATGTCCACTCACCTCCAGGTATTATCTCAGGAGATTTTCTGAACAGTCGTAAAAGGCAGAGTGCTGCTGATTGTTTGACAACATCCATAGTGTCTCCAGATACAAGAAGCTTAGGAATTTCAGTACCAAATGCTTCAGCCATGTCCTTGCTACCAATATTGGCAATACACTGTAGAGCCAGATTTACGTGTATTGGGTTGCGAGACTGTAAATCATTCTTAATGCTCTGGATGATAAGTTTAATTAGGTCACTGTTTGTGTTGACCAGTACTGATATAAAGAGATATCCGATTTGTTTTTCGGAATATTTATTAGAAGAAAGCAAGTTAACTGCTTCCATGTGCCCAAAATCGATGTCATGACCTAACAGAAAAATAAATAGAAGTTTACAGACGTACTTTTTTTTCTGATATCCATCGAGTGTTTTGTCACCTTTGAACTTACTGCGTATGTTGGCCAGCTCCTTATTAATTCTTTTAATCTCTGCTTCCTTGCTTTTGCAGTTTCTTATGTCAGATATAAAGACAGCAAGTCCTCTCATTCCATCTCCCCTAACGGCAGGCATATTGCCAAGTGATCTATCGAACACCAGTTTTATGCCGTTTCTTTACAGCTTTTAATGTAAAAGAATGTTCTATACACCAAATTACTATGCTACCAGACGTGAAATATTAAAATCGTGTCAATTACTAAAAAAAAATAAGTAACGACCGTCATAAAACTAATCAGAAAATGGTAAGAATCAGAATCTGGCTTTATTCTACAACGCCTTCTTTTTTCCATAGATCCGTAAGGAACTGTGTTGTCAGAGTAAATTACTCAAATTACACGATTAAAACTATGCATGACGTTTTTTTAACTGTAGAATCCCTCGTTACTATTACTATGTATGTTGTTATAAACAAAGGAAAAATGAATCGCAAATAGTTTTTAGTATTCATCCTTCTATTTCTTCGCTAATAGAAGTCTTTGAGTGTCATTGAGTGCCATAAATAGAACCTTTAGGACATATATATTAGTTACCTGCAATTCTACCTATGTAAATATGTTAGTGGTAAGTAAAACCTAATAACTTTTGAAAAATTATATTTTCCATAATTTTAATTTTGTTAATTAATAAATATATTCCGTTTCTAAAATGTGTAAATTTTAACTATACATATATCTTCAAAGTTTTTTTTTTAAATTATAAGACAGACTGATATTGTAAAGAAAATATTGGGATAAATATCGTACCTTTTTTTTACTATTGTAGCATAATAAAACATAAAAAGATGACATTCCGTATATTGATTCTCCAATACACCTACAATCGTGTAAAATTGCACATACCACCAACACTAACAAAAACGCCACAGTGAATATGGAGGGTAGAGGTAAAAAGAACTATCTCAGATGGTAGTCATGTGAAAATTTTTTATAATAAGCACTGAATAGTTCCAAGAATTAAAAGTAATTTGTGTGCAGTGCAGTGTGATAGAATTTTTTGAATCATAGGTTTTGTGATTTCTTAGTGATAATTTTAATAAATCTGGTGAAATAATTGAACACTTTACACTCCAAACAGAAATTTATATCAGTAATGCAATTTTATCGTTAGAATATGCGACATTTTAACAAAAAAAATGACATTACGTTTATAGATTCTTAACGCGTTTTTAAATTGAGATTTGTCTTTAATAATACAGTGTCTAGTATGATTTTAACCAAAGAATAAATAAAATTACAATTAGTGTTATTTAGTCTATAATTTTATCTTATCTGATTCCACTGGCATGCTTCTGAATCCTATTCCTTTAAACTTACACAATATTGTATTATGAATGAACTCTACGAGGTCAACTGTTCGCATCTATCAATTTTATCTAAATAATTAATATTATTAAAAACAACATAACTCCGTACATTTGTTTATTAATTATTGAAAAAACTTTAATTGAATTGTGGCGAAAATAAAAAAGCCGATATTTTCGTATTAATTTGTAGCCATAGAATTTGTTGCATACTTCATTGAAGTTTGACAAGGGTCTTGTGTCGCCATACCTCGAAGCTAAGGTCCACCTAATTGTGTAGTCGTGAAATAAGCCCTCCGATAGAGCGCTCCTGTATATATACCAAATGCGGGTAATGTACATTCCGCGTCAAACTATTTGACCGCTCTGAATATAAGTAGCTGTGCAAAACACACATTTATGTATAAATAAGTATTATATTATATGTATAAATCGTAGGGATGTTAAAAATTATCGATTTTTATTTAAATCGATTATTATTTTATTATAATCGAATTTTTATTGTCAATGTTTATATTCATATTAATCGATTTTTTTAAAATCGATTAATATGACATAAACATGCGACGGATGAAAAAAACTCAAAATAAGTTCATTATTATTTACAATTGAAGAGTGAGCATAGTGAGATAATATATTTGTAAAAATTTAAAATGTTTTCTAGCCGCAAAACACCTAAAAGTGGCCTGCGAAAGTATTTTATAACAAAAAAGAATAATATCACAGTAATATGCATGTCCTGTTCGATAGAACGAAATATTTTCTAGTGAAACTACAAATTTAAAAAGAACATAGAATGAAATTATTCCTCTGCCTTACAAGTAACATGAGTTACTATATCTTATAATGATTGTTGTGGTTCTCATGATAGTCAAATACCGGTCTAAGATTCTAAAATTAAAAATTTCAATAAAACTAAAAAGGTCTGTCATCCGAGTACAAAGTACTTCAACATGTTCACTAAAAATGTCTTATGGTAAACTCGAGATCGATAAGTTTACAAAACTATAAATTATTATTGAAATTATACAATTTTAATTATGTCAATCACACTATAATTAATATGAAAATTTAAAAGAGAACTTCTTTGTTTTAAATTTTACAGTTAGAATTAATAATGTTGTCATTTTGTTAGGATGTTTATCATTTCATTTTTATTACGCTATAATGTTTAATAGTATTGAAAATTTCTGTGGTATTTGGTTTCTATATTCTTTACCTTGAAAGTTTAAAGGAACATTCACTTTTATTTTGTTTTGAACTGGTTATTTTTGATACGTATCATTTTATTTGATTCTTAATCTGATAAATTGTTATTTTGAATCTTTAAGTTTATTATAGGAATATGGAAAGCATGTCTATCTTTAAATATTATAAAAATCGATTTTTCCAGAAATCGATTATTTATTTTCAATAAAATCGATTTTTGACAAATCGATTATTATTGAAAAAAGAAAAATCGATTCCTAATTAATCGATTTTTTTCCATTAGTCTCACATCCCTAATAAACGTTGGTTCCTTACAATTTAGGCATTTACTTATTTAGGCAAAGTGGCAACACTGACTTTGTCTATGACGGTTCGGTTCCACTGTTGCCATTTTAGCGACATTGTCGCTAGATTTAGCGGATTTTGGACATGTTTAACGCCATTTTTTTCTATTTAGCGACTTTAAAAAAATAGCGACTCCTAACGACTAATTGAATATTGAAAATATTTAAGTATTTTGGTACTCATTTAATTGTTATTCCTAGTAACAATATGAATTGCTGATGTTGTTTTTTCAATTTCCTGACCAGAATGATGTTCAATCTCGGGGTCGATCAGAATGAAAACAGCAAGAAGAATTATAACGTGACTAAAATTTGTTATAACTAATCCAACTAAAGCCTTTTGTTCGTTTTATCACAGTAAGTATTCGCAATATAGTATATCCACCATATTTTTTATTATGGAATATTAAGAAACTTTTAGCGACTTCTGGCGGATTTTTAATTATGTATTGTTCTAAATCTAGCGACTTTTTATTTGTCGTCTGGAGACTTTTTGATTTCTTAAACTGCAACACTGTTCGGTTCGACGGTCCAGTATTGTTCTGTTTTCACCGATTTCATGCAGTTGCCAAGAAAAATGTAATAAAATTAAAATTTTGTATACCACTATTACCAAAAATATGAATGTATAGACTTGTTTATTTTCTTTTTTGTGTCGATAATATTTTTAGTGTTAATACGTTGTATATTGTGAATGATTGATATCAAAGTGCAATAGAATTGAATGATGCAGTCTATTTTTTGGACAGGTAGACTGTTATCACGTGCTCTTAGAAATGGTCTTGCGAGTTTCTCAAGTGCAGCTGAATTAAATGTTTCGAAAAAGAAACTCCCTTACTTAGTGTCTGTTGTGTGTGGTTTTCCTAAAGACATTGCTAATGGGCGAACTTGCAAAGGACAATTCGGTGACGACGCATGGTTTTCCACAAATTTTCACAATGCAGACGTTATTGGTGAGTTATTTTTTAAATATTAATACCTAGTATGATTATTTCAGTATATCTTTATCTTGGGAGTAAGTATTGTTAGAGGTAATTAGTTATTGGTATTAATAAATTATGTATGATTTTTTATGTTTAATGTATGTTCACACTTTTTTATAGACTATTATTTTATTTATTTGCATTTAACTACCCACTGTCATTCTTTTCCTACATACCTTACTAATCTCTAATGGGGTAAAGGAAAAACATGAAATTTTGTAATTGTTTTTCCTTGAACAACTTTTATTTCCTTCAACATTCACATAACTCATCTTATTACTCATATTTAAGCATGGGTTAGGTTCTATAGTAAATATTGTGGTATATTTAATCTTCATATGTTAGTTTTTGTTCCCCTTTTATACATATATGTTACTACAAAAATAGCAAATACTAATCAGAAAAAGGCATTACTTAGAGTTTGAAGTAGTTTTAAACTTGAAAGTAATTTTTCAATTGTACAATAGACTTATTGTTGGTGCTATACCCACTTAAAAAATTGTAATTTGTAAAGAACATTTTGGTAGATGCATACTCTTTGATATCTAATAAATAGTGAAAAATTGACTAAATTATTCTTAATTGCTTATTTTTCTAGTTCAAGAGTTATTTTGATCAATGAGTTAGATAAAATCAAAGATGGCAAATTGAGTGGTAAAGAAACTAGAACAAGAAATATTTGTTAATTTTATTTTTTATTTATTTATATTTACTGAAAAATGAAGTAAAATATTCACCAAGGAGTCTGAATGCATTTGACATTTATCAATCTTTTTTACAAATGCCACATTATGGGTCAGCCACAGGGGAAGTGAGCCATGGGTTTGTGCTATATTCCATTTATGACTGAAGTATTATTAAAAAAAAAACTGTTTAATTCTGAAAAAGTATTAACATGGGTGGTCGGTCACATCCATGACTTTTCCATGTGAAAATGCTTTTAGTATCTATTTGGAATTGATTGTGTATGAGGATTGCTTTGAATCATCTGAATTACCACAACCAAATTTCAAAAATATCAATTTACATGACTTACTTCATCATGTCATACTTCTGTGATATAAAATAATGTTAATTTTAAATTAAACAATACCTGTAAGATAAATCAAATTTACTTTATATTATATTTTAGTATTTCACATGTGGTTTGAGTTCATAATAAAAATCAACAAGTTGACAAAAACTAGTCATTATCTTCTCTAATGTATTTTTTATATCAATAGCTCCTGTTTCCCTTTAAGAGAATGCTAGAACACAGTAATAGATTTTGAAGTGATTATGGTTCAGTTGTATTATTTTACTGTTTTTGGATACTACATAGATGACCCTTTGAAGAATTGTTATGAAATAATAACATACTAGTTGTGTTTTCATTAATGCCAATCAGGTCAGGTACCATCTCCAAATTAAAAATCTGCTGCCAAGCATTATACCTGTGTTTATACAGTTGACCTTGAGAGTAAAACCCCTCTAGCTTTAGTGGGTTACACAATGAGGAGGCTACATAATTTTAAAGTATATTACAAAAATACAATTTAGAACTTATCTCTACAATTAATAAAAATAAAGTGTCTGTATGTAATATCAAAATAACAGCTCAGTAAAGAGTGTATATTAAAGTATATATGCAACTGATACAAAAATTAAATTATTAAAATTTGCCTGTCTGTCTGTTTGTTCCAGCAAATATCTGAAATGGCTGGACCGATTTTGACATAAATTTCACTGGCTGATAGCTGAATATATATAGGATGATAGGTTATTCTTAACTAGCAGATTTGGCGGATGTTGTTCTGCCCTGATAATTAAAAAAACTTCCTTATTAATCACTCTCTATTGATGAAAACCTCATAAAAATCTGTTCAGTATTTTATTATTAACAGACAGAGAACTTTGTTTTATAATATGTAATGATTAAAAGATATTATCAGCTTATTGTTATTTTATGTTATATAACTTACAATTCAATGTTATAATTTTATTAATAATAATTTTGAAGATAGGTCTTTCTAATAAGACATTAGTCTATAAACATAATGTTACGCTTAGAGTTCCATAATAGAATTTCTTGCAGAACAGAAAAGGGAAGGGAAAGGACAATATCTACACATTATATCTGTATAGTAACATTTTTAAGACATATTGTTAGATAATAATGTATTGCTGAAAAATTTCATTACTTATTTTAATTTAATTATAATTGTCAAAAAATATTTAATGTACAGATTTAGCCTAGTTGCAGTTTTATTCTATATATACATTATTTTTTAAATCATATCTAAATAGAGCACTGTTCCCCAACTGGGGCCCACACCGCACAGGGGGGCAAAAACTCAACACGCTTTGGGTTATTTAAATTCAATGCTAGATATCAGTGACAAATTTACGTAAAGTGACCGGTGCCCCGTGGTGCATCCGGAGAGTCGATCTCCATAGAGACCTAGAGATCCCTTCTATCTGGGCGTACGTAAAATCACTTTTTTGCTTTTTTTGATTAGCTATTTTGAAAAAGCCACGAATCATCCCAGTCCGTTAGTGGTATCCGCCGCAAACTATGAACCCGTACCTAATGCTGCGCGTTATAAAAGACGTCCGCGACACATTTTTACCGACCCTCCTGATTCAATCACGTCAGCGAACGATAAGTACCATGCCTGTCCCTCGAAACAGAGCGTGTTCACGCCCACGCCCGCGTAACCACAGATCACGCCGCCGTGGTCTGGGGGTTAATTTCGCTCCAGCACACCCGATTAGGCCTCCCACGGCAGCGGCTCAAGCCTAGGTTCGATCCCTCGGTAGGGAGCCCTTGAGTGCGTTGCTTGCGCGATACGGTGACACACAAATATACATCACCGCTACAACACTACAGGATCACCCCCACACACGTGCACGCCTACACGCTTATACATGAAAGTGGAAGGGTTTACTTTTTTTCCCTTATCGAACTGAAAAACTCTCAATTTTCCGATAATAAATATATGGAAAAGGTGTTGAGGCGTGTATGCTTGGTACACATATAAGGTTCAACAACTCATACATATATGAATAGTTAGCTAGGTTAGCTAAGATAGGTCGCGATTTTGCATGCAACAGGCAACAGCCAAGCCGAGGTGTGCCGTGCACCCTTGAGCTGGTTGCCATAATAAAATCGGCTGAGTGCCTTAAGCGCTCGCTTTAGTAGTCCGGTGAAGCTGTTAAGACCTTGGTGGGTCAATAGCGTAGTCATTTCGAGAAAAAAAAAAAAAATCAGTGACAAATTTAATAAAAAAGGCAGATTCTTTAAAAAAATGTGGTAAATAAGTATTAGGTATAATTTTGTTTGACATTACCAAAACATCAACTGAGTACTTAGAGTCAAGTCAAGCAAGTTTTTCAGTATATGTTTTGAAATTTTACTTACGATTTTTTGATAACAATTTCATTGTGATTTTGTCATTTTTATAGTGATGAAAAAGGCATAAAATTTAAAAAAAAGTTAAGGTCGGGCATGGTCTAAAAAGTTTGGGAAACACTGAAATAGAGTATTATTTTTTTATTATAATAGATTGATTAATTACTGTATTTGTCACTTCAAGCTTTGTACAACAGTGCAGCAGCCAAAAATTTGTTATTCTTTAGCACCATTCAGGGAGCATGTGCAGGGAAATGAGAGGTACACTTTATGCAGACACAAGCAACATCAGTATTTGTATTTCTAATAAAGCATAATGCCTACTAATATTGCCTAAATGTCACTCCAGGTTTAACTTTGCTTTAAGATCTGCTATATCTATCTAATCTAATACTTTTAAACAAGCTATTCCTGTATATTTTTATATTGTTATATATTCAGGATCATGGAAATGGTGTCAGTGATTCTCGTGAAACTTAGTCTGTAGATGGTTTTGGGGACAATAAATGGATCTAGCTAGATTTCATTTATAGAAAACTTTTTATCTGAGTTTTCAGACAATTAAAAATTATAGCTTGAATATAAAGGTAAATTTCGCTGCTGCTGTCAAAACGAAAATAGCTCAGATGGAAATCGGCTGCTTCGAAAATCTGTCTAACCCCAGTTCGAATCTGAGTGATAACAAAAGAGATAAATTTTTTCAGTTACTAAGTTAAATTAGGCTAACAGTTTAGCCTAATTTTAAAATGTTTTTTAGAGAACCGAGCTAGGCTCAGTCGTCCGTACTTTTCTTTAACTGTCCAAACCACCGCTTTACACTATATGATACACTCCCTTAGGAAAATCCATCCCACCTGTATGCAATTCCTACTTTATCTCTATTGCCCTTCTGTGTAAGTTAATATAAACAAAATAACTCTAATTGTTGTGTTATACCAATATACTATGTAAACATGTGTATGTACATGTATGTGTAAATGTATGTATGTATACATACTTACTAACTTAGTTGTTTAGGAACTTATTAATCCCAATGGTGAATTGTCCTTTTGTTCTATCTTACATATATGATGATGTTTGAAATCAACTTCAAATCTTTTGTCTTCTTCTTCTTTTTTAATTTATGGCACTGTGTGTAAGCAATACACAATTCCGCCAATGTCATGTAGATTGTAGGTACAGAGTGTGCGCTGATTGTGCCAGATAGTGTCATAAACGAGGGAACCGAGTCAAAAAATTAAAAAACGAAGATAATTAATTCTGTATTGAGACCGAGTTATTGTGTTTTCCACAGATATACGTAAAGGCAAGCTTAGATATGTTTTGATTAAGAAATAGACAATCTGATTAAAGTTTAATTCTGTTAATTTTAATAAATAATGACAATACATGTAAAATTAAAGGGTTGTTATTCACTAAAGCTAAGATACACGTAAGGTTAGTAGGGCGGGGAATATAAGGAGGAAGGACATCAAAAAGGGAGAGTCTGTTTCTCGAACAATTAATAAATATGTGATCTGGAGAACCTTCGTCAAGGCCGCATTCGCACAGAGAATGATCCCTAATCCTCAATTTAAACAAATGAATTGGTGTACAAGTATGAACTAGACGAAGACGACAAATGAGGGAAGTAACGGCTTTACTTAGGTATGGGAATTTTAAAAACCATGGTTTTCGGGGAACTTAATTTTGAAAAAAACCGTAAGATTTGCCTGTATATTTTCTAGAAAAATTCCAATCCTTTTGCCATGCTTCTAATAATCTAGTTTTAGCTAGAGACCATAGATCTTCTGTATACAGTCTAAAATTGTTCAAGTAACCTGATTGTATAGCATTTTTTGCGCAAGAATCCACTGATTCGTTCCCAGAGATACCGCAATGGCCTAGAATCCAGGCTATCACTATTTTGATGCCAAAAATATGACACTCGTATAATAACTCTCTAATTTTCAAAATAAGCGGATGTCTGGATTTAGTACAAAAGGTATTAGAAAGAATAGCTTGTAAGCAACTTTTACTGTCAGTGAAGATTATTGCTCTCTCTAATTTGTGTGACTTAATGAATGACAGAGATTCGAAAATGGCAGTAGCTTCTCCAGTAAAAACAGATGTAAGAGGGGGACATTTATAGTTAAGGATAATTCTGTATATAGGTATCTAGACTGCAGCTCCCACATTGCCAGAACTAGACAGTTTAGATGAATCAGTATAAATGGGGAAAGTCCAAAATGATTTTCGGCCTAAAGATGAGAGCTAAATAGTTAGTGCAATATAAAGCATTGATAGGAGATTTAAAAATGGGATATATGATTCTGTCTATTTTAATGAAAGATTGAAGGACACAGGGAAGCGATTTCACAGATTGATAACCCTTGTATTCAAATATCTGTAAAAGAGCTTTTAAACGGCGAATTAAAGCATGACTTGGGTTCTGATAAAGTTTAAAAGGAAATCTGTCAGAGATATATTGCCTGCGCAAGTACAATGTAGGGTCAGCACATTCTCCTTGGAGAGCATTTGTCGGGGTGGATTTCATTGCCCCTATGATGATTCTGAGGCTTTTATATTATATTTTATTTAATTTGTCTAGGGCAGCTTTATTACATGGGTCTAAAAGAAATGTTCCATAATCCAAATGACTGCGAATGATTGCATTATAGAGATTTTTTTGTGAAAAGGGATGGGAACCTATTTATTATGTTAAATTATATATATTATGACACTGGCAGAATTGTGGAATTTGCGACAGGAACCAAAGATTAAATAAATAGCCTAGAAATTCTAAAAATGATGTTATATGTTCAGTTACTCTTATTTATCAATCTAGTTGTCTTTCATAAATTTGGTAATTTTAGTTATTATTAATTTTATATTAATTTCTGCTTGTAAGCGCCTAGCTTTCAAAGACTGCATAACAGGTTGAGAGTTAAAGTAATATTTCTTTATGATAACTTGATAAGAATAATTCCAAGTGGAACAGTTCAGACATTATTGCAAGTGCACTATGTGAACATAACTCATTATTTTCTTGTATAATATTGTTTTCTACACTAGTACTTAATAAAACTCTTCCTTTAATAAACCTCTTTATAAATGAAAAAGTCCATTATATTTGTAGTCCGGTGAAGCTGTTAACATCTTGCTAGGTAAGTAGCCTCAGATCGAGAAAAAAAAGTCCATTATATTTCAAAAAAGTATAATTAAATATGATAAAAAGAACTTATAAATGTTTTGACATATATTTCATTAATACCACAGTAGTCACCTCCATTCATGACCTTTCAAATATAAATCATGCCACTCTCCTTAACTCAAACATTTACCCAAATTTTCATGTCTTTTATGATCCTATTGGTCTAGAACCGAGGTTCCTAAAGTGTTATATATCTTGTCCCCTCGGGTCGGTGACGATAAGCAATGAGATTGATGTCAAAAAACGAAAATAATAATTGAGGTTCCATGAGATGCAAATGGAGGTCAATAACTACTGATCTTATTTAAAAAAGTCATAGGTTTAATTTTAGTCTTTCATTTTCCAATATGAAAATAAAACAACAATATCAGGGCATCCACACATTACTGAAAAACATAATAACCTGTCCATTAGACAAAAGAGTTTAGGGTTCTCTGGTTTAGTTTTCTTTTCCTTGTACTTATTATTATTACATATTATTATTATTACACTTATTATTATTACATATTATTATTATTATTACATATTACATTATTACAAGGTATTTCAACTTAGAGTTAGTAAGATAGAGTCCTAGAATTTATCAGAATTGTATTTCACCACAGGGATATATTTTCTGTTCACAGGTGTTGCAGACGGCGTTGGTGGTTGGCGTGCATATGGCATTGATCCGGGCGAGTTCTCCTCCTACTTAATGAGAACATGTGAAAGACTAGTCCAATTAGGACATTTTAAACTCTCAGAACCTGAAGATCTTTTAGCCAAGTCTTATTATGAGCTTTTGGAACACAAGAAGCCAATATTAGGTATACACTTCTATATTAACATATTGGGCTGATTTTCAATGCAGTTACCAGGATACTGAACAGTGTTCGACGACATATATTGTATTTTGGTGTTGTAATTGTGCCCTACTACCACGTTTCACTTCATTTCATGAAACAAACTATGAAGTTTTAATTACTGTATCCGCAGAGTTGTCGTTCCAATGAGAGTCGTATATTATCACATTCATACTATTTTTTTTCCATCCTAGTAATGATTCCTAAACCATTGTATAAAAGTACTAAAGGTATAATAGGTTATGTCTAATAACGTGATGATTAAAATAAAACTTTCTGGAAAGTTTTTGAGGCAACTCTCACTTTGTACGCCATTGTTTCTGTATTAATTCATCTTTGGGTACTAAGCAAACAATTTCTGTAACATTTGTGTCACAGAAGTTTATAAACTACAATGTAAAATGACAAGTTAAGGAGTTACTATATTTGCTGAACGTGACTAATTTCTGATGTGTTTGTAAGGTGCCACTTGGATCTGTAGGTATGTTGGTTAGTTTGTGTTTCATTAACCTATACCCGCGTCTTCTTCTGCATTGCTTAACTTCTTCTGCCTTGCTTAAACATGTTCTTATTTACCAATTAAAAGAAATAAAAAATAAAAAGCAAATATATATTTTCCGTGTAAAATACCGTAGAGGTAAAGGTACAAATAGGGTGCCGCAGGTAAACTGTCCCCTTCAATCCTTATTACTTTGAAATACAACACCTACAATATTATTGATAATAAAAATTTTTACAAAAAAAATTGAACCGACTTCAATATGAAAAACTTATAAAGCACTGAAAAGTGAAAAATAAATATATCATTAAATTAATCAAATTAAATAAAATATATGAATTTTTGCTCTACCTAAAGATATATTGGAAGTCGGTGCCAACCGAAATTTCAAATTTGTCCTGTAGAAAAGTATATTACATTATACATATACATGTATATATATAGAGTGGACTTCGTACCTATGTAGATATGATTTTCGGTTGGCACCGACTTCCAGTATATCTCTAGGTAGAGCAAAAATTCATATATTTTATTTAATTTGATTAATTTAATGATATATTTATTTTTCACTTTTCAGTGCTTTATAAGTTTTTCATATCGAAGTCGGTTCAATTTTTTTTGTAAAAATTTTTATTTTTCCATTTTTAGTGTATATAAATATATTTATATGGTTCTAATTAATTATAAAATAAGTTCATAACTTGATAAACAAACACCGTACTAGATCCAACTGTTCAAATTAGGTTGTTTGTGAACGAATTTCAGAACCTCATCTTGCCTAATGTCCGTTTCACGGGAATTGCCTCAACAGTCATAATCCCACATGTAAGTCCTCATCAAATGAGTCATATGTACCCAAACACAAGATAGCTGCTGTAAGCCGTTGAGGAGTTCCATTCCGATTTCTTAATTTTCATGATCAAATCAGGATTGATTAAATGATATTCTTATCACTACAACAGTTTATTCCAAGTTTTCATTAAATTTAGCTTATGGGGAAGTTCATTTATTCATATAAGCTTTATTCATCCCTTTATTTTCAACCCTTATGGTTGGATTTTTTTTTTTAATTTCATGAACACCGTTCCCAGTTATCAAATTTCAAATAAAATTGTTGAAATCGGTTTCAAGTACACGAAAATACGTAGACACGAACTGGGTGAAAATCAAATAAACGATATTTAACCCTCTTAGGGGTTGAATATTTTATTCAAATTTATATGGGACCACCTTGGAGTATAGCCGAATCAAACAAAAAAAGAATCATTAAAATCGGTTCACAATTGACGGAGATATCGATTAACATACATAAAAAAAAAAAATACATACACCCGAACATATAACCTCCTCCTTTTTCGAAGTCGGTTAAAAATCACGAGTCGCATAATGATATCAATTAATTACTCAAAAAATCAATCAGGTAGCATTACGTTCCACTGTTATTCGGACGAGACGAATCTTGCTACTGGCAAACTTTTACAATCGTTTCGTATCTTCGATCTTATCGTATCTTCGTATTCAATTTATAAGGAAAAACTAACAAAAACTAAGCTTGTCATTTTTATGCCGTGTTCAACAAAGGTTATTCTACTGGATTTTCGAGGGAATTGTTGAAAAAAAGTATGTTATAATATATTGAAGTGAAACTTCTAATGCGACTTCCAATAAGGTTGCGTTAAACTTATAACGCCACTATGGAGGGGGTATGAAAGCACTGTTGCGTTAAACGTTTAACGCTTCTGGGAAGGAGGAATAGAAAGAGAAAGAGCGAGAGTGAATGCGTGCCACTCGAACGCATGCGCGTAGTATACCTGTTTATATGCATATATATTTATTTATTTATATGAATTTCTGCCCCTTCCTATTTCATTTCCATATTACGAGGTTTCACTTCTTCTGCGTGGTGGGACTACACGCACTATTTTTTATTTTCTTTTTATATTCTCTACTAATTTAATTTGGGGCTTACATTGTTTCTATTATGGTCCCGGGGGGCCATATATATTATTTATATTTTTTATTGTCTACTGATCTATCCTCTTGAGAGGTTTTTCAATGTAGATGATACTGAGTTGACAACTGTGCCGTAACAATGCATATATCACAGATGGTAGGTAAAAGAGGAAAGAAGCAGAAAGGAGCCTTTACTGCTGTAGAAAAGGGGTCACTATGTTTTCTCGTATCTTTGCACTTAGCAGAAGCTTGCGGACGTGGTCCGGTATAAAGTCTAGGTGTCTTTTGACAACAATGCTCGTCGGTGCCAGAGAGATACATCTTATAGCAGCTCTGAGGATAAACCAACCGTAGAACTTCGAATATGACGTCAATGTCTACCGAACACGCCTCAAAGCTCAGATACGAAATGTACGTTTTGTGAAACTAGTTATTGTAGCAGCAAGCTTGGGGAGAAGTAGATTCAAGATCAAAGTTATAATTTATGGGCTCACACAGTCTGTGCAAATCCTGTAGACTAATAATCTGTGCTTTTTACCGCTTAGTTTTTTTTTGAATTTATAAATTTAATGACCTCCAAGGTGCCAATTGAATTCAAGTAACTCGATTTGAGATTTTTTAAAATATATATTTTTGCTTATTCTGTGGTTCTTTGATTTTATTACATAGTAAAGAATTTATAGACTAATGACGAAGGAATAATATAACGTATTTTCCAAATTGTTTTGTAGCAAAACTTTTTCAGGTGCCTCAAAAACAGGGCCGGGTTTGCACCCAACCTATATTTAAAATAACACACACTATATGTTATAATGGCTGTAGTCTACATATGATACATTTTCTTATTTAAATGTACCGCGCTCCATGAATGTTCGCCATCTTGCTCTTTTGTCTCGCCTTGGTTAGGTTACGTTAGACTTGTGGAAAGGATAACGCTAACTTACCTCGGGCGAGCGCGAAGCATTTAAGAATATATTGATAAATATATATGAAAATATTGTCAAATTTATTGTTACTAGGAAGGATATAATTGTTAATTTGCTTCAAGATATTACTCTGTGTCATTACAATTTAAAATATATCTGCTATAAAGTGTATTTATAAGTGGTCGCACCGTCAAAATATATACAGCTCTCTTCAATTGAATAATTAAACCGTTGTAACTTCTAACTGCCGAAGACTAGATTTAAGCAGACGATTCATGATTATTTCTTATGACACTGAACACAATATATAATAGATACAGTATTCTCACGGTATCTCTCAGTATTCACTCATGAAATCTCTGCTACTCTGACTAGAGAATATAATGTGAAAAACTACATCATAATAAAATTTTCCCATCAATTTAACTGTTTATATTAATGAATCAGTATGTCATTATTGCCTATGAATGACAGGTCTTCATTTCTGTTTTGTCAGCTTATTAAAGTAAACATAATATGTGCATATGTGTGGCAAACAACATGACTTCTCGTTTGTTGATTTATGTTTTACTAAACGATATAATTAACCAGAGTTAAAATACGGCTCCAAGCACACATATTTTCAGAAAGTTTGTTTTTTTTTATGTTTTGTTCAATTATTTTTTATTAGTTGTTATTCCATATTATCTTTTATGTATAAATATGAGAAGATAACAACGGTTCAGTACCATTTTCTCCACTGTTTGTCGATCGATTTCTCTCTAATATTTTTTGTTTTAATACTGTCGACGACGAACTTTCCTATTATCCTTTTTATTCATCCCATCGACGAGTCGTACTTCACGCTCCTTACGTCTACAGTCTAGAATATTTCTACAACACTCAATACAGATAATATTATCAATATAGTGACATGTGAATTTAAAAGAATTGCTAAACGCTAGTATCAAAATGAGTTGCGTATTTTAGAAGAAATTAGGGAACCTCATATTATATACGAGAAGGGACTTCGTTTTATGATACTTACCTATACTAATATTATAAAGAGACAAAGTTTGTGACGTTGTGACTTTGTAGAGGGTAATCTCAGAAACTACTGGTCCGATTTGAAAATTCTTTCTGTGTTATATAGCTCATTTATTGAGGAAGGTTATAGGTATATCATCACGCTAAGATCAATAGGAACCGAGCACCAGTGAAAAATGTTTCAAAATCGGGATGTTTTTTTCTCTTCAAAGATACCGCTGCGTGTTGGCGTTAGCCTAGAGTGTCTATTCCACGGGAACGAAGTCGCGGGCAGGGGCTAGTAATATATATAAATGATCTTCTTATATTTTTCTATGCTATTACGAATGTAAGACGTATAACAAATATTTACTACTGATCAATTTTTTATTTGTTATCAATATATTTATTTTGCACAACCATAGTTTTTTATTTAAAATCACTCATAATCCATTACGTAAGATGGCTATGTATAGAAACCGTCGGAAAAAGAATGCAAGATTTACGTAAATCATTAATATGTCCGAACGTACAACACATATACGCAATTTGATGGCAGTGGACTTGAGACTGTAAGATTGTCTGATTGCTCGCGCACCGCCCGCTTCCTCGTTGCGATGACGCGCGGAACAATATCAAATCCGTACTTTGACGATGGTTTCTCCTATGACACTTATTGCCTCTATTAAAAATCTTGACGACTGTAATTTTACAGCTTATTAAGATATTTCACATTGTAATCTATACTAATATTATAAAGTTGAAAAGTTTCTTTGTTTGTTTGGTTGAAATCGCTAATCTCAAGAACTACAGCTCCAATTTGAAAGTTTCTTTTAGTGTTAGATAGCTCATTTATCGAGGATGGCTATAGGCTACATATCATCACGTTAAAACCAATAGGAGCTGAGCACTGATGAAGAATGTCTCGAAATCTGGCTATTTTGGAAGCTTTCGCTGCGTGTTAACGTCAGTATTATATGCGTTGTCATGGTAACGCGATAATATTCTATCGCAAATATTTTCATGGGTTATTTTGTGTTCCCATTCAAAAAGTTTATTCTACGTTAGTTTTGTTTAGAATCTTTAATTATACGAGTTACGTTTATATCGCAAACATTTCTAAAGTTTATTTTGTGTTGCTATTCAAAAACTTTAGTATTACTAATATTCGTCCAATAGGACAGTCGAAGGAATTAACACATACTGCCAATTTTGAAGTTGTCAATATAGGTAGTTTTCTTCTATGTCCAAGTTAATGTAAAGGTATAAGCGCCAAATCCTCTATATAATATTTCATAAATTTTTATCTTCTTAATTCTCAAGAGCACAGAATTCATGCTCCGTGGTATTATTTTTCATTCTTTTCACTTATGCACAATAAACAATATAGAGACAAGTAACACAAGATTATGAATAAAATATAAAATCCACTACATGACAGACTGAAATCCCGCCAAAACTTTATCTACGTTAGTTTTATTCCCAATTTTTGATTTGTGATATATTACGTATTATAAAAGTAAAGTAAGTGTATTTTATATTAAAATAAATACTTTTTGGTGAATAAATATATCTGTGATGCTACAAATTTCAACAATTTTTTTTTTAATTCTATCGATATGTCTGTTTTTTTTTATTTCTTTCGGGTAATTTCCGAAACGGCTGGACCTATTTGGCAATTTTTTTTTCTTAGAAATGACTACGCTATTGATCTAGCAAGGTCTTAACAGATTCACAGGACTACAAGTAATATTTGAACGGGAATTTTACGGGCAAATAAGTAACTAATTAGCTGTTTTATTTTAAGCTAGCGGGTTCAGCAGACGTTGCCCGCCCTGATAATAAGACAAACTATACCTAAACCTTGCCCAAGAATCATTTTATATATTAGTGAAAACGACATGAAGATACGTTCTGTAGTTTTTGATCTTATCGCGAACAGGCATATAGACGGACGTGGTACAGGACTTTGTTTTAAACTATGTAGTGATGAACTGTTATTCGTGCATTCATCCGTGTGAAATTAATCAAAAATATGTTGTTCACTGTTAACATGCGCGTGTAACGTGCGCTGTACTGGTCTCCAAGAATAAATATAATTGAAAGTCATATGTTTATATGTGATTTAAATTATAGCAAGGTATGATAATAACTTAATTATATCGACACTATGGACATATTATATCTATATAATAAAAGATTTAACACATATTGTTCGATAATGTTTACCTTAATATTTTCATTACATTCTTATATAGTGTAACTGAGCACTGAGGGTGATATATAGCAGTTTAAAGTTCCAGTTATGTGGCTGATGATAAATCCCAGCCCATTCGATACACTATTAGTATTCACATATATAATGTACACGTTACCTGTTACAGTAGATGATGTGCGTGTGATACTTACAAATATTTTTGAAAGAGTATTATTGTAATTTACACAAGATGTGTGATCACAATTTTAAATTTATTTAATGGATTAAAAAAACGCGTGCGAAGCCGCGGGTAACAGCTAGTATTTTATAAGAGTATAAAATTACCAACACATTTAATTAAAAAGTAATAAAATGTTTAAGGACAAAGAGGGCAGCTGGTGTAGAAAAATAGGAGAACGTTATTTTGAATAACACGTCTTTATAAAGTAATTAAATAAACAACGATTAAAACTGTATTATTATCGTTAATTAAATTTTAAGGGACTGTTTAATTGTATACGTAATAAAATTATCTTGTTTTTGTTTAACTAATTGTAGCCGCATATTTAAAGTTCTTAATTCTCTGGATATAGTACTTTTTTGGTAAAATTATTTCTATCAGACAGAAGTTTATAAGGAACGTGAGGTAACTATTTTTTTTTTCTTTTAATTTTGATAACCCTTACATATTGAATATTTGGAAGGTTTTTTTAAAAAGACAGAAAGTACTGAGAGGGTAACTTATGAAGTAATGATGGTTCATTGGTTAGGCGTGGTCGGTGACCACGTCGATGGACGTAGGTTGTTCGAATATCTTCGTTCGTAAGTCGAAAATCTGTCGTCAAGCATTTATAAGTGTGTTCAATCAATTGCACTGGTGAGCCAGACCCTTTAGACACAGTAAATATATAAGAGACAGTATGCGCATGTTTATTTGAGCGTGCCGGTACGAGCGTTTATAAGTAGTTCCGTACTGTCTTATATTTATACTGTGCCTAAGCGGTTTTCGCGATGCTGTCCATAGAGTACTTTTTGAAACCTCTCGTCAATGCGAATGTATATACATTCATTCATACATATATGTGCGAGTGTGCCGTTTTCAAGCGTTTGTACGTGGTTTCTGTACTGTCTCTCATATTTATACTCTACGTAAGCTGTTTACGCGGTGCTGTCCATAGAGTACCTTCTAAAATCTCTCGTCGATGCACATGTCTGTGTGAGTATGTCGGTACGAACGTTTGTAGGTAGTTTCCATACTGTCTCTCATATTTATACTGTGCTTTAGATGTAGTGAGCATATTAGCTCACATCGTCATTTAACATAAGATGAGATTGTGGTCAAATGCTAAACCCTATAAAGAATAAAATAGGAGAAGCAAGGAGTTTTTGGCTGGGTTTTAGTCTGTCATGTAATGGATCTTTTTTTTATTTGTTATCAATATATTTATTTTGCACAACCATAGTTTTTCTGTTAAAATCACTCTAGACACACTAGAGACTACACACATTCACACTAGAGATTTTGTAATATTTGTGGTATTATTATACGTAATGTAGTTCGGTTATTGTGCATAAATTAAATGGATGAATTATGAAATGTCACAAAAACTCCCTGGAAAGTTCTAACAAGGAGGCCACCATCTTACCTCGGCAGCGACTCAAGCCTAGGTCCGTTCCCTCGGTGTGGAGCCCTTGAGTGCGCTGCTCGCGCGATACAGTGACACAAAAATTTACATCACTGCTACAACACTACACGATCGCCCTCACACACGTGCACGCCCACACGCTTACACATGGAAGGGGAAGGGTTTTATTTTTTTTCCTTATTGAACTGAAAAAACTCTTAATTTTCCGATAAAAAATATATGGAGGGGTTGTTGAGGCGCGTATGCTTGGTAAACATATGCGTCTCAACAACTCAAACATATATGAATAGTTAGCTAGGTTAGCTAAGATAGCTGGCGAGTTTGCACGTAACAGGCAACAGCCAAGCCGAGGTGTGCCGTGCACCCTTGAGCTAGTTGCCCAAATAAAATCGGCTGAGTGCCTTAAGCACTCGCCTTAGTAGTTCGGTGAAGCTGTTAAGACCTTGTTAGGTAAATAGTGTAGTCAGTTCGAAAAAAAAGGCCACCATCTTGTTCGTGAATTGAAGTTATTAGAAGACACTTGTATTATTATTACCTACTCGACAGTGACAGTAATAACCTAAATATTGGTTGTCAAAATAATAAGAGAAGCTAATTATGAATAATATTTAATTGCAGGTAGTAGCACAGCATGTGTTATGATATTAGATCGCAGTGAGAGCGTAATACGTGCAGCTAATATTGGCGACAGTGGATATATGGTGGTGCGCGGTGGCCGCGTAGTGCATCGCTCGCACGAACAACAACACTATTTTAACACTCCGTACCAGCTCAGTCTACCTCCGCCGGGTCACGACAGGAACGTACTCAGTGATAGGTGAGTAGATATGTTTATATTAGCCTTATATATTTATATCACTAGCATCTGCCCGCGATTTCGTTCACGTGGAATACATACTTCGGGCCAACGCTGACTTGCGACTTGGTGAAAATATTATTAAATAATACCTACGTTAACCCCAATTTTGAAACATTCTTCATTGGCGCTCCGCTCTTATTGGTCTTAGCGTGAAGATATATATAAAATAGATATATAATTTTTTAAATCAGATCAGTAGTTCCTGAGATTAGCGAGTTCAAGCGAACAAACTCTTCAGCTTTATAATATTAGTATAGATTTAATTTTATGTCGGTATATTTGAGTATATTTGAAGTGTGACGAGTCGTTTTTGAAACTCTACATTATTGTGGACGCAATTAGCTAAGTTTTAAGAATTTAGTATTAAATACTAGTAGTCCGGTGATGCTGTTAAGACCTTGCTGGGTCAATAGCGTAGACATTTCGAAAAAATATTAAATACAACCAGACTTACCAATTAATTCCCAAAATTATTTACCCTTGAATCTATAGCCAAAACCCCGTAAAATTATCAAAATAGTTCGAAAATCGTCCTAAAATAAAATGAATAATTATAACATTAAACTTGACAGACGTCTAGAAGTATGTAGTTTTTTTTATCAATTACTGCTAACATATTGAAAAATCATTGTAATTTAAATATATTAATACTTTGAATTTTTTCTTGTACTTTTAAAAAATTGTCTCGATTGTATTATTTCAGGGTATAAAATGTAAAGTCCCTAAAAACTTCATTCTGTTTATTTACCCTCTAAATTTGAGGGTAATAGCCCTAAGTTGATTTAGCCCTGGTTCCTGAGACTGCATTTTAGAACCACATGACTCGCCAGCACAAGGTTTACTTCGTTTACACGTGACTTCCTCTCTTACTTACAGTTTGTATATTTGGTCTGGTGCTAAGGTTCGTTATGATAAATAGCCTAGAAGTCTCATCAATAAATAGACCATACAATAAAAAAAAGTTTTTTTTTAATCTAACTGATATTTCCAGAGATTACCATGTTTAAACATTCTCCTCAGCTTTGAAATTTACAGTATTGTTACAAAAAAGGTAAATACGTATTGAATACTCGCTTTAAGGTTACGTTTTAAATCCATCACGCTCTCTGAATGTTCAGCATCTTGCTCTTTTGTCTCGCTTTGGTTAAGTTAGGTTAGTTTTGTGGTCTGGGGGTAGATTTCTCTCCCGCACACCAGAGTAGGCCCCCCTCGGCAGCGACTCAAGCCTAGGCCCGTTCCCTCGGCGTGGAGCCCTTGAGTGCGCTGTTCGCGCGATACAGTGACACAAAATCTTACATCACTACAACAATATTACACATATTACCCCCACGCACGTGCAAGCATACACGCTTACACATGAAAGTAGAAGGGTTTTGTTTCTTTCCCTTATCGAACTAAAATAGTTTGGAAAATTATCCAATACGAAATATATATAAGAGTTGTCGAGGTATGTATGCTTGGTAAACATATATGCTCCAACAACTCATATATGTATGAATAGTTAGCTTAGGTCAACTCAGATAGGTCACGAATTGCATGTATCAGGCAATAGCCCAAGCCGAGGTGTGCCGTGCACCATTGAGCCAGTTGCTCAAATAAAATCGACTGAGTACCTCAAGCGCTCGCCTTAGTAGTCCTGTGAAGCTGTTAAGACCTTGCTGGGTCAATAGCGTAGTCATTTCGAATTAAAAAAAAAAAGGAGTTAGGTTAGACTTGCGAAAAAAGGATGACGCGAACTTGCCTCGGGCGAACGCGGTGCATTTAGTACGAAACGTTTTTAAAGCAAGTATTTAATACGTATTTAACTTTTTTGTAATAACACCGTTAGTGTTTATTAAGCAAGTAAAATGGATATAATTTTCTTCAATGAGAATTTCGTTATGATTGACATAGTATATGACGTATTAAACATCCGGTTATATGTTTATCAGTTCATATTATTAATTTCCGATCACTATTACGATTACGTTGTTTATAATATTATAAGTATTTACTTATTTGTATCAGTGTTTAACGTTTCTCTTTCTTGGATATAGATAATTAATACAGATAATCTATTTTTTATAAAGATTAATATGACCCTTACATTTGATAATTCTAAGAACATTATAGTTATTCTTTTTGTATTCAGTAATTCACTGTGGGAGATATGGTGGGTCTAAATTAGAGATGAAACGGATACCGGATATTTGGCCAAACTTGAAGCCGGATAGTATTCCTTTGAAATCCTGTATCCGACCAGATACTCCTTGCTTATCCGATATTCGGCTGGATTGAAATTTTGAGCTGGATAAGCCGGTTACCGGATAAATATCCGTTTCATCTCTAGTCTAAATACGTAAAAAAACCGTACGCAGAAATCCGAATATACTAACGTGCATTTATTAAAGTATAAACGTTAGTCGATTAGCCTTTCTGTCGTCGATATTATTTTCGTTCTTCAAGGCGAATAAGTGTACGGTATTTGTTCACTCCTCTTTCTTTCTTCTCTACTTTCATTTTAAATCAATTATTTGTTTTAAATAAATATATGTACAATAAAAAAGACATGTTTGATCAGTTTGTGAGCTTCGTAATGAACTGAGTATATCAGTAGCTGTTTTTCTTGCTAATTAAATATTGAAAGTGGGAATATAAAAGGCAATGTCTCGTTTGATATGCCTTTAAGTTAATTGTGTATTTGAGATAACTACTCGTACTGTTTGTTTATTGAAACATACCGTATATGAATCACAATATTCACAATTTCAAATCAGGATAAAGCCTGTTTTTTTTTATGCCACCAATGGCAAACGAACATGCGGGTCACCTGATGGTAAGTGAACACCGTCGTCCATGGACGCCTGTAACACGAGAGGAATCATAGATGCATTGCCGGCCCTATTTGACTTGTGATACCTATGAATGATAGTATAATTTACAATAAGAAATCGTCTGTTTTTGTTTTTAGCGAAAGGGAGAAATTATCTATTTACAACGCTGTTAGAAACACGACGAAAGGTCATTTCAATAGATAGATATTATTATAAACAACAGCCAAGGTCATTTTATTAGAAACATCTGAGTCTGTAGATACTTTTTGATTCATTTATGTTTTTAACCAACTTCAAAAAAGGAGGAGGTTATCAATTCGACTGTATGTTTTTTTTATGTTTGTTACCTCATAACTTTGCACTGGGTGAACCGATTTTGATGATTCTTTTTTTTATTTGAAAGCTGGCGCTTCTGTGTGGTCTCATTTTAATTTAGCCCATTCGGACAACGGCATCCAGTGCAAAATCGTATAAGTGTTAAATTTGCATTAAGTATGTACACAACAAATAGATGAGTAACTCAAGTAGTCCGGTGAAGCTGTTAACACCTTGCTAGGTTAATAGCGTAGTCAGTTCGACAAAAAAAAATGAGTAACTCAATATTATGCCAACCGATTTCGATGATTAATTTTTTATTGTAAAGGATTTTCTTCAAGAGTAGTTTGATGAGAGTTTGGTTAGGTTCTGATTATGGGATCCGTGACAAAGTAACACAACTTTCAAGAAACAAGCCTACTCCTTTCTTCAGGGCCGGCAATGCATCTGTGAATCCTCTTGTGTCGCAGGTGTCGATGGGCGAGGGTGATTACTTACCATCAGGTGACCCGCATGTTTTAGTAAAATATATTTGTGTACAATAAAAATTGAAAAATAAAGTAAATTAAAAAAAAAAGAATTAACTGACTTCAATGTTATTCAAAGGCATAAAAATAAGGCACCAAAAGCGGAGAATTATATTCATGTTTTATTTCATTTGATAAATTATTTATTTTATTTATTTATTATTTATTTTAGCTTAATCATATTCAGACGGTGGCCATGAAATAATCCTTCCCGAAGAATTTCATTCTTCTTTTATATAATGTTGTAGGTGGTAGAGCCAAGCTGAAGCTCGTGACTGGTTTAACATGAATGGGTTGACTCACCCGGGGTAGTACCACCCTCTCACAGAACACCGACATGAAGTAACAGTGCTTGCATTGTTGTGTTTCGTTAGGTCAGTGAAAGTGTCGAAGGCTCACCTCCCTCCCCCCCTCTCCCCCAAACACAGGTTAGCAACGCACTTGTGACACCCCTGGTGTTGCAAGTGTCTATGGACGGCGGTGATCACATAACATCAGCTGACTCGCCTGTTCGTTTGCCTACTGTGACATAAAAAAATTTAGACTTCCATATTATGTACATTAAAAAAGGTTAAAGAGAAAAAAATGTAAGACAAAAAATATGCTTATAATTTATGACTAGTCGCCCGCCCCGGCTTCAACAATGGTTTACTAGCGAAGTTGAGATCAAATCTTCTTTTTACAGTGACGATGACGTAATCAAATAAAATTATATGTGATCGTATACCTGTCAATATTTTTGAAGATCTTCGCACTGTATTCTGTCTCACTCTATCTCTCACATGAGAATGTTTAATTGTAATCTTTTGCTCTTTCATACAATTTGTCAAATATTACATTTTCGACCATTTCATTTCATTCTAAACCAGGTTCTGATAATTACAAAAAGAACGAAAAAAAACTTTAATCAAATAGCTGCAGCCGTTCTGATGATACACAAAGTCGATTAATTTTTATTTACATATCATATATATTTGAGTCTTAAAAATTTAGTATATACATTATACATATGTGCATTATGTATGGATATCGGTGATACATGACATTGAACACATTCACATGTGTTGATATTTTCATTTTCCTTAAATCGATCGACTTTATAAAAATACAGATGACATAAAAATCCATCCAAGAATGTTTTGTAGACGTTACTTCAATCGGTCACAGGCTAAAGTACGATGGCATTCACAAATGCATTAAAATAGTGTAGATAATCTTATACAATATGTTTATTCGTATTCTCTTTTAAAAGTGAAAACTTTGCCCGCGTTGAGGGATTTTTATTAGGGGAAAAATTTATGGATTCCTGTCACCGATGACCTCGACATGCTTGTAATGTTTTGCGCTTGCGTCAGATTAGAGATGCGTAGTACGGAGACCTGTGTACATGTTGTATTATTGTAGTCCGGTGAAGCTGATAAGACCTTGTTGGGTCAATAGCCTAATCAGTTCGAGAAAAAAAAAGATATTGTGCACGGAGCTTGTGCAGCCCATCTTATTTTTTGTTAATAAATACACTGTATAAAAATCTGTATTATTATTGTCACAAGTGCCAACAGATGTGATAACCAGATTAATATTAATAATTTGAATTAACAAATTATGAAATTTAAATAACTCCGCCTATAATTGATTTAAAAATAAAAACTTTTATTCCGACGTTTTGAGTTTTCAATTCTGTTTGCAGTTCTCGTGCCTTGACATTTTTTATTTAATTTGGCTTGTAGCCAGTTAACTTTTTAAATATCATCTAAAATAATAGTTATTGTAAGTGTACTTTAACTAAATTGGAATGTTGTATTTTTGTACATTTTACGCGATACAAACAAGTCTTACTTTTATTGTCACGTAATTTAGACTTATATACAAAACTACAGTAAATAAATAAAATTGATGTGTCTGCTTACTATTTTCAAATTATGAGATCTGATTCTGAAATGAGAAAAAAGAGTTTTTTTTTTAAGGCTTAGTCATGTCAAAACTACTGAACTTATCGGCATAGGGTTATAACCATTCGATGGGGAGTTTGTCGTAGATGTATTTGCCATTGATCCTCATATTTTTGAGGTTATTCTTATATTGGCGCGTTTGAGATAAATGAGAGTTAATTTTTACGATGCCCGCGCACACTGACACCTAAAAGCGACACTATGAAGTTGGTCGGTAATTGTCTGTCAAGTTTCAGGGTAGTTATTTAAATAAAAATAAATCTACAATACTTGTTTTATATAAGTCAAGATAAAAAAATATATTCATAAATAAATATACCTTTATATTTTGTGTGTAATTTTACATTGTGATGGTGAATGATAATTTGTAGTGATATTCGTGATAAAAGTAGTTTTTACATGATAAACATTAA
Source organism: Antheraea mylitta (assembly GCA_014332785.1). Lineage (NCBI taxonomy): Eukaryota > Metazoa > Arthropoda > Insecta > Lepidoptera > Saturniidae > Antheraea > Antheraea mylitta. The sequence continues at coordinate 8,953,521 of JACEII010000002.1, forward strand.
AAAACATTAAAGTGGGTTTATAGCTTTGAGGGTAACTCTAAGGCTTTTAGAATTACGTATAATTATTAAATTAAAACGTATCGATCACATTTAATGTCTTTTTTTAAGATAAAGAAGTATAACTTCCTACGCGCCTGCTTAAGGAGACAAATAGGTTTTTTTTAAATTAAAAGTTTATTTAATGCACTGCAAACAATAAAGTATTACATAGGTAATTTCTTTTAAGCAAATTATTTACCTAAACAAGTATTTTTTTGCTCTAAACCTGTACTCTGGTGAAGCTGTTAAGGTCTTGCTAGGCCAAAAGCGAAGTCAGTTCGAAAAAAAAAAACTTTAAATCAGAGACCAGTTTGTATGTATTAAGTATGTAATTTGACATTTTACACTCGTGGAACTATTTTTGAAATGTAATTTAGAATTTGATAATTTGGTTTTTGCTCATGTATTTAATTTTTTGCCTTAGAAAAATGGGTTTTTGGTGATGTATAGGAGTGATATACAGGGCAATTACAGGTAGAACAACGTTACTAACTTTCAAAATGATTCTGTTCGTATACTGTCGGTATTTTTTATAAAAACATTTTTTATAAAAAGTATAATGTTTAGATTGAATTATTAGAAATTGTAATTAAAAAGTCGAATCGTCTGATAAATGTTTACTAAACAATGAAAACTATTTACACTTTCTTATTTCCACTTCAATGGCTTTCACAAAAAATATATTGGTGAGTAATTTCTGCTTGTGACAGATAGCTTTTCTTGGTATTCGCAATTGAAACACATGTTCAAGAGTTATTCAAGTAATTATTATCGGTTAACAACATTAATAAATACCAAGAAACGCTTTTCCTTGATGGTACAAATTCAGTAATTAATTATCTATTTATAAAATACTAAGCTTTGCTTGCGGCTCCCGGAAATGAAGATTAGTGCTATCCCAGTACATTTTTTTGGATAAAAAGTGCCTTATTTTTCTTTTCTGTACCCCTGATAACTTGTGCGCAAATTTTCATGTTCATTGGTTCAGTAGTTAAGGCGTGAGAACGTAACAGATAAAAAACATACAGATTTTTCTGTTAGTAGTAATTTTTTTAAGCAAATGTACACCGTGCCGTCTGATTTTTTACTTAATCTAATTTCAATTTTCACTCATCATCAAATTTCACTACAAGTCTTGCACATTGCCACAGTATAAATATGAGAGAATAGCACTTCTTGCGTGCGCTCATAGCCTTTGTTCCGATTCGCTATTATTGTCTAATATTTATATACATGGAAGAAGGTATTTTAATTTTTAATCATATTTTTAGGCGAGGAGCAGAATGAAACTGCAAATGCAATAAATGTTTTACATCTACCATATAAATGTACCTATGTTACAAAACGTGCTATATTGGGCTTTTACAATTATTTTATTAATTTTAGCAATATAGCGTCCTATATTAAATAAAACTATCTCTATCATGAAATTAAAAGTTTAATAAATCCCATATAACATACGTAAGCTCTGAAAATACACCACTATCGGTTGTGAAAACATTCTTATTACTGCTAAGTGCTGCCAAAAACAACATAGGACTTATTTAAAAACAAGTTTTTTAATATTATATGTATACTCATAGGTATAAATACAATGATAGAGCTCTCCCATTGTGCAAGCATCATGCAAAAACAAGTAAATAGATTTCGATTTATTTTTAGTTCTTACACCTTTAGTCCTTACCAAAAAAAATATCACGATATCTCCATTTACAACATTATTAAAGTTGAACTCAAGAAGTATGATTTTTATAAACGCCTACGTGTTCAGAGATATTTTACTCGGACGCATCGGCCGATGGAGTGGAATAGAGATTGGTGCGTCACAAACCGAACGCCCTCTATCGCTTGTTCCACGCTCGCGCTTGCACGCTCGGCTCAGGCTGAACGTAACAATGAGTCAAGCTTTTTCGGGCGTGTAGCCGGCGTTCATCGATATATAAGACGTTATCACGTCAAAAAATATTTTATTTTCTTTCCTCTGTACATAAGATATATTGTTAAGATAATATAACACGCAGATGAAAGTCACGGGTATCAACTATAATTCTTGAACAATTATAAAGATAACTTATTTTAAACGTTAGTCTTATTCAAGTAACGATCTAGGTTATGTAAACAATTAGATAATAGAATCGGTTTTACATGGTCCACTTTTAAAGACACCAATAAATCATGGTACGTTTACGCACAAGATGGTGTCTATTCTCCCAGTGATAAGACTCCGCTTATCACGGGATCAGTAGTCATGTGCTCAATTCACAAGCGCTGTTATATTTTAGTGTGCACTATTATTAGAATATTTAGCTCGTTGGATATTTGCCAATACTTTAAAATATCTCATGTAGCCAGTTAATTTATGCTGTTATGTTTACATGTTAATGATGAAAGACATTCACGTAATTGATGGTGAGAATGTCATAAAAATATTGTTTATTAAAATATACATACGTGTTATAATGTATGTGCCTTTACGTAAAACTATCGGCCGGCCATAGTAGAGATTATAGAAATAAAGTAGAAAATATTGTAAACATTTACATAACAATGTATTGACGTGTTAAGTTACATAAACAGTATACATGTGTTAATTATTAATGAAAATAAAAACTTTAAGTTAGGTTATCTCGAAATATCTCAATCACTATGCATTTTCTACTCAATTTGAAGAAGTTCCCTGGTGTATCTTTAAAATCCATGACCCAATAGTAATGAAATTAGAGCTTAGAACCCTCTCGATAATATCACCTTTCTAATAAAAATAATTTTCAAATCAGTTTCAAAGTGTACGAAGCTCTATAGAAACCAACAAAAATATACACTCGCATTGAAAACCTCCGTTTAAACACTCACAAAATAACATAAGTGTTGTTTAATGCCGAAGTTCAACAGATACAAAGTACAGTACATATAGCAGTAGTATAGGAGATAAAAAAAATTATACAAATAATAAAACTGGTAGAGTAGAGTAGAGTATCACTAATCCAGCACGTCAGTAGTCCGATACGTCCAATAATACGGCACCTTACGATTACGTTTCCTAAACTCTTCCTACTTTGGTTCCGTGCTCGCGCACCAGCGTATATCTGTATAACCTTCAAAAATTCTATACCACTTTTCTATACAATCCAATTGTCCGACACCTTTTGGTTTTTAAAGTGCCGGCTTGTAAGATTTTATAGGTATCTTATATTTGAAAAATGATGGTATATTCCGGATGGTATAGGACATTTCAATTGCTTCCGAATGGACTGCGACTGCCGTACACCAGTAGTGATATCAACAGTAGTCGCACGCTTAGATTTTTGGAGATTCTTGATCAGAATTTTATGTTAGATTTGAAACTTGACTATAGGGAAAATAAAGACAAAAAAATATGACCTTATCCATAATGACGTTCGTTGCCTTTATGATTTAACCGATGAAAAAAAAACTAATTGAGTATGCGATATTGACTATAGTTACAAATTATCCATAGATGTGAACAATCCAACGATCTCAACGAGAATAGAATACCCAGCTTTTTTTTCGACTCGATTATCCGCTGTTTTCTAACGGATATTTATAGCTTCACCGGACCACTAAGCTAACTAAACCAAATGACAACCAGCACCAGCACAGCACAAGGTTGCAACCGACGTCGATGAATTAAAGCAGTCCAGCAGTCGCCGGTCAATTTTTATGATTGGCTGATATTTCGAGCCAATAGTATTTGAGAACGAGTCAATAGTCGCCAGTTATTAGTTGTCAAAAGTACCGACGCTGGTCAATAGTTGTGTGTGTACACATCAAAATGAGTTAAATCCAATTTTAGCCGTTCCTAATATTTTACATTGTTTTTCATGATTTTTTTTTATTTTAGTTACATGTGAAATACGAAGATAAAGATCATTAAAAAAAACTAGTCTTTATTTACTGCAAAATTTGAACTTCGATCTCGGTGTATACAAATTCAAAATATTAAAAAAATTAAACAAGTTTTTTAAATGATTAGAATTGGATATAGTTCATTTCTAAATGTAAAGACACAGTTATCTTCCGACATATACATAAGAAATTATAATATGAACTGGTATACTGGTTTTATTATTGTAAAAATCCTTGAAACAATAAGAACCAATCTTTAGTACAGTTTGCTACTACTAGTATGCTTTAGTTTGAATTTAATAAAAAGTATGTCGTTATATATTATTTTAAGGCCAGAATCGGCGGATACATCAGAGTTCAGTGTGGAGTGCGGTGACGTGATTCTCGTTGCAACGGATGGTGTGTTCGATAACGTGCCAGCGCCGGTACTCTTGGCAGAGATGAGGCGAGCGCAGGGGCTCGCAGCCGATTCGCAGAGGTTACAGGCCGTCGCCAACTCTATCGCTTGGATGGCGAGGAACCTTTCCTTCGATGGCTGCTACATGTCACCCTTTGCCAAAAGCGCTCGTCAAAACGGAATCGATGCTATTGGTTAGTATAAAAACTTATATATTAAAACAATATATACAACACTAGCCTCTGCCCGCGATTTCGTTCGCGTGGAATAATAGATACTTTATGCTACCGTTAACAGGCACAGGAAGCTCTCAAGAGGAAAAAAACACCCGATTTTTAAACATGTCGGATCAGTAGTTCCTGTGATTACCCGCTACAACGTCACAAATTTTACCTCTTTATAATATTAGTATAGAATTCATATCATCTTATACTTTGAAGTACAGAAGAACTTCTGTAAGTCGAACTTCAAGGGAGATGGCAATAAATTCGAGATTCATTCTTACCAGTTTTGAGTTTTGTTGGGTAAATTTTTTTAGTTTGTAATTTTATTTTGCTTCGAGCTATAGTGGTTTCAAATGTTCGAACTAGTATGTTGTAAAATCAAACATTGCTGTGTTCGAGATACTAAGGTCTAATTTGTTTTGTTCAAGTTATGGAGAGAAAATATCTACCGAAATGGCTTGTAGTGACTCACTGATTATTTCGCCTTATAGAGGGTTGAAAATTCAAATATTGAAAGTTTTGGGACTTGAAAAAAGGACTAAAATATTTTTTGAGTTTGGAGGTTTTCGACTTATCTAGGTTCAACTTAAAAAGTTCAGAATCTCTTTAGCGAACTGTGTAAACAAATTTGATTTATTCATTATTGTCTACATACAGGGAAACATCTTGTAAATACAACAATTTGTAGCTTACTTATACTACGATATATAAAATCATATTTTACTAATTTACCCTAGTTGTTTTCTATACTAAACATATTATTTATTATCCTTTTGTTATAACTGTGATTAAACAATAAAGCAAACATATTGTTACACTGTTAAATATAATAAAACACTATGTTTTCATTTACAGGTGGAAAACCTGACGACATAACGGTACTGCTCGCAATTGTAGCACTATGAACATGTCTACCAGATGTGATCCTATTTAGATAAACTTTAAGCACAATTTTGTTCATATAAACGACGAAATTAGGTAATAGTGATGACGCCAAAAACAATTAAAGCTGGTTTCACATAAATATGGATATACTGTATAAATATTAGTATGTTAAATATACAATACTTTGTTAACTAATCTTATGTGTGTTATATGAAACAGGCATGTTTTATTTCGTGTATTTATTGATGAATCACCGAGGAAAATAACTATGAAAACACTGTAGAGAAAAAGCACAGTCATTCAAATAAGTACTCAATCAATATAACATGTTGCAAAAATACAAATAGAACTAAGAATATGAAACAAATGTGAACCCAGCTTACAAATTTTTCAAGATTTATTGTATTTAATTAAACATTTTTTCAGTTTTACTTAGAACGATACCCCGTTTTAAGTAAATTTGAGTTTTAACAAATAAAGAATTGTGATATCTTCATAAATATTCTTATATTGAATAATGAGTAATTACTGGTGTCAGTAAAATTGGACACTAACTTTACTATAATTATTATTTAAAGATAAATTGTGCTGCTTTTTTGTAAATAAAATTAGTTTTTCGCTTTTATAGTTCTCATTGTTGTTGTGATATTTTCCGTGAATTATTGTGATCGCTACCGAAGAAAGGCGGTTCTTATTTTTTGAATATATGGGCAATTTAAAATATGTCGTTTAATATGTTACAGAACTATTTAAAATTCACCATAAATCATTTAGACGAATTGTTTTTAATGATTCATAAATGTGTAATTTTGAAGGGAACTTTTTTCGTATAATTTCTAATGTTTTACGCACCGATTTTTCTGATATACTTGATAACAAAGCCGAATACTAATTATATAGTTTTTTTATGCAAAAGATAATCTCAGATGTAAGAATAGTTGAATGGGAAAATAAAATAAAAGCACATAACAAACATGTTTAATTAACAGATACTGTTCTGTTAAATTCATTACCATTTTCTTATGTCGTCTACTCAATTTTCTGTAACGTAGAACATGCTTATTAGTAAAAGTGCTGTTTGTAGAATAATCACATTGTAGTCTTATAATAGATTAATTATCACAATTCATTGGTGTTTTGAACGACATGCATTCAAATTGTTATAGTGACGATATGAAGTATTCCGAAAAGAAGGTCGATATAATTTTATAATCCAATCAGCGTAAAATTATAGTGAAATATTGAGAAGTCGAAATTTAGTTTGTTGAATAGGAAATAGTAACGAACAATGCAAAAGGGGTTTATACAAATAAAGGAGTAAATGTTTGTCGTATTGTTATTATTATTGAATATTATCCTCATTGGTTTTATTATTTTTTAAGTTTTGCAGAAACTAATTAATTAATTATGAGTAATGTATGAAACAGTTCAGATTGGATGATTTTGTAGTTTGAATGAAGACTGATTACTTAATTGTTCTTGTTGCTGTTATTAATAAAGGATTTAAACAACTATTTCTAAAATAAATCGATTGTTAAAAGCATCATAATGACTATCTTTAAATAAAATATTACAAAACTTTTCAATATTGTTTTTAGTTATTAGATATATATTCGAGGTAAATCGAGGTTGAATATAAAGAAAACACGTTACAGATTCGCAAACATTTACCTGCATTTATTAGTAGGTCTTTCATTACTTCTGGTGCTTACCAATTAATAGTAAATTCCATTTAGATATCAAAAATAATATAAACTTTTTTAATATATTACTTTGTATATAGATTAGATTATTACAAATGCTGAAAATTTTTGTGATGTGACACTTAACTATAATAAGGATATAACTTTTTTTATTACCTGAAACTTATTGTTTTATGAATTAAAAACTTTTTTGTACATTAACAGTATTGGAGGATGGTGATAAATCATTGCACTAACAGTGAGGTAAATTTTAAATGTCTACATTGCGTGAAAACATTAGAATAAAAATCCTGATTAAATATAGACACTTGTTTTATTACTGAGTTTGGGTTAAACCTTCCTACTTTCTTAAAACGATATTAAAATATATTTACATAATATTCTTATTCCACTGAAACTTTTTTCATCGATTATGAAAAATACAATCGTGTCTTTACATTTTAAAATGAGCTTAATCCGATTTTAACTCTTCATATAACATGTTTAATTTTTTTTTCCAATTTTTGTACACTGCGAACAAAGTTATAATAAGTATTAAGTTGGCGACCACAAGGTTTTGGTTTTTATTTTTAATAATATTCATATTTTAAATGGAAAAAGTTTGAAGATCTTGAAAATTAAATTAAAATATTAGGCACGGCTAAAATTGGATTTACCTCATTTCAAAATGTATCGACACAATTGTTGTATAAAACGAATTTTGTATAAAAGTATATTATGACAAAGATTTTAAATTCAATGTAGCTTTTGTTTTGTTTTCTAATTTTCCGCATGGAGTTATTCAAGTATTACGTAAGCAATAATGGGGACAGGGGATCCTTGAGTTGCTTACTTTTGCTGCCACAGGGATTGGTTGGGGGGGGGGGAGTGATTACATCAGCTATCAGAATATACTTATATGTTTGCGTAATTAGGTTTTAAGAATATTGCTTACTTTTGCTGAATAGGGGGAGAGGATGGCCAGAAATTATAAAAATTCTGCTTACGTAATACTTGAATAGCCCCTATTTGTAAATAAATAATTTACAACAGAAACAATATGAAATATCATGTGGTATATTTAAATTTGTATATTTTATTTTTTCGCCTTATGATTGTAGAACATAATTATCTTTATTATATAAATGAGTTTCCATATAACCCTGCTAAAGAAAATCACATTGAAACACAATTATTTGTTATATGTCTATAATATTTTGGCTTCTTAATTGCATTAGATTCACATATGTATAAGTTTTTATTTATAAATCTGTCGTTATCAACGATCCTCTTCACGCCAGTTGTATGGTACTGGTTCCGCACCTTCAGCTTCTTGTATCAGCACATAATCAGATTCATCACTTCGTTGATTGCACAGTTTTTTCCTAAAATAGATTTATGTTAATACTATGATAATAATATAATATGCTTACTAGCTGACCCTTGCTTATTTAGTTGGGTGATAAACATTTATAAAAAACTAATTTTTGTGATTTAACTAAAATTTTGACATATGCTGTCTTTGACTTCTTTGTAGCCATTATCAAGTTTTACAACTTTTCTCTAGAACTCGATCATATCTCTCATTGTTAAGGCAACGTTCCTAGGAAATGACTACCACAGAAGTCATGAATCTTCAGGTTAATATACACGCCTATAATACGCACAAATAACATCGCTTTTAATTGACAAAATAATTTTCAAGATCGGTACAGTAGTTCCTGAAATGACACCTACTACTATTTTTTTTTTTTTTTTTTTATTGAAGCACGACATAGTGACTGCACTACTCCTGATGTTAAGCACAGTACAATCCAAAAACATCGGCAACCACCGAGAGACAGATTATCCATCGCCTGTCGCCGCTGTCATGCCGGCCATAATGACGAAAGTCACCCGGTACTGGATATGCACAGGCTGATCCCGAAACCGCAGAAGCGAGTCACTATGACGGGCTTTTTCGCCATGTACATGGTGGTTGCGACCCAGTCAGGCTGTAAAACCCTACCACCCCGCTTTCGCCATTGCCTCGTTCGTTATTCAGCAGGGTGCACCACGTGCAGGTGAGGTTGGCTTGGGTGTCTCAAGTCTTAAGATGTTACGCGACACCCCTTACACCCCTAAAATTTTTACAATAAATTCATTTAATTCAACTTTTTTACAAGACTTATAAAGTAGATTATTATTAATACTCATTTGAAGGACATGTGAATATATTAACTTTAATCTGATTTTATAATTACCCATTATAGAAAGTTTTTTTTTTTTTGGGAAATATGTGGATATTAACGTGGAGAAATCCATTATGGATACCGATATACGCCGGCTCCCCGTTGGCGGAGAGAGACATTTAAAGGGTCTAGTGCGCGAGTCCTCTCCGCCGCCTACTTTTGCGAGATGACTTCCTCGTAGAAGGAGGTCATTGCCCTAGCTCATCCCCTCCTACCGCCGCAGCCAAAATGCGACGCTGTCCCTCCCACGAAACACTTAGAGTGTGCTGCGAGGTGTCCTCATCAGCGCCATACGGCGGTCGGTTCTCTGTGCGCTATACCGTGCCGATACCACCCGAAACAACTATGTCCGCTGAGCACCTGCATCAGCCAGAACGACAGAGAACCCCACTCCCGCAGGACCGGGCGGACGGCGTCCATCCCCTCTATCTACCTGGGAGCCGGAGAAGACTCTCCACTACGTTTCCATCTTCTCTATCTCTCTGGGAGCCGGAGGAGGTTCCCCACTACGTTTTCTCGCCGTCGTGAATTCATACACGGCAGCGAGAACTCCCAAAACAAGGAGCCCATGAGCGTGAAGGCCGCCGCCGAGGACGGAGGAGGATATGTTGAGATCGCCCTCAGTGCCATAATGCGCAGCGCACACACTTTGGCGGTATCGAGGGCGTCGGCCCACACCGGTGGCCCGTAGACAGCCAGCACACGCACATTTTCCATATAGAATTAGCGGCAGCCGGACGAGCGCCGCTACCGCCTCAACAATACGCGGTCGGAGCCTCCAAATGGAGCTCGAACAGCCAGCGCCCGTGCAGGGTAAGGCACAGATACTTCATCTGGTTCCTCACCCTGATATGGGCGTCATCCACAATTATATGGGCCTCAGGTCATGACTCTCGCCAAGGCCCATTAAATAGTATGGCCACGGGCTTCTTGAGGGCCACTAAATATGTGAACCCGTCTGTTATTGATTCCAATGACACATAACAATTTAACTTAAACCAAAACAAATGGTATTATTCTGCTATTATTTAATTTTAACTATAAAAATGGTAAAAATATAACTTACAGGAACTCGGGTGCCTTTAGTATCTTATATCCTTGTCTACGTCTCGGTAGTACATCCTCTAAGAAAAAGTAAATGTGGCCCACAACCATTCCCACCAAATCTACAGATATTGAATTACCGAGTAATACAGAAAAACCAAGCAACACCCAGGGGAGATAGGGAGCCTAAAAATACACATTTTAAAAATATAAAATATACACATTTATTAGTTATATACCTGAACTAAATTTCATTGGAATATTCTTTACTCATAAAAAAATAACAAATCAGTTTAGGAATTTTATATATAGTACATAAAGTATCTCAGGCTATATGCTATAGAGAAAAACTCTTAATTTAAATTAATATCAAAGTATGTACCCAGCTTTTGTATTGACAACTGAAACTAGACTATGAATTTTAAAATATTGAGGAGTAAATACCTGGAAATTCATTAAGCCAAAGAAATTCATTCTTACAAAAACATTTCGTCGTGACCAAACATAAACTATCATAATCGTAAATGCTTGACCTAAAAATAACAAATTAACAAAAAAAGCAGATAACTGTACACATTGTTGAGAAATTTATATGTATATAATATTGTAAACAAAGAAATCTTACTACATAATATAAATATGAATAATAACCTACCAATACTTTTTTTATATATTATTTCTAGACAATTAACAAGGAGACACTTTTTATATACAATAACAAAACTAGTGAATATACTTAAATTTCTAAAAGGTTCAACAAAACTTGTTAAAATTTTTCAATCACAATTTTTTGGCAATAAAATTGTGGATAGAGCATAATGCTGACTTCCCAAAAAAGTGGCAATCTCTTCTTAATATGTAATAAATTAATATTACTTCTGTACATATACCAATTCTTTGTAGTATGTAAATGAAATTACTCATTTAGAATATTTATAAAAAAGGATACAATCATCAAAATTCCTCCGAAAACAAACATAACAACAAAATCAGCAGTACGTCCCCTGAAAGAGCCTTCTTCTAACATTCTACAGTATCTATAAGTAAATATCATATTGAAGAAAAAATTGAAGCCTAAATTTCCAAAGAATAGGAATGTTGTGATCAGCCTCCATATTTGATATTTTGTTAATATTACAATTGGATTAAAATACAGCTGAAATGGTGATACTAAGTCCAGTTGCTGAAACATAAAAACTTTTTATTTCAAAAGGTATGTATAGACATATATACAGTACTATCAGTGTTCATTGAGTTGTGATAGAGTAATAGAATAATATCCAAATGAAAGGAACTTACAAAGAAGTTACAAGAGTAACATTCTTATTACAAATCAAATTTCAATATGTTTCATTTTATGTTATAAAATGACATTGTCATTGACCACATCCAGACAATGGTGTTATTGCAAAAAAGTTAAATGCATATTAAATACTTGCTTTATAAATGTTTGGGTATTAAATGCACTGCTCTTACCAAACATTCGACATCTTGCACTTTTATCTCTATAACACAAGCTTGCCACGCAGCGGTCATCGAGTGTGGTGCATTTAATAAGTGCCCAAACTTTTTTAAAGCAAGTATTCAATATATATTTAACTTTTTTGTAATAACATGGTAAGGGTTTTAACAGGTTTTGATTGTAACTATATATGTGTATTATAGATACGGTTTATATTGAATATTCTAAATATAATTCAAAATATATCACAGAAGTATATTTATTTGTACATAGCATTTTAATTTACAAGTTAGTAAAATTAAATAGCATTTTAAGTAACAATTTTGAATGCACACTTAAAATTTTTAATTTACTAAAGTCTAGTATTAAATGTACTTTCTGTTACTAAATAAACAATAATATAAAAAAGATAAAACTCTCTCTTTATTAAACATACAATATTTTTAAGAAATGACGTGAAGAAAAACAATTACTTACGACAGCTAAAGTAGTAATAACACAGGCTGTAGTATATACTCTCGTCACAGGCGGGATGAGCATATATTCCTGAAGTAATGTTTGATATGCCATTTTTGCGAAAGTCTAGAGTGCCTTATGTTATTTATTACAATTCACACTGTGATTAGATGATTGCAGTTGAAATCGACATGATTGGGCCACATCAGACCTAATAAGATGTAGTCATTACACTAATTTATCAACAATAGCCGAATTGAAACTGCTATCTTCCGATGATGAAAAATATACTGCTTATAAAATAAACTAATCGAAGTATGTAAATACAAAGTAATAACAGAAAATTGGACAGTGACTTATATATAAATTCAAGTTTTAGAGCAAATGGCAAAGTTGGTAGATTCTGTAGATAGGGATGTTCAATTTATAAATATAACGAATTTATTCGATGTTTTCCGTTCGATATAATGGAATGATTTAATGTTTTAACAAATATTTCTTCATTTATTTTATTTTTGGCAACCTTTTATTTAGTAGACTATTACTGCCATTATCAAGTGAGTAGCGATATTACAAGTTTCTTTATATAATTGCAATGAACTAACTAGTTGGTGGCCATCTTAGAACTTTTCTGGGAGTTTTTATGGTAACTCAGAATACATGCTCCGTGATATTATTTCCGATCCACTTCACCTGTGTACAACAGCCAAACCATATTTCGTAAAGCACCACCAATATTACACAATATAGAGCCATATAACACAAGATTATGATAACGTATAAAGACCATTACATGGCATTCCAAGATCCCGCCATAAACTCTAACAAATATTTAGTGTATTTAATATATTTATAAATAGAAGCATCGAATATTTGTTTTTTGCAGAGTCTGTCTAAAGAATATTTGTTATATATAGGTAAAATGAAAGTAACTTTTCCAGGTACCTAGATTAACGCTAGCACCAAATTTTTTTTTCTTTAACTATTTTGAACTTTTGCGGCATGTAATGAAATATTTCCATCGATTTGTCGTTTTATTTCATTTACAAAAGTAGATATAACTCATCTCAGCCATCTCACCATTATTTTATAGAAAATCACCATTATTATACTCATAGTTTGGCTACGTTATTGCCCTCTGATTTTACATTCACACAAACAAAATCAAAGACCACTAACTTTGCGCGTTTTAGTGGAAAAAGGTAATATTAAACTTTTCTGAAAAGTAATCGTTAATGAAAAAATATGTTCTCGAGCGATATATCCGTAGATATTGATGCTGGTATCAAATGTTTTACACAGATATATATTTTAAGTGGACATCCCTATTGGTAGGTATACAATTTATGTTTTTTTTTTACTTTATTTTTGGCAATCAATCTTTCAGATTATTACTGCCATTGTCGAGTAATCAATAATATTACAAGCGTCGTGCGATCACTTCAATATTAAACGTCGTGTGAGTCAATATTCTAACAAGATGGTGGATCCCTTGTTAGAACCTTCCTGGGAGATTTTGTGGCATCGCAGAATTTCATGCTCCGTGGTATTATTTTCCATTCACTTCACTTATGCACAATAAACTAACTATATTACGTAAAACACCACCAAATTTACAAAATATAGAGTCCAATAACAAGATTATGAATAAAATATAAAATCCACTACATGACAGACTAAGATCCCGCCAAAAACTCCCAATTTATGTGTTGCCTAGGCCTTTGAGTCAAAAGTTCTTTCTTCTTCTTGTTTTGGCTTCGTAGAAGCACTTGCCACTTTCAATGTTTTGTTTCAATGAACGTTATAGTACAATAATATTATAAGCGTGGCCTGACCATTTCAATATTCTAACAAGATGGTGGATCTCTTGTTAGAACCGTCCAGGGAGTTTTGTGGCATCTCAGAATTTCGTGCTCCGTGGTATTATTTTTCATTCACTTCACTTATGCACAATAAACTAACTATATTACGTAAAACACCATCAAATTTACAAACATATAGAGTTATATAACACAAGATTATCAATAAAATCCACAACATGACTAAGATCTCACTCCCCCCCCCCCCCCCCCCCGAGTCAAAAGTTAAGTTTTGTTTTTTGAAAAGTTGCAAGCTTCACGCTAAAATTTCTGTTTTATCTTTATGAAACACAACACTTTCTTTATATATTTTTATTTTTTGGATATGTACGCGCTATACTTAGTAAACTTGATAAAAGGACATTATTATCCTTATCTCACTACCTATACATTATTTTGTGTATGATTTACGATAACTTCGCCAGTTGTGTTTATTTAGTAATTCTTTATTAATACGTTATTCCTTCATAATAGTTTATGTAGTAATTTCATGATAATATGAACATTCCTTCATGAAGTATAATTCAGATTTAGTAATTGAAGTAGTTTTGTAGAGCCAAGCTGAAGCTATTACTGGTTTCAGCACGAATGGATCACCTCAACTGGAGTAGTACCACCCTCTCACAGAAAACTGATGTGAAGTAACTTAGCTTGCATTGTGGTGTTTTGTTCAGTCAGTGAGAGGCACACCTACCATCCCCTTCGCACGCAATCCCCCCCCACCTCCTAACACAGGCTGCGAACACACTTATGACTCTACTAATGTAACAAGTGTCTATGGATGGTGGTGATCACTTAACATCAGGTTACCCATCTGTTCGTTTGCTTCCTATGATTTATAAAAAAAGAAGTCATTCTACAGTAAAAAATTGTACATATTGTATAACTATACTATATATTATGTTTATTAAAATTATGACACTATATAATTGTGTACATATTTTAAAATTGAATTAAAACAAATAAAAAAATTTTAATGAGCAGAATTAATAATTCATTCACTGATCTTTTCATTGATTGACTATTAACATGATCATAAGTTAGTTTCTATTGACTTTTGTCTTCACACTACTAATATTTAAACATTATATTTATGGGTTCTGTGATATCAAGCTTATTTACACATGGTTCATCAAGCCTAGAAACAAATCAAGAAATAGGGGAAAATATTATTCAATAAATTTTTTATTTTACACTAGTGTAAGCCATACAAGATTAAATATATTTTCCTTAACATTTTTCTCCTTCAATAACAAGTCATTCATATTTATGAGTATATATACTTTAATACACATAAACTGATGCCAAATCATCATAATCATAAGTTCTTTTTAAAAATAGATCCATTAATGATACTCCTGTAATATTATGTAAGCCAGTATTTATAGGTAAAGCTGTTAAATTAATGTACATTGATTTTCCAGGTTCCAGAGGACCTAACTGTTTATTAGATACACCACACCAGAGCAAGCTGTGATCTTGTAAAGCACGTAATTTAAGAATGAGGTCTAAAGTTCTTTCACTGGCATTTACTATTTTACATTTGAAATTAAACGGCTCATCAACACATACTTTGCTTGGAAGCTTTTCAAACGTGACTCTAATGTCTCCATAATCAGGAGTCATCCTTTGCAATTGACTTGTCTGTAATCTACCTTTTTCTCCTAAGTTTGACCTCCAGATTATATCTAATTTACCAATATTCTTAGCAGCTGCTAACAGTTTTATTTCTTTGGATATATTTTCTTTTGGAGTTAGGCAGTATAGATACTGACAACTTTCTTGTGGATGAAGTAAGGTTACATCTCCAAATACTGAAATACCATCACAGACTTCATTTAACGACTTTACTGAAAACTGTTGAGAACTCTCTAGTGAAACTTGCTCAAGTACTATAGTCCCTGATGTTATATTCTGTACTTGGGCCTCAAGGTACACATCATCAGAGTCTGCATTATAAAACTTTGTTTTAACATCTAGAGGTTTCATAACTTCAAATTTAAAGAATTTTCTAAAGGATGCTAATGTATTATAATTGGACATATAAGTCACCTCACAAACCAGGATATGAGTACCTAAATCTTTCACTTCGTGGTGAATAACGTCACTCAAAGTTTCATCAACGTCAAGCATTGTTGGAGACATATTCTGCTGAGTTGTCAGCACAATTCTCTGTGAGTTAGTTTGAAGATCAGCCTTAATAGATACACTTTGTACAGGTTGATTTGTTTCGTTGTGTACACACACATAACAAGAAAACGTTTCTCCCAAATAAATATTGCCAAAACTTTGCGGTAGAAGCAGAAATTGTCCAGCAGCAAGGGTTTCCATCTGTGTAACTGCAGTCGCATCGTCTTTTAAATAGTTATTCAATATATTTCCTGGCAAATCTTTGGAGTCACACGTAATAATTTTTGGACTTATTAATCCTGGTTTTGTTAATCTCATAACTTTTAGAGCTACCAAATGTTCCACAACCTCTTTGGGATCCATTTTTGAGTAATAGCTTGAATTTGGTATACTTAACAACTAAATAGAAACTTTATTAATTATAGACAAAACGATGAAATTAATCATTTACAAAGAAAAAGCAAATAGTCACAGCACTTTTACGAAAATCTTTCGAGAAACTTAGACTATTATTGATTATCTTATACTTTGTAGTAGGGATGGTCAATATTCATCGATGTTGAAGAAACATCAATGTTTAGCTGAAAAACATCGATGTTTAGATGTCAATCGATACATCAATATTTGACTTCGATGACATCGACGTTATGAGAACGTTGCATGTACCAGCTAGAGACTAGAAAATTATCAAATTTGTGAACAGTACGAATAGTTTTTTCTTTGGATGACCTTTTTTTTCGTCACTAACCTCTGATTTTACAGACAATTTTAATTGTTGGCAAAAATATCGATGTTTTACTATCAATGTTTATCTTACCTTGATACTATTGATCGATATTAGCATTGATGTTTTTCTGATATTGCTCATCCCTACTTAGTAGGATAATTTTCGTTTTTCGTTTAACACCGCAAAATCAAATATTTGCCAGCGTCAAAATAAAATTAATTCACAATGAAATTGCACTTATCACGTTACATTTTAACAACAATAATTTTAGATATTCGTTTTAATTAAACTTAACTTTTTTTTATCTAGTGTATAACTGCGTTTTGTCTTTTAGTTTAGGTTTTGTTTTCATATTCTTTATTTTTATTAACAGAACGATAGAATTTCCTCTGTGGCAATTTTTACATGGTTGTTATATACATAGTATCCTTGCTATCCATGGTTATGAAGTGTAGAAGTCACGGAGTAAAGAATAAACTCTTCTTTTTCTTCCATGGTAGAAGTAAGGACTAAGGAGAGCTGTTTATTACAAGGGATATGTTGAAAAAGCATTTATAAGTAAAAAAATATCAATTTGAAAAAGGGTCCAGTTTTAAGCACTAGACAATAATAATAGTTTTAAATCCTTTCAAAATGGCGCTATAAAATAGGCAATTTTATTTTAGGTAACATTAGGTATGCAAAGAAATCTTTTATTTGTTATGGATAGATAAAGTGAAGGGAATTGAGGTCACAATACCATGTATTATTATGTTTAATGAAATGTTCCTTGAAATAATTGTGAATTATGGTTTTATTTTTATTTAAATAAACAATATTAAATAAATCAGCAATCGATTCATTCTTTAATATTAATAAATGAAACATTAAATAAATATCGATGTGTTTAAAATTGATGTTTCAATATCGATGTGTTTAAAAATTGATGTTTCTATTAATTGATCTTAGATCGCATTTTGCATTCCTACTCTGCTGGGATGTTGATAGGAAAAATCATATATGATAGGGATGTGAGATTAATGGAAAAAAATCGATTAATTAGGAATCGATTTTTATTTTTTCAATAATAATTGATTTATTTAAAAGCGATTTTATTGAAAATAAATGATCGATTTCTGGAAAAATTGATTTTTATAATATTTAAAAATAGTCATGCTTTCCATATTCCTATAATAAACCTAAAGATTTAAAATAACAATTTATCAGATTAAGAATCAAATAAAATGATACGCATCAAAAATAACCAGTCCAAAACAAAATAAAAGTGAATGTTCCTTTATACTTTTAAGGTAAAGAATATAGAAAGTAAATACCATAGAATTTTTTTGTACCATTAAACATTATATCGTAATAAAATTGAAATGATAAACATCCTAACAAAATGACAACATTATTAATTCTAACTTGTTTTGAATTTTACAGAATAATGAAGTTTTCTTTTAAATTTTTATATTAATTATAGTGTGATTGACAAAATTAAAATTGAAGAATTTGTTTATTGAATAATTTCAATAATAATTTATAGTTTTGTAAACTTATCGATGTCGAGTTTGCCATAATACATTTTTAGTGAACATGTTGAAGTACATTGTACTCGCATGACAGACTTTTATAGTTTTATTGAAATTTTTAATTTTACAATCTTAGAGCGGTATTTGGCTGTCATGTGAAACACAACAATCATTATAAGATATGGTAACTCATGTTACTTGTAAGGCAGTGGAATGTTTTCATTCTATGTTCTTTTTAAATTTGTAGTTTCACTACAAAATATTTCGTTCTATCGAACAGGACATGCATATTACTGTGGTATTATTCTTTCTTGTTATAAAATACTTTCGCCAGCCACTTTTAGGTGTTTTGCGGCTAGAAAACATTTTAAATTTTTACTTATATATTATCTCACTATTCTCACTCTTCAATTGTAAATAATAATTAACTTATTTTGAGTTTTTTTTCATCCGTCGCATAGATGTTTATGACAATCGATTTAAATGCGTAATTTATATAATCGATTCTTAAAAAATCGATTAATATGTATATAAACATCAACAATAACTTATAGACTATAATAAAATAATAATCGATTTAAATAAAAATCGATATTTTTTCCACATCCCTAATATGTGATATACTGAGAAAAAATACTCTGTGAAAATACTTGGCCTGTGAGTTTGTTCTAAAACAGAAAATTGTTTTTCGCCTTGTAGATTGTAATAAAGGACGTATATTCCTATAATTAAATTATGGTTTTAACCAAAGAATTTAGAATATGTATGCCGATGACAGTTGAGGAGGTAATTAATTATAATAATTGAATTTAGCTTTTAGTAACCTCTAATACGTTTTGTGCTGTTTTTTTAGAAGAATTGTAAATTAAAAATATGTATTCAACAAAAGATGTTACATGTAATCTGTATTATAATGATAATTTCAGTATCGAATTGGTCAACTGTACATGATAGCTCGGCACAGTTATGAACAATCAAATAACGGAGAGGGTGTAGAAGTAGTAGCCAATGAACAAGTAGTTGACGAGAAAAACGGTTTGGGGCAGTTTACAGAAAAGAGGATTCATTTGTCTAGGTAATATTAAAATCTTCTTTTTTTTGCTTACTCCATTTGAACAAGTGAGCCAAATACATGAATGTAATGACTCTTTTTACTATTACATTATTATAGTATTGTAATAATATTATATTATAAAATCATATTTTGGTTACTGATCTATTGTGTAGAATAATAGTATGTATAAATTAGTTTCCAATTAAGAATTTTATATTTTGCAGTCACTTGCCTTACTGGGTCCAATCTATGATACCAAAGATATTTTATGTTACTGAAAAAGCATGGAATTATTATCCATACACAATAACTGGTATGTGAAATTATTTATTTTAATGTTTTGTTTAAATTACATTTTTATTAATAAGTTTGTAATGTATTTATTTTAAATAAATGTTTCCTTGTTTTCATGTATCAAATTTTTCTGCCATATGAAGAGTATACAGTAAGTATTAGAAAAATACAATTGTATATTCCTTAAAGAATTGTCTATATTTATGACAATTTGTTTCATTATTAATGCAGCGGAAGTTTAATACTCAGATATTAAAATGAAATTAGTTATTTGGCTGTTCTAAATGTAGTCATATGTTCAGTCTTGTGCATAAAACAGTTAAAGCTTGAATACAAAACAATGTGTTGCAATATTATATAGGAAATCCTAATATTCTTAAGTTGGCTTGATGTTATGCATATAATCTAATATGTATTTATACCTAAACATGTGTTCTAACCATCTATATTCAGACCAGTTAAACATTGTTAACATAAATGAACATTATTGAGGGCTGTAGTATTGGGTAATCTAAAGCTGTTATTTTGTCATAATTTTATAATGACTGAATTTGTAGAAATATTTTTTAATCCCACCTTAATTATTTTCAGTGTTCCTTCATACCAAAGTTTTCTATTTCAATCCAAACAAGATATGAAAACAATAATGGAACAACTGAAAATGTAAGTAACATTGCCATTACATCCTTACTAACACTTATGTGTAAAGAAGTTGTTGCTCAATAACTGAAAATGAAACTATTTTTAATGCAGGTGATTGAAGTACACAACTCAAGGGTTTAATTTACTATAATAGAATTTTGATAAATGACATATGATATTCATTTTGAATGAACTCTTTTCAAAATTTGTTTTCTTCCTGAAGAAGATAAATTTATTTAAATAAAAATGCATTAATTTCTAATGCATTACTTAAGGGCATTACTTATGGACACCCTCCTGAGCTTGATGCTATACTTCCAAAATGAAATGATCTATTGTAGGATGCAAAACATTAAAAATTATTAAATTTTTTAAACATTTGCATAATCATTAATTTTTAGAAATAATTATGTTTATTTGGTAATATGTGAACTATATTTTAGTGTCTGGAGTTGACACCGGAGGAAATAGAAGAAAGGGATGTTGATTTTCTTGATATTGCATATGATGATATAAAACCACACCACTACAAAGAATCTGAGGATCCGAAATTCTATAAATCCGAGAAAACTGGACGCGGTCCCTTGGTGGAAGGATGGAGAGATACACAGCAACCCATAATGTGCTGTTACAAAGCAGTCACAGCTAAGTTTGAAGTATGGGGACTGCAAACTAGAGTTGAAGAATATGTGCAAGCGGTAATATACAATATATACGGTATATACAATACTAGGCTCTGCCCGTAATTTCGTTCGAGGGAATAGTTACTTTGGGCTAACGGAATCATGCAGCGTAAGCTTTCAAGAAGAAAAAAAATCCTGATTTTGAAACATTCTTCATTTGCTCCACTCCTATTGGTCTTAGCGTGACAATATATAGCCTATAACCATCCTCGATTAATGAGCTATATAACACTGAAAGAATGTTTCATATCGGACCAGTAGTTCCTGAGATTACCCCCTACAATGTCACAAACTTTACCTCTTTATAATATCAAGTATAGATGTATCAACTCTTTATGGATTCCCTCAATTTGTTTTACAAAGGTGCCTTATATTTCAAATATTGGGAGTTGTTGTAAAATCTGTTATAGAAATTGTTGTGAGATGCTGCTCTTAAAACACCATAATACATACAAACTTTTTTATCACAGGATTTGTATTTAAATTACAGGCAATCCGTGAAATTTTGTTACTTGGACATCGGCAAGCTTTTGCATGGATGGATGAGTGGTATGATATGACTATTGATGATGTAAGAGAATATGAGAAAGAAATGCAAACAAAGACAAATATTAAGGTGAGATTTATTAACTACAGTATACATACACACATATATGTATACAATACAATATATAATATATTATATACAACATAAACATATAGATATATTCCTTATATATTGTAATAAAATTAGTAAACTATTAAAAGTAAATTTCGTAGATTTCAAGCAATTATTATATTGAATATACTTCATCAGTATCAGATTTGTTTTCAAGAAGAAGATTGTCTATGGCATTTATCATATTTTACAAGATCAATATTCCCTCTAATACAATGTTTCCCATACTTTATAGGCCATAGCCCACCTTAACATTTCTAAAATTTTTATGCCCCCATATATAATTATCAAACTTTAAAAATTGTTTTCATTTCAAATCACTATGACATTGTTATCAAAACATAGTAAGTAAAATTTCTAAACGTATAATGAAAAACTTACTTGACGACTCTAATTACCCAGTTAATATTTTGGTAATGTCAAACGAAATTATACCTGATAAATATTTATACTTTTTTTTAAAGAATCTGCATGTTTTGTTAAATTTGTCATCAATATTTAGCATTGCATGTAATAAACCCAAAGCGAAAGGATTAAAGTCTTAAAGCGTGTCGAGTCCATTTTTAAATTGCTCCCCTGTGGGGCGCGGGTCTCACGCTGGGAAACACTGTTCTAGACTGTAACTAATAATGCGTTTTTATGATTTAAGAAAATAATCAGAGTTCTCCATTAATTGTTTTCAGCTTAAAGCAACAATAGAAAATACAGATATTAATTCAATGAATGGTCAGGATGGAAAGTCGAATTCTTCCACACCGCAAACTCCAAAGACTCCAAAGTCATCGAAAAGTTCTAGTAGCACGCCAACGGGTGAAGGTCGATCATGGTTTAACTGGTCTTAATTGATATTTTCAATGTTAGTATATTCCAATTAATGCTTTGATCTCATAGTCAATACAGGGTTTGATTTTATCAACCTAGTATGTTCCTGTTGCCTTCGACCAAGTCTTCTATCAGATATTAATGTTATAATCATTTTGTAAAAAAAGGTTTATTTGGTTAAAGTTTGAAGCAGTCAATAGTTTTCCATTAAGTTATAAGTTGTATGTGAATAAATGTGACACATAAATATACAAAAATGCTTTAATTGCTCTTTTTCAGATGGAAGTATATGATATTTCTTTAGTTTAAAGCTAGTTCAGTAATACTGAACAATTTATTTGTAGTGGCTATATTAATTGCACAGATGAAGAGATTTCTATACATCACTTCAGTTGTATTTAAATAAAATATGGATTTAAAAAAAAACGTGTCCAAGTTTTATATAAAAATATATTTATATGCAGCATGTTCATAAATAATTCATAACCTTTTAGCTGTAAATTGCGTATCTAGATTGGAAGTAAGATTTTACTATCACAAATGATAGCACTCTTAGTTTGTCTGACCACAAATTTAGATTATTTTAGACAATTTTTTTAATGAATAGATATAGTATCCTATATATTTTTTAAAATCTTCAATCTTGTTGCAAAATACTGTCAGAACACGTGTATTATAAATATATTTGTCGAATATACAAATTAGACAGAAAAGTTATAACTTATATGTAGGTACATACCCATCTAAACTAATAATAACTTTTGCTGAGGTTATGGTTATGGTTTCAAAATTAATATAATATAATAATTTCTAGAACGGGAAATCTAAATTTTATTTTTATTAAATTTAATGAACGGTTAGGGTGTCCAAGTAGCATTTCAAAACTTTTCCATTATTAAAGGGTACTACTATTGGTGAATATGGGTACTGGAACGATTTACTTGTGATCATTTCATCCGTTAAGTGTAATAATGTTATTTCGTGTCTTATTCAATGTTTTTTTATTACGTCTTCTCGTAACTAATTTGTTATTGCAACGTATCTCGCCGAAAGTATTTGATTTTAATTGTATGATATTCGACTGGATAGATAAAAGATGAAAGTATGAAAAATATTGAAATTTATTGTGAAGTTGTAAAAAACAAATAATAATAAAAATAAGCTCACCAGCTTGCAGATTGTTATGCTCCCGATAACATTCGCAATTTCAAGTTGTTGGTAATACGAAGGAAAAATAAAATTCGAGTTGAAAGGGTCAATAGCTTTGTATTAAATGAAAGTATCGTGATATACATTTTTAAAGATTGGGCAAACCTTAGTGTAGAAGGAATGAAAGTATAATAATGGATCAAAATTTATCTAGTAGTTTTTTAATGGCGCGTCATTGATACACAAAAACCCAAGATGCACACTTTTTTAAATCTCGTTTTTGGAAACTTCCAGGTTATTACTGCCATTCTCGAGTAGTTAATAATATTACAAGTGTCGTGTGATTATTTCAATGTTCCAACAAGATGGTGGCTCCCGTGTTAGAACTTTCCAGAGAGTTTTTGGGGGCATCTCAGAATTCATGATCCGTATTATTATTTTCCATTCACTTCACTCATGCACAACAACCGAACTGTATTACGTAAAACACTAACAATTTTACAGAATATAGAGTCAGATAACACAAGATTATAAATAAAACATAAAACTCACTTCAAGACGGACTAAATTCCCGCGAAAAACTCAAAAGATGCACAGTTAACGTCTGACAGCCGACACACAAAAATGAGTGCATAATTTTGGATTATGCAGTCATTTCAAATGGTCTTGCGTCCTTGTAAAAACAACTTTAAATCATTCCGGTAAGGTTGAATTTGCAAAATCATAAGTTTATCGCATAACTATAACCACGTTGTATATTGAGGAATTTTTGCGGGTGATTTTGAGCGGTACTTTTATTCGAGACTGTGTCTTAGAGAATTTAGAATTAGAACTTATAGTTATAATAAAAAAAAAGAAATTATAGAATTTTGTTTATATACATTGTTATTTTGTTTTTAACATGTTTGTATTCTTTACAGCTTTGGCTAGATTCTGTATTGTTTTATTGTTTATTTTTATTGATTCAGTTAGTTATATTTCATTTTTTCAAACGTTTCTTTGTAGACAAAAGTCTGGTTGCAGCCGACTATCAGTACCGCCTGGACGTAAGTAAAGGGATATTTAATAAACTACATATTTACTATAAATTTTCGCGAACTAAAACCTTCTAATAAAAAAAAAATATTAGACTGTAATCGATGTTAGAATTTGGTGTTTATTTTCATAATGTCTATTTAATGTTATGCTTATAGGTTGTGTTATGTTTTCCATTATGAAGTAGTAGTATTCACATTAGGTACATCACTAAAATAATGCTACTTTAAAATTGATATTTTATCTGTTTATTTAATTTATAAAGATGAATTAAACGGTCACGAACAAAATCTGTATATGTATTGTCATGTCACGCGCATGAGATACCGGTGATGTGCGGATGTATATTAGATATCTGAATTCAGAAGTATTAATGTTAATTAATAAGATTGTTGTATAATCAAAGATAAGTACTCGAATTTGAATTGACATATAGATTTAATAAATAATCTTGCTAATAAGACGGAAATGATATGCAGTTTTCAAAATAAATGTTGTTTGTTATTAGTATTGTTGCTTCAGTTTATGTTAAAACTGCTTATGCTAAAGCTTTTCTGTTATGCCTATTTCCCACGTAAGTATTTATGTAGGTAAGATTATTTTATTTCCATGATATCTGCACGAATACTATAAAAATGAACCAGTTGTTATAGCGAATTTGCAGATAATAGGTACAAAATGCAAATACAAATTGTATTGAATAAGGAATCTACATATATAGAAGAATAACTGACTGACTGACAAATTAATGCATAGCTCATACTATTGGGGTTAGGGCTTTTTTATATCATAGCAGGTAAACGAACAGGTGGGTCACCTGATGTTAAGTGATTACCACCGTCCGTAGACACTTGCAACAACAGGGGAGTCGCAAGAGCGTTGCCAGCTTGTGTTGGAGAAGGGAGGTATAGGGAAGAGGGAGTGGGGAGGGGAGAGGGAGGAGGGAGGGAGATGGTCTTCATGAAGATTGTATGCGGGTTTCTAAATACTGTAGTTAAGTACTCAGGATGGCCTCTTGGTAATTCAACCTTTAAAAGAAGGGTTGAAAGTTTATAATACGTAAGTGGTAGTCCGTCGGTCAATTATTTTTGTATACATGTACATATAAATAAGTTAGTCGAAGATAATTATTGTATAGGAAAGGCTTCCGGAGCCGCGGGAAATTACTAGCAAATTGTAATAAAAATATTGGGGTTGTATTGTATTTCTGTATGGTATATAAAGGATATGTTGGTGTAGGAAATAAATGTTTCAAAATATTTTCAAGTCTTTTAAATCATTCCTGGTTACATTTCTTAGATTGGCGAAAAACACATGGTGTGGAAATTCTTTGTCATTTATTTTTAATGACGTCATATATCCATTGAAGATGTGCGCCCACACTCGTGTAAACTGCTGGGAGTTCGGGCACCCCGCAACTCATGCCGTAACTACTGATTCCTTGTATAATGTTGTCAGGACATATTAGTGGACTACCAGAGTCGCCCTATAACAGAATAAGTTTTTTTTATATCATAAGAGTCAAACGAACACGAGGGTCACCTGATAGGTAAGTGATCACTACCGTCCATAGACACCAGAGGAGTCGCAAGTGCGTTGCCAGCCTGTGTCGGTGGAGAGGGGGGAGGGGGTAGAGAGGTAAGAGAGAGGAGTAGGCGGTCCTCCGGCGCTCTCACTGACCGAACGAAACGCAACAATACAAGCACAGTCATTTCACGTTGGTTTTCTGTGGGTCGGGTGGTACTACCCCGGGCGATTTGACACATTCATGCTGAACCCAGTTATAGCTTCAGCGTGGCTCTTCCACCTACAGTTAAAAACTGGCTTTCAAACTGGTTAATGTAATGTAGGCCCTTATGTTCAAAGAACGATAAGTTCTGGTATTATAGATGTTGTTTCTACAGCGTAAATGATTAATCCGTTGCAAAACCATAGATACCGTTAATGTTATATAATGTCATAGTACCTGAACGGTCGGGCCTAGCTTCTTTAAAAAACATTTTAAATTAAAATAAACTGTTAGGTTTGCCTCACAAAATTAGCATTTTTTTAATACAAAAGATGTCTCTTTTGCTGTCACTTGGATTCGAACTGGGGTTAGACGGATTTTCGAAGCAGCCGATTTCCATCTGAGCTATTTTTGTTTTGACAGCGATGGCGAAACTAACCTTTATATTCTAGCTATATCTATCCATTAACTAAAAACTCGATAAAAAGTTTTCTATGAATGAAATCTAGCTAGATCGATTCATCGTCCCCGAAACCACCTACATACTAAGTTTCACGGAAATCGTTGATACCGTTCCCGAGATTTAAGATTCAATTTATAACAATACAAAAATATACAAGAATTGCTCGTTTAAAGGTATTAGATAAATATAACGTTAAATGATTTATAATAATAGTCTATTTCTATTACTGTAATTGTTATATATTAAATGTACCATAAGTTATTTATTATATAACAAAGTTTTTACATTAGGCACGAGAATAATCTAATAATGCCCACCGGGCAACAGCTGTTCATTCTTACTAATACTATAAATGCGAAAGTATTTCTGTCTGTCTGTCGCACTTTCACACTAAAACTACTGAAACCATTGCAATTAAATTTGGTACACATAGTTTAGAGCCTGAGGTATATATAATACTATACCCTTTGGTATAGGCTACTTTACTTTTAATTCGAAAAAAGGGTTGTAAAGGGGTGAAAAGTTGTATGGAAGTATCCGTCATTTTTAGAACTAAAAGTTTGGAACTTATTTTTTTAGGCTGTTGATTCGATATAAATAAATATGAAACTCAAAATGTATAAAACTTTTACCCTTAAGGGCTTAAAATAACAATCGGAAATAGGAGGTGAAATTCTGTATGCAAATATGTAAGGTTTCACTCCAATTGAAAAAATTCTTTCGGTGTTAGATATAACATTTATCAAGAAAGGCTATATATCATTACGCTAAGACCAATAGGAGTGGACTAGGACCAATGAAGAATGTGTGAAAATCGTATTTTTTCCTTTTGAGAACTTCTGCTGCGTGTTAGTTGGCCCAAAGCCATTATTCCACGCTTACCAAGTCGCGAGCAGAAGCTAGTCGTTCGTATGTTCCTGTACACGATCCCTGGGACCTCAGTGACCAAGTGTAATAACGTTTTCGGAAAAATTTTCTTCGGAATTCAATCAAATTCGTTTTAGTTGTTATTTTTGCAACCGACATATAGCTATACTACTTTTTACATGCAGCTTCATTTGCCTTAACATACATTTCATCTAGCCTTCGGGAACACTTGTTCTGGATGAAAGGTGCCCTGTGCCATATTCTGTACCCCTGATAACGTGAATAATTTAATAAAGGATTCACAGTAACCAAACTTCTGTGATAGTGGCCAGTACCAGTTGGAATCTTATTGTGAGCCTGAACTTTCGGTAAAGGAAATACGACTAAAACAATTATATAGAGGTAGGGCATTTATCTTTTGGTTTGTTATCGGCTATAACTTATAAACATATCAAACGTTTTGAGCGTTCTGAATATAATCCCTCAGAACACAAGTTTACGTATAAATACTTATTATATTATATGTATAGTATCGAGACAATGTAATAATAAATAACTGGCAATTCTAGATTCTTATAAAATACTAGCGGTCTGGCGGACGTTGTCCTGCTTTGGCAATTTATAAAATTCTAAATCTCCACCGCAGTGTCATCTACCGGGTCTAATTGTGAATCTAAACCATTCTCGGATCTACAGGAACACGCACACAAAATTTCATCAAAATCGGTCCAGCCGTAGTTCAGTGACACACATGTACAGAAGAAATTTAGATATAAAGCTTTGTTTTATATTAAACTTTTGACGATATTATGCGCAAGCCCGAAATTGCGGCCATCTTGAGAGCGGCTAAAAACATTAACGATGACTGTACCTATTAGTATGTTGCAACATCGACATTAATGCCTGGTCCGCTTTCTATGGTTTGCATGTTAGTTCAGCAGGTTTACATGTTACTTCAGTATTGTAACACTATTTATTTAACAATAAATACTGGTTTCTTCAAAGTAGATAATAATTACAATAACTGGCTTCTAATTTTGCTTACAAACTCTGATTAAACTATTAGAATATTTTTCTGTGTATCCAACGAAAAATACGATTTTATCACCACCCTGAAGTATTATGTAATTAATTATTGTGTAAAAGTTTATTGACCCCTCTTATACATTTCTCTCTATCTGGCTATTTGTACCACATAGTTCTGTCTAGATAAGACCCTTGAGATTAACAGGCAATCTTTTGTTACATGGAACAACAGTCACTGTTCGCCAATTACGGTACGCTACGGCTATCCGATGCCGAATGTTGGCTTCAATGTTCCCAGACTTATAAATTAAATCTCGCAAATACTTACTATATATTAGTCATACGAGTCAAACGAACGAATACGAAATTGGACTATTGTCGCTGGTATCTGGTGCATTAAACGACATATACTGGGTCTTAGCAACATTCAGCATAAGGTCGCCGGCTTGTAACTGGTGCTTATATAACAACAGTGCTTGTTGTAACTCTAGAACACGTAATAAATTTAATATTTCAATAATTTCCATTATACATTTTAATTCAAATTGTCATTATTACCTGACAAGTATCTACTGCATCGCCGACAGCGCAAATCATACCGCTATCGAATGTCGGTGCAACATACGGGCCCAACTTTTCTGTACATTTGTCTAATGAAACGATTTCTAATGTACCAGCCAAGAGCTTATCTGAAGCTTCCATAGTATTGACATTCTTGTAACCGTAACCGTACACTATACATTCACCTGAAAATTCGAATTGTTATTTATAAAATGCAAAATTGTACAGGTATTTTTTTATTAGATAACGTAATGTATGCTGTTCAGGGCCTACATTTTCAGATGACTATGAACAATTCTGAATAATAGAAGAAAGTTGACTAATCGTTGAAAATTTTAGCCTCGGTGCTAATTGTTGAAAAATGGCATCTTTGTGATATGAATATTACCCGAGATAATAAGAAGATAGAGAGAGAAAAAGAAGAATAGATGTAGCTTCACCTACGTTTAATATGTATACCTAAAAATCAAGTGTTGAATGTATGTAAGCGCGCTTGACGGATCTCCGGTTAGTTGTTCAGTTGTTATTTCATTTTGTTATATAGACGTACTGTAAAAGGAAGACTTGGTATTATTATTGTTTTAGCAAGTACAACCGTGTGACGCCGGATGGCAGCTATTAAAAAAATAAAATAAACGACAGTAAGAGTACCTACTACATCTATACTAATATTATAAAGCTGAAGAGTTTGTTTGTTTGTTTGGTTGAACGCGCTAATTTCAAGAACTACCGATCCGATTTGAAAGTTTCTTTTGGTGTTAGATAGCTCATTTATTGAGGATGGCTATAGGCTACATATTATCAGGTTAAAACCAATAGGAGCGGAGCACTAATGATGAATGTTTCAAAATCGGGCTATTTTTAGAACATCCGCTGCGTGTCAGTGTTAGTATTATATGCGTTGCCATGGTAACATGATAACATTCTATCGGAAAAATTATTAGGGTTTATTTTGTGTTCCTGTTTAAAAGTTTATTATACGTTATTTTTAATTTCAATTTTTAATTATAAGTAGTACGTTGCTATCGCAAACATTTTTAAAGTCTATTTTGTGCTGCTATTCTAAAAGGTTAGTAGTAATAATATTCGTCCATCAATACAGGCGAAGGAATTAATCCATACTTGCCAATTCTGAAGTTGTCAATATAGGTAGTTCCCTCAAAAAGTTTATTCTACGTTAGTTTTGTTTCGAATTTTTGGTTCGTGATATATTATGTATTATAAGAATGAAGTGTGTGTATATAATATTGAAATAAACACTTTTTGATAAATAGGTGGTCTAATAAAAAATAAATAAATAAATCTGGGGTGCTACAAATATCAACATCTTTTTTTTAATTCTGTCGATATGTCTGTTTGTTTATTTGTTTCAGGTAATCTGCGAAATGGCTGGACCTATTTGAACGTTTTTTTTTTCTTAGAAATAACTACGCTATTGACCTAGTAAGGTCTTAATAGCTTCAACGAACTACAAGTAATATTTGAACGGGAATTTTACGGCCAAATAACTAACTAATTAGCTTTTTTATTTTTAGCTAGCGAGTTCAGCAGACGATACCCGCTCTAATAATAAGACAAACTATACCTAAACCTTGCCCAAAAATCATTTTTTATATTCGTTAAAACGGCATGAAGATGCGTTTTTGATCTTATCGCGAACAGACATATAGACAGACGTGAAACACGACTTTGTTGACACTATGTTGTGCTGAACTGTTATCCGTGCGTTCGTATGTGTGAAATTGACCAACAATTTGTTCTTCACTGTAAACATGCGCGTGTGACGTACATTGTACTGGACTCCAAGAATAAATATAATTGAAAGTCATATGTTTGTATGTGATTTAAATTATAGCAAGGTATATTAATAACTTTATTATGTCAACAATAATATGGACATATTATATCTATATAATAAAAGATTTAACATATTGTTCGATAATGTATAGCTTAATATTTTCATTACTTTCTTATATAGTGTAAGTGAGCACTGAGGCTGACACGTAGATAGTAGTTTAAAGTTCCAGCTATGTGGCTTATGATAAATTCCATCCGATTCGATACACTATTAGTATTCACATATATAATGTACATGTTACCTGTAGATGATGTGCGTGTCATACTTACAAATATTTTTGAAAGAATCTTATTGTTATTTACACATCTAATAACAATTTTAAATTTATTTAATACATTCAAAAAACGCGTGTGGAGCCGCGGGTAACAGCTAGTATACTATAAGATTGTAAAGTAAATCTTATAAAATTCATCATATTCTCCATTTTCATTCAAATTAAGCTTTGTATATAACAGAACAGTTGTATCCAGTGTTATTTCCTGTTTCGCTTATAAAAATTGTCAATTTACATAGTTTACGGTCGTCCATTTAAACGAGCTATTTAAAACAAAAAGACTTTTTTTAATCGCTCTGGTAATTTCTAAGATTAGTGCGTTCAAACATACAGACTCTATAGCTTTATTATATTTGTGGAGATTAAAGTCACATTATGGTAGATGGAGTTACGTCATCGGAAACATGATAAAAGTCAGGGCTGTCACAAAATGTGTGCTCACTTTTATGAAGTTGCTATATCAAAATAAAAACAAAGTCATATACGTGTGTTTAAGAATGCTAATGACATTACACACAATACATGCCCATCTTAAAATCTGAGGCTATATGATAAATGAAATTAAAAAAATTCGAAGTGTTTTCTTTGAAACCATTAAATAAAATAGGATTAGCATGCAAATGGTTAACTTGGAAAACTAAAAAAGAAAAATGTGGTCAGATTAAAAATTTTGTGGTTATCTGCAATTCGTTACGCAAAGATTAGTATAGTATATACACATATATATTTACTAATCTTACAGGTGTACAGGTATTTAATTACAGGTATACAGCAAATAAAATTTCAAGTTATACCGCATTTTTCTCGAAACCGTTAACATATTCTTTACTGGGTTTATAAATTGTACGGCAGAATTCATACTTCGAAGATTTATTATTATTGAG
Source organism: Antheraea mylitta (assembly GCA_014332785.1). Taxonomy (NCBI): domain Eukaryota; kingdom Metazoa; phylum Arthropoda; class Insecta; order Lepidoptera; family Saturniidae; genus Antheraea; species Antheraea mylitta. The sequence continues at coordinate 8,986,034 of JACEII010000002.1, forward strand.
CTTTTTTTGTCAAAGCTCATACAAATATTGTAGATTAGTAGACGTAAAGATCATGAAGTATGACGAATAGAGGCTTATAAATAAAGGTTTTGATACGAAGTTATGGAAAAAAACAACTGCCAATTTTTTTGATAGCACTGAAGCCCGTTACCTAATAGCTATTAAAAAAACGGTTGGGAACCGGGGAGGAGATAATCTTACTGATTTGATTTGATTTATCTTAGCCTATTTATATATACATACAAGCAATCTAGATCTACCAATGAGTAGATAGAAATATATATTTTTTTATACTCATACGTTTAACTAATATTTCATTTCATGATAATGTCTTTGAAAGATGGTAAATACGCAAAACTTAGCGGAGCACATCTTTAGTCCAGCAGTTCCCGCAAAACACATATAGTGTTTGGCGTTATATTTTTCGTATAGTGGAAGTTAGCCAGGCGAAAATTATAAAAAGCCCTACCAACATGCTATGACTTCATTACGACGTTTCCCTTCACCGAAAACTGTTACAAGTATTTAAATCTACATGGAACGACTCGATTGTCTTATCAAACTATATCGCCGTCTTCACTTCAAAATGTGAACTAGCTAATGGTTGCGACTTGAAGCTGTTAAGACCTTGCTAGGTCAATAGCGTAGTCAGATCGAAAAGAAAGACTTGTCCGTGTCTTCGGTTATCTCAACAATATATTTTATATATAGAGGAAAAAGGTGGTAGAGCCACGCTGAAGCCATTACTGGTTTCAGCATGAATGGGTCGGCTCACTCGGAGTAGTACCACCCGACACACGAAAACCGATGTGAAGTAACAGTGCTTGCAGTGTTGGGTTTCGTTCGGTCAGTGAGAGCGCCGGAGGCCCACGTCTCCTCACCTTCCCGCTCTCTTCTTCCGGCTTCTTAAGGCTGGCAACGCACTAGCGACTCCCCTGGTGTTGCAAATGTCTATGGACGGTGGTGATTACTTAACATCAGGTGACCCACGTGTTCGTTTGCCTCCTATTATATCAAAAAATCTTGAATACGACATCGCTTAATCGCTTAGGGGTGTAAGGGGTGTCGAATAACATCTTAAGACTTGAGACACCCAAGCCAACCTCACCTGCGCGTGTTGCACCCTGCTGATCAACGAACGAGGTAATGGCGATAGCGGGGTGGTAGGGTTATACAGCCCGACTGGGTCGCAACCACCATGCATATTGCGAAAAAGCTCGTCATAGTGACTCGCTTCTGCGCGTCGCGTTTCGGGATCAGCCTGTGCATATCCAGTACCGGGCGACTTTCGTCATTATGGCCGGCATGACAGCGGCGACCGGCGATGGATAATCTGTCTCACGGTGGTTGCCGATGTTTTTGGATTGTACTATGCTTAACATCAGGCTTAGTACAGTCACTTTAACGTGCTTCTATAAAAAAAAATCGCTTGCCCCACTTCTCCACGGCATGAAAAATTTTATAACCATAGATTATGTGAAATATTGTGATATTTTTTTAGGTAAGAACCAAGAAGTAAGACGAAACAAAATGGTTTTAATCTCACCAGTACTTTTTACAGGCGTACGCTCAACCACAACCCATTGTATTTACATACTAGCCACTGCCCGCGACTCCGTTCGCGTGGAATAGATACACTAACACTAACACGCAGCAGTTCTCAAAAGGAAAAAAAACATCCCGATTTTGAAATATTTTTCATCTGTGCTCTGTTCCTATTGATCTAAGCGTGATGATATATAGCCTATAACCATTCTCGATGAATGACCTATATAACACTGAAACAATTATTCAAATCGGACCAGTAGTTCTTGGATTACCCCCTACAACGTCACAACATCACAACGTCACAAACTCACAAACTTTACCTCTTTATAATATTAGTATAGACAAGCTGTGATCGTGACTTTCTCCGTGTAGAATCTAATGCGAAAAACATTATTTCTTTTACTGTGTCTTAGATATTATTTTTACATTATATTTTATCCTATTTTTGCAAGAGATTGAATTGCATTTACTATACTCTTGTCTCGTACTCATCTCGAGCCGTCGCATCATACAAAGTACAATAACTCTTGATATGGTATATGGTATCAAAGACTAAATGTTACTCGAGGATATGCTATATGATTTTCTTTGTGATCTTTTATCGTAAACATAGTACTTTGGCAGTGATGCGTATCCAAACAAATAGACAGACATTTCTAAAAATGATTGAAATGTATTTTATTATTTATTCCTAGACATTAGCAACAACCTTCTTCACAAAAATCTAAAAATTACAGTGACGTTAGATTTACGTTCTTATGTTTATCAGTTTTTTTTTTCTTTTTTATTGAAGCACGACAAAGTGACTGTACTATGCCCGTTGGTAAGCATAGTACAATCCAAGAACAGTGGCGACCACCGCGAGACAGATCATCCATCGTCGGTCGCCACTGTCATGCCGGCCATAATGACGAAAGTCACCCGGTACTGGATATGCACAGGCTGATCCCGAAACGCGACGCGCAAAAGCGAGTCACTATGACGGGCTTTTTCGCCATATACATGGTGGTTGCGACCCAGTCGGGCTGTATAACCCTACCACCCCGCTATCGCCATTGCCTCGTTCGTTGATCAGCAGGGTGCACCACGTGCAAGTGAGGTTGGCTTGGGTGTCTCAAGTCTTAAGATGTTACTCGACACCCCTTACACCCCAAAAAGTAAAAATATAAAAGTTAATATAGGTATACTATTACCTACCTGATAGACCGAATGAGGAACTCGGTAATGTAATGTCATTACCCGGTAGCGACGTTACGTTATTCGAATCTAGAGAAACTCTTAGCAAAGCTATATCGTGTGCTCTTGTCTGTCTGGAATGATTATATAATGCTAGAATAATTATTAGTTACTATGAAAACCTAATATATCTTAATCGTAGCTATAAACGTTTGAGTCGAATTATGACGATGCGCCCTAAAATTGTTACGCGCTAATATTGGAAAAGAAATTGAGGTTTCAGGTGCAGTTACAAAAATGCTTTTAAAATTGTAATTATCGTTCTATTGTTTCCTTTATCAAAAGTCAGATATAGAAAACATCGAAGTACATGAAAATCTAGCTCTGAGTATAGGTAGTGTAAATGTATTCAATTTAAATAAATTTTAGAAAGTAATTTCATGTAATAGATACGTTATAAAATTAATATATTTATGTATTAAATTGATTTTTCCTACGAGGCTTTCATAGACATAATGTGTTGTCGAAGCTTTGTTAAAAACAAAAAATACAGTACCAATCGGTAAGACTTATTTAAATAATTAATATCTAATTATTATTTTAACTATTATTTACATTTTTATCATACAAAATATTACAATATAGAAAAATATGATGTAATTATTAATTATACAAGCATATTATTATTGTGGAAATTTTTAAGTACATACTTTTTTATTTGATCTTTTTTTACGATATAATTTTAAACGAATGATTGTTTTTTTTGTTCTAAAAAACTTACCTATCATATTGTTCATTAGTAATAATTTCTAAGACTTTAGCTGTCGGGTAAGCCACACTGTCGTTAATACAATAGTTACTTGCTTGCAGAACATAATCCTTTTCAGTAAAGTGTACACAATGAGCCGCCGTCACGGCAAATTTTGGCGACAATAAAGTAGCTCCACAGAGATGAGATAAGTTCGTCGAATTTCGTAAAGAAAACACTCGCGGTTGAATTCCTATGAGAAAACACTTGTTAGAACATGTCATGTTACTTAAAGAGTTAAGTAAATATAAATTCCATGAATACAAAAAATACGTATAATAAATAGGGATCTCTAGTTTTATTTTAATTTTACTTCTTATTAGAAAATCATTTGTATTTGAATGCAGGTACTTATTATCTATTTTATGTTTAAGCAAAATTATCTATTTTCGAAACGTGTTTACATCGTTAAATTTACTTAGAAATTTGATTTAAATATAATTAAAAAAATTAATACTTCAGACACTTTTTTATTTTACCTCATTGATAGAAATAATATTAACTATATTACAATTAAATAGAAATAAAACAGTAAAAAGTTTTTAATACGTGGACGAAATATACGTCGACAGATAATAAATCATAGTACCACAAGGGACTTCATATCCTCCTATGACTCTTTTTACTCTTCCGGTTTCTACGTCACAACACATAATATGTAAAACTATATAGATTATCACAATTTTCATAGTATCTATGGTATTCAGATACATATTGAAAAACGATAAATGTTATCAGTGTAAGTCAAGTAATGACATAAAAATGTATACTTATAATAAATTATAATCACCTGTACACAGTAGTTATGAAATTTTTACTAAGGTATTTAATAGTATTTGCATTTAAACATTGGAACAGGTGTGTTGATAATAGAAAGAATAGTACGTCAACAAAATGCATGAACCATTTCTAAATATACTGAAACATATGCGCCGATTAATATTCAGAATAAATGTTTTTCAAATTTCGCATTTAAGTATTTGACTTGTGAAGAAAATTAACTGGTATATAGATGACTATGAACTATATGATCAATGTTTAACTGATTCCTAAACTGTAATGATATCTTACAAAATCGATCTTAAAATTGTTCATTGCTTTAGATAGTAGTAAGGAATGCTAATCAATTAATGCTCTATGAAAAGTTCCTAGAAATTGAAAACAGTATCAAACTGCATTTCAGGCATCATTTACATATCTAAGTCACTAAGAATTATTTTACTCTGATTCAACCTGTTTACTAATTCAGAATGACAGCATACAAACCCACGTCCATACGTTAGTTACTTACGAACTCGGACTGTAAAGAATATTTGCGAGTTGCATAAAATTATGAGATTTATTATTATGAGATTTAGATTTATTATTTTATAAGATTTGGAAACCTGTATCCATATTATATTTTTCTATTATTAACTAGCCGATACCCGCGACTTTGCATTGTTTATTCTATTACCTTTGATAATTTGTCTGTAGAAGAAAAAAAAATGTAAGCAACAATACACTTTGCTTAGAAAAGTTCTTTAGTCTTTTGTAGTGCTTATAAAAATCGTAGTATCATAAAATTTGAACTATTCTGTACTAAATGAAGACGTAGTGATATTTTTTTAGAGAAGAACTGTGTCTATCAAGTATAATGGAAAAAAATAAATCTATCCAATATGTTTTGTAAGACTTGTGCACAACGCCATATTTTTTTCTTTATACAAGAGAAAATCCGTCATGGATACACCTCGCACAGCCGGGGGATAGTGTGAGGGTTATGTGAGACTCCTACTCACTAAAAACTCCTGTGCCGCCTTTGTTAATAATGTACATCTAACGTGTCTGTACTATTTTATTTTTGTTAAATTAATTTTTGCAAGTGTCTTGGAATAATGAATAAAATACATTTCAGTCATTTTTTAGAAATCTCTGTCTGTCTGTTTCTATGAACACGCATCACTGCTAAAATACTGGATTCACAATAAAACCTCACCAAGGAAATTATAAAGCATACCCTCGAGTAATATTTAATCTGGGTTTCCTTAAAGTTGGTTTACTCTATCAAAAGTTATTGTAATTTTTATAACAACGCGACTTAAGTACGTGAGAAAAGTAGAAAAGTAAACGGACTTAATATATTCGGATGATTTTATTAGTCCTTTTTCTTTCATTAGGTTCTACGCGGAAGGAGTCACGAGCACAGCTAGTTTATACATAAGAATATATAACATATGAAATGACAGCAGTATATTCTACCGCGTAGGTTATTTCCGATGTTATAATATATCCAAAGGAGCTTTGTGGCTACTGTATAGGTGCAAACATTTATAAATGAAGGTTAAAGTCTTCGCAATAAAATCTTGTAAAAATTTAACCACTCTAAAAGTGACAGGCTCTGAATAAAGTGCAACTGTGGAAGCATTGCAACCACACATTATATATGGCGTAAAGTAAAAGAACTGGCAGTGTTATCTTGCAGTTTAGTAGGATATTTGGAACCACTGTTATAAGCGGAACTGCAATTTACTTCTAAAGGAAGCTACCTATTAATGATTGGTCATAGATAGAAATGCAGCCATGATTGTACATACAAGTTGTAAATGGTTATGAGCTGTATTGCCTGTCAAACATTTGAGTGAGAGTCTGTTATTATATACTGAAAAAAAAATCTTTTGGGAATGATTTTCTTTTGATCATCTAAAGTGATTGCCTGTCTTTACATTAAAAAAAAAAAAGTTTTTTATGTTGTATATACATAATTCTAATTATATTTTAACACATTTCATGAATGTGTGTACTTTAATAAACATATATATGGTAAAGTATCTATTCAGCTAAATGAAATAAATATGTTATGTTGCTATCACGTGAAGTGCTTTTTTTATTTGTTTGTGAAATTGCAAATATGACAAAATAAATTTATTGGTTTTGGTTATTTTATAGAACAGAAGGTACCAATACCATCTTATGTGATCCTCAATACCTATTAAATGTAGTTATACCTACTACAGTTCGAAATAATGAAGTTTATATGGTAACAATCATTCGGGAAGTTTGTAATTAAGGTCAATGACAAACTTAATGTAAATGTGTGGGACGTGGTAAGGAAGGGCTCTATTGTCTCTTCATATACGGGAATAATATGTTATTCGAAACAGTTTTTAATACGTTCTAGTTTTTGTATAGTAGTATTAAGTTATTAGTATATAGAAGAGCTTAACGTAACGGATAATTAGTTATTCAAGCATGAGTCGTGTTATGGTAATCGGCTACAAATTAGTGAGTTCGCGTTGTACATGCTTAGAATAGCTTTTCTATAATTATTTAGTGTTATTGTTGTGGATTGCATGCGATGCCAAAACGTAGCGACAACAGACAGGTGGGAGCGGGCATCGGGCAAGCACAGAGGTTTATGTAACGCGAGGGCGCGAACGGAGCCGCGCGCCGCGCCGGCAGTGCTCAGCCGACCGTCAGCGTCGGGCCGCGCCGCGACATGCAGCGGCCGAGCGGGAGTCCGCCGGCCAGCCCGCCAGCTGCGCCGACTGCTTTCAGCGCCTTCTGCACCGCTATCTCAGACACGATATCGGTATGTATCTCCCCGGTGATCGTTTCAAACCCACACAACTCTCTCGGTCGTTTGCTTCGCGAAGTTTATGACAACCGCCGCGTCCAAAACGCATTAACGTGCCGATATATTCAATCCGTTCCATATTAACAACCGAATTGATGATAGTTAATGTCGCGTACCGGTCTATTTCGAGACGCACGTGGTTCTCAAGGTCGGCTTAGCGAGGTCTTCGCGACTCCACGATTGCCGCCGCGCCGCGCCGGTCCCAAACCTTAGTGTGGACTTAGAATAAAAGTCATGGAGATAATAAAAAATATAAACAAGTTTATTCTTAGAGCGCTCGTTGAGTCCGGGTCGCACGGTCGTGATTTGTCCGATGGCTGTGATCTACCAAAATACCCGCGCATTAAACGTCCGGCCGACGTCCGACGCACAAACGGCTGCGACACCGCACTCCTGCTAACTCAGCAAGTGGTACGACACACATCTACACCACCTTACACGCCGCTTGTGCAATCCTACCAGCACTTGTTTGATCTTCGTTGACTTCGCGACCTCAAAGCGGACTTGATTCAACTGAAACACAGTCAACTGTTTTAGGTAAAATATATATTATTTTTAACAAGGCACTTTTTTCTTTGCTTCTTTATTCCTATAATACCAACAACACTTACAGTTAACACTAACAAAAGTTTAGTTTCACTCAGATTTTCACTTCAGAGTGTACAACGAGTGTTAAAGTTTACGTATAATAATAACAACGTTCACGGTTGAATTCGATAAAACAAAAATCAAACAAGTGATTCTAAATTTATTAGAAAATCATTTTTTCCGGTAGTAACAGAATGGTAGAAAATATTTATAAAGAAGTGAAGATAGAGATCTTGCGTTAGTGTAAACAATCAGTGATAGGATGCAGTCAACGCTTAAAAACAGGAATACTAACCTAACGCTTTCTCGATTATTAAAACTTTTAATACTAGATATTACTTTGGAAATCATGTGTTATAAGTTTTTAACGATTATTTGCTTAATTTTAACACTGGTAGCAATATCATATGTATTTTGTTTAAAAAAGCATTTTGATTCATGACATTGACTGCAATGTTTACCTTTTTGATATGGCATTACAATCTTAGTTACATTATTTTATTAAGATACATATTTGAAATGCTTGTATTATTCAAAATTAATTGTGAAAACAAGAAAGTAGACTAAAGATTTTTTCTAAATATTTATATACCGGTGAAGAATGTATTTATATATGAATTATAATCCAAAATATGATGTATAAAATTTAATGAAAATAAAGCAGTACGCGTATCATTATATCGCAATTAGCAATTTATTTCATCGCACTAAACTTATAGACGAAGTATTAGGTGGGGCATTTACATCGGTTAACCCCGTATAACCGCATCGATCGGTGACCCTGACTTTAGTTCTCTTCAGCTAACACATGCAATAAACTAACAAAAATAATTTATATGGTCTGAGCTTTTCAAGAGTTAGTTTATATTTCAATTTTAACCGTTAGTATCTTATTTATCTAATATAAATATGTATTTCTTAAAATAAAGAATTGTAAGTATTGCACAGAAAACAAATATGTCGGATATATTTTTACCTTATCGTAATATTTATCAAAGAAATTGTATTTAGTAAATAAATCTATCAAAGTAAATTTTATTTGTATGTCATGTCAAGAGTTATACATATTCAAATAAAAGTTTATGCATTACTTAATTATAATAAAGTCAATAAATGCAAATTTATATTAACAATAACTTAAAAATATAACACAAATTAGTAATAATTGGGGTGTAAGGGGTGTCGAGTAACATTTTAAGACTTGAGACACCCAAGCCAACCTCACCTGCACGTTGCATGTTGCAGGGTGCACACCCTGCTGATCAACGAAAGAGGCAATGGCGATAGCGGGGTGGTAGGGTTTTACAGCCCGACTGGGTCGCAATACATGGTGTCGCATATACATGGTGTATATGGCGAAAAAGCCCGTCATAGTGACTCGCTTCTGCGCGTCGCGTTTCGGGATCAGTCTGTGCATATCCAGTACCGGGTGACTTTCGTCATTATGGCCGGCATGACAGCGGCGACCGGCGATGGGTAATCTGTCTATCGGTGGTTGCCGATGTTTTTGGATTGTACTATGTTTAACATCAGGCATAGAGCAGTCACTTTGTCGTGCTTCAATAATATAAATACTATTTAATACTAATATTAATTAGTATTCAAAAAGTTCTTTAGCAAAAAGTAGTGTTAGGTGTGAGGTAATTACCATCTGTCAATAGCATATAGTGAAATACATGTCAAAATCATTCACGTAAAGTGCGACACAATGTCGATATTGAATGGAATGGGTGACTAAAATCTATTTTGTATTGTACATAACTCATATACTTAAAGAGAATCATACGTCCTTTGTAACAAGTTTCACAAAGGACTAGCTAGATTTATTTTGCATACAAATGTTCTTATATAAATATTTTATTGCTATATGCGATATGAAACATTGTGTCGGATTTGTTATGTTGAACTGAATGTAAATTCGTCGCAACTGTAGTAACGGCTGGATGAAGTGGACAATGAAGTAATAATAGAGAAATAATTGTATGTTTACATGTATATGATTTTGCATTAATAATAGCTGTATTGGGTTGGTTATTTAAATAAATGTAAAACTTAAGTGACTCTCTACACTTGCTATTTTTTAATATGATCCATTCAAAAAAGGGTCCGATTAATTAATATTCACACTGTTTTAACCTATATCTCTACTGTGTTCAGCTAAACCAGAGGTTCCCAGACTTCTTTCTTATAGACAACTTTTAAAACTTAGCTGGTTCCGGTGGACCCCCTACAGCTACAATACTACCATATTCCCAAAACTCGACAAAAAATATAAAGATTACATCTAACTATGGAAATTTTCCTACCACGAATTAATAGTTTCCGATTAAAAAAGTTAGAATTATTTAAATAACTAATTATTGATTGTGATGTGAGCGAATGTATAAAAAAGTAAATTGTCTTTACAAGTTTCGGCACGTTGTACTGAATATGGAATATGCAAGTTTTTACAAGTCACAGTCGCTGAGCTTCTTAAAATATTATCTGCTTACATTGAATCAAACCAACATTTTAGTTATTCATTATCAAAAGCAGATACATTTTCATAGAACTGCTTGTAAATGGTGAACCCCCATTTTTTGTCATTCCAAAATAGGCCCCCATCGAGTCTTCCGTAGACTCATGGAGTTCCAGCTCGACCACTTTGGAAACTAAGGACTTAAACAAACTAACGAATATTTATTGTTCTTCCTGGATGATACCATTACAATTTTACACAATGTTATAAAAATATTTACATAGGTATAGTATAATATTAAAGACATTAAGCAGTTAATCAAATGATCTGGTTCCCATAATGACCTCAATTGTTTGAAAAGATATTATACTTTCTGTTTGATTCGTGTAAATCAAATATTCCAAGAGAAACTCTCAGATTAAAAAGACTTTTTTCTATTACCTTGACCTGATACTACAGTCGTATTAATTCTATAATTAATATCTGAAATTACGTTATAAATAGTGGTCTAAAATTTTATCACTAAATCGAAACGCGCAAAATAAATATTCGAGTAGGTACGGTACAATGTTATAACCTCAAAATGCAATAGTAATAAATCACGAAATTTAACAACATTGAACGCACCCGCTCACCATACTACTATACTTCTGATTATTTTAAAAGAATTTGTTTTTTTTTCAAACCATGTTCTGGAGATAAGCCAATTCTGAATAACAGTGTACAATGTACATCGGTATCAATCTCAAATTATGACAGAAAAATAGCTCTTAGTTGTTACTAGTTTATTTTATTTGCTTCGTTTTCTGTCGCCGCTGTCGTAATCCTCACTGTTCAGGATCATGTTGACAATACAAAGTTCTTGGCCTATTTCCTTTCAGCTTAAAACTATTTAAGGCTTTAAATTTCTTCATAAAAAAAAAAATTGAAAAAAATTTCGCTATATATATTGAAGTAAGTAGTTCCAATGAGACCTTATAGCCAAGAGTCGTCGATGTCAACAAATATAACGGAACGTGTAAAATTATTATTGCTACCATCCCGTTTTTGATAACTGTGATTCGCTGTTTCCTCTTTTGTTTGGAAGATTCTATTATTTCTAGGTTTATCAGTAGTTTGAGATCCTTAAGATATTATTTGAAAACTCACACACTACACTATGGTCTTTTCTATATCTTAAATTTTAAGATATTTCTGCTTACAATAGATCAATCACTTTTACGGACACCTAATTGCGATAATTCTTAGAAAAAACGTGTTCAAAAGTATTGTTGAAATACATAAGCTCTTTGAAGACGTCGCGATGTCGAGAGTTTACTCCTATAAATATTGTTTAATATTCTAATTCTAACAAATATAAGTGTATTGAATATAAGTATATATTATTGTGTTTTTATGTATATAAATATGCAGATATGACTCGGGCAATATGAATAATGGCAGGTCTAATCAGGTTGCGTAATTAATACATAATAATTCAGGTTCATTATGGAGATTTTTTATTTTGTTGTTGATATATCTATTGTTATTAGAAACTATTCAATTAAAATGTTGACACTACTCAGCCCCCCCCCCCCCCCCCCTTGGGTGGCCCCTGCAGGATTCTTCTCCACGTAAAAAAAAAAAGATTAAATGTATTTCCCATCAGAATGTTAGCTTGGTGGTATGACTTTTTTAAATTTGAGGTTTGTAGTTGTAAATCTAGTACTTATAGCTTTATTCCGGCAGTTGCATTTGAGTCCTTCTAGCTTTATCGTGTTTACGATTTTAGACTATATTTACTGTTTAATTAATTGATTACCGTTCTAATTTCCTTTAAAAGCATCATTGTAATAACACTTGTAACTACTATCGCATTTTATGGGACGTGCGAGTCAGGCCGACGGCCACAGGAGCTCGGAAAATCGAGCTCCCAGGCCACAACAAGGAGAAGGCCGCTGAACTGGCCCGGGAACTGGAAGGCGTGTTGGCAGATATCGCCACGGTCGCCGTCCCGACTAAGAAAGTGGACATCCGGATCGTCGGTCTCGACGATTCGGTGTCTCAGGACGAGGTCCAGGCGATCGTGGCGGCGAAGGCCAACTGCAAGGCGGCGGAGGTGAAGGTCGGGGAGATAAAAAGAAATTGGGGTGGGTTAGGTGTCGTGCACTTAACGCTCCCTGCGGCGGCGGCTAGGGAGCTGGTACAGGTGGGTAAGCTCCTGATAGGGTGGAGCGTAGTGCGCGTCCATCTGCTGGACGAGCGACCCATGCGCTGCTTTAGGTGCATGGGTTTGGGGCACACCCGTCCTTTGTGCCCTTCCTCGGCTAGCAGGGGTGAAGCCTGTTACCGCTGCGGCGCGGCGGGCCATAAAATGGCCGAGTGTAGGGTGGAGGCGGCCCGCTGCGCCATCTGCGCAGATGCTGGCAGGCCCTCTGGGCACGTAATGGGGAGCCGCATATGCAGGCCCCCCACCATGAAGGGTAGGGACCCCCACGCTCTGGGAACAGGTCCAAGGGTGGCCGCCGCCAGGCAGGAGGAAGTTGCTATGGACCACTAATGGAGCACACCATACGCAGCTTCCTCCAGGCGAACCTAAACCACTCCGCCGCTGCACAAGATTTGTTCGTGCAGTCAGTGGTGGAGTGGGGTATTGGACTCGCGGTCGCCGCGGAGCCGTACTATGTTCCCTCCCAGCCGCAGTGGGTTGGGGACCGGACTGGCTCCGTGGCGATCGTGGCCGGCCGAGGTTCGCCCCTGGCGGTGAGAGAGCGGGGTGCCGGGTTCGTGGCAGCCGTCTGGGGAGAGTACGCCATTGTGGGGGCGTACTTTTCCCCTAACAAGCCCCTATGGGAGTTCGAGGCGTTCCTCGGCTCCCTGCAGGGAGCTGTCAGACGGTTGTCGCCGCTCCCCGTGGTCCTCGTGGGCGATTTAAACGCTAAATCGAGGACCTGGGGAGGAGCAGCCACGGACCTGAGGGGCATGGCCGTTGAGGAGTGGGCAGCCGAAGTGGGGCTGTCCCTCCTCAACCAGGGGGATGTCCACACGTGCGTGCGGCAGAACGGGGGGTCTGTGGTAGACGTCTCGTTTGCCACCCCGTCTGTCGCACGCCGTGTCCGGGGGTGGAGGGTGCTTGAGGAGGTGGAGACCCTTTCGGACCATCGATATATCAGGTTCGAGGTCTCCACCTTCCAAGCCAGGATTGGCACCCGCCCCCGGAGGGGCGCGAAGTTCCCCTGTTGGGCGGTGAGCCGCCTAAACCGCGAACTAGCGGAAGAAGCGGCCATCGTCCTGGCGTGGGCCATGCCCCCCCCGCAGGACGATGTCGACGCGTCCGCAGCCCGCCTCCGTGGTGCCCTCACGGAGGTTTGCGACGCGTCGATGCCACGGAGCGTACACCGCCCAGATAAACGGGCGGTGTACTGGTGGTCGCCGGAAATCGCCGATCTCCGGGCGGCCTGCTCCGCGGCCCGGCGGCTGTTCGGGCGCAGCCGCCGACGGCGGCATCGGGACCCTGAGGAGGAGGCCCGGCTGTATGGCAGCTACAGGGAGTGCAGGAAGACCCTGCAGGCTGCCATCAGCCGGGCGAAGGAAGCGGCATGGGAGGAGCTGCTGCAAACGGTGGAGGGCGATCCTTGGGGGCGCCCGTATCAGATCGTACGTAAGAAGTTACGATCTTGGGCGCCCCTGGTGACGGAGACTCTCCAGCCGGAGGTGGTGGCGAGGGTCGTGGGAGAATTATTCCCCGATCCTCCGCTACTACCGGCTCCTCCCATGCCTCCACCTCTGGAGGAAGCTGAGGAAGTGTCTGACGGTCCTCCCCCAATTACGGAGGAGGAGATGGGGAGGGCTGTCGAACGCCTCCTCAACCGGCGGAGAGCGTCCGGCCCTGACGGGGTCCCGGGCCGGGTGCTCGGCATTGCGCTGGGCCATCTTGGGGGATGGCTTCGGGAGCTGTTCGACCGATGTTTAGCGGTCGGACGGTTTCCGAAGCTCTGGAAGCTGGGGCGGCTCTGCCTGATGGCAAAGGAGGGCCGCCCTCCGGACTGCGCGTCCGGGTATCGGCCCCTCGTCCTGCTGGACGACGCCGGGAAGGCATTGGAAAGGGTCATCTCTTCCCGGGTCGTCCAGCACCTGGAGGGAGTGGGGCCAAATTTGTCGGACGCGCAGTATGGCTTCCGGGCAGGGCGTTCGACAGTGGACGCCCTGTGCCTCCTGAAGTCACTGTCCGCGGAGGCGACCTCCCAGGGGGAAAGGGTTCTGGCGGTGTCCCTGGACATCGCCAACGCCTTCAACAGCCTGCCGCACGCTGTCATTCGGGAGGCTCTCCGCTATTTCGGAGTGCCCCCGTATCTGCGGCGGTTGTTGGAGGCGTACCTCGAGGACAGGGAGGTCGCCTACGTGGATGGCGACGGGCGAATGGTCCAGCGGGCGACGAGGAGGGGGGTTCCACAGGGGTCGGTCCTGGGGCCGCTCCTGTGGAACATGGGCTACGACTGGGTGCTCCGCGGCGCGCTTCCATATGGAGCGCGGCTCATCTGTTACGCGGATGACACCCTAGTCGTAGCCCAGGGGGAAGACTGGAAGGAGGTGGAGCGCCTGGCCACGATGGCCACAACCCTCGTGGTCAGGCGCATAAGGAGGGTGGGCCTCAGGGTGGCCCTCGAGAAAACCGAGGCCATTCTTTTTCTCGGTCGGCTGCTCCCCAATATTGGGGGGCCGGGCGCCGGGTGCCGCCGACTTTTTATGGGAGTCGTGCGGGCGATGGCTGTCTACGGGGCACCGGTCTGGGCAGACGCCCTCGGTGCCGCCAACGTGCGTGCGCTACGCAGTGCGCAGCGTACGGTGGCACTGAGGGCAATCCGAGCGTACCGGACGGTGTCCTCGGTGGCGGCCTTCACGCTTGCCGGCTCCCTTCCCTGGGAGCTGGAAGCTGGGGTTCTCGCCGCCGTGTACGAATTCACGGCGGCAAGAAAGCGTAGTGGGGAGCCTCCGGCTCCCAGAGAGATAGAGACCAAGAGGCGGGAGTATAGGGATGGGGCGCTAGAAAGGTGGATTCAGGACCTGGCGGACGCGCGTTTCGGGACGTACACCGTCGACGCCGTCCGCC
This sequence comes from Antheraea mylitta, assembly GCA_014332785.1. Taxonomy (NCBI): domain Eukaryota; kingdom Metazoa; phylum Arthropoda; class Insecta; order Lepidoptera; family Saturniidae; genus Antheraea; species Antheraea mylitta. The sequence goes on from JACEII010000002.1 coordinate 9,001,317, forward strand.
CGGTCCTGCGAGAATGGATAGGGAGGAGTTGGGGCTCCCTGACGTTCAGGCTGGTGCAGGTACTAACCGGGCACGGTTGTTTCGGGTGGTACCTGCACCGGATCGCTCGTAGGGAGCCGACCGCCGCCTGTCACGAGTGCGGCGCTGAGGAAGACACCGCGCAGCACACGCTTTCTGAGTGTGTTGCGTGGGAGGGACAGCGCCGCACTCTGGCGGCGGCGGTAGGGGGGAATTTGTCGCTGCCGAGTGTGGTCTCCGCCATGCTCGGCAGCGAACAGGCGTGGCGAGCAGTGGCCTCTTTCTGCGAAGAGGTCATCTCGCAAAAGGAGGCGGCGGAGAGGGCCCGCGAGGCAGATCCTATAAGTGGCCGTCTCCGCCAACGGAGGACCGGCAGGAGGAGGCGGCGCTTTGCCCAACTCCTCCTGCCACTGTAGCCGGACCTGAGGAGATGTAGTCGGGGGGCTCATCCCCTCATTGCACAGGTCCGGCGGACGAGGGGAGGCAGCTGGTGTGTACTCAGCTGCCTCTCTATAAGTAAGAGCCCGGCGGCCACCTTTCGCCGGGCGGACCGTTGGGGCGGCTTTACAAGGTTGATTAGCTAGAACGATCCCTTGCCGCCCCAACAACACGGTCTGTCGGTACACCGTGGGGTTTTAGTCCGTGAGAGTCGGACATAGCCCATCCTCTCCCCCGGGAGGGTGGGTATCCATAATGGATTTCCCCACGTAAAAAAAAAAAAAAAAAAAAATTATCAATAAGGCCACATTACTTATTACCTTTGGAGTGGGTAACTACTTACTGAAAACTGCGCCTCAATGTCATTTAAGTCCTGTAATGTACATGCATTTATAGATTTCATCGAAATTGAAAAGTATTTTGTGAGGTTTTAGTGGTCGCGATTCTCAATACAATGTGTTTTACACTTTTTTTACCAGTGATTTATATCTAAAGTAATTTCAGATTAAAACTCGATGTATTCAATGTATATAATGGTATCTGCGTGGAAGAAAGAAAATTACGAGGCGTGAAGTATTTATATTTCGTTAGCTAGCCGTCACGTGAAAATGCAATCTTAACAAAACTGCTTTGTATCAACTGACGTCGGAAGATATGGAAAACACCGACTACCCAAATTATTCTACGTACATTTTTCTGAAATACACATTTTGCTATTGTTAGTAAGATACACAATAAAAGATAGATTACATTGTAGAACTGTGTATATGTTATTAACTTTTTTTTAATAATTGTATTGGTATATGTTTTTTATATGTTAGTGTGGTTAGCAATATGATATACTACACAACACAAATCTTTAACAAAAAAATGAAAGTTTAATATATAGGTACTGTAACCCGTTTGCAATTTAATAGACACAGTTAATTTAACAATAATAATATTGGTATGTAATTTACGATGACGAAATTTGTGCTGTTATCGTGTAATCGGAATATCTAAATAAAGTACACAGTATTTCTGTATATAGGTTGTATTATTAGTATATAATATGTTATGTTTATTGTTTTCTTACTTATTGTCTGTAAGATGTACACGTAGGGAGATGCCTCTTTCTTTACATTTAAACCAATAAATCAACGATTAAGATCAATTTATAGCTCATTTCTTTAACACGTTCACGGCGGTGCGTACCACCGGTGGCACGCACTAGACTCTTTTCTGGCGGCGCGTACCACTGGCGGTACGTATTCTATTGTGCTATTAGAAATAATGAGAATTTAACGTTTATTTATTAAAAATAGCACAATCGAATACGTACCATCGGTGGTACGCGCCGCTAGAAAAGACAGTCTAGTGCGGGCCACCGGTGGTACGCGCCGGCGTGAACGTGTTAAGCTCTTACTGGATTTTGTACACGCCAAGTAACTCATATGAAGGACATATAAGAAGAAGCCTCTTATCGTCTCTTTATCTATTTATCCACGAATTTATCTAAATATAAATTTAATGTAATTACTATCGAATATGAGTCAGAACATATTAGTGCTACAAGTTTAATACGCACAATAAATATCCAGATAGATTTTAATGTATTCTTGACATTACTTTTTTTTTTTTTTTTTTTTTTATTGTAGCACGACAAAGTGACTGCACTATACCTGATGGTAAGTATAATACAATCCAAAAACAGTGGCGACCACCGAGAGACAGATCATCCATCGCCGGTCTCCGCTGTCATGCCGGCCATAATGACGAAAGTCACCCGGTACTGGATATGCACAGGCTGATCCCGAAACGCGACGCGCAAAAGCGAGTCACTATGACGGGTTTTTTCGCCATATGTATGGTGGTTGCGACCCAGTCGGGCTGTAAAACCCTACCACCCCGCTATCGCCATTGCCTCGTTCGTTGCTCAGCAGGGTGCACCACGTGCCGGTGAGGTTGGCTTGGGTGTCTCAAGTTTTAAGATGTTACTCGACACCCCTTACACCCCCATACTCGACACCCCTTACACCCCAATATTTCTTACACTCACTTTCTTATTACAAGCATTTTTTTTTTCGAAATTCCTACGCTATTGACCCAGCAAGGTCTTAACAGCTTCACCGGACTACCGCTTATTACAAGCAAGTAATATCATTGATTACAAGTATTTTTTCAACCGATATCATCACTATCATAAAAAAGTATATATAGTTACATGCCAATATTATTTATTGTACGCGATAATCACGGCTGTTCAATCATTGTTATCGCGTATATGTACCTAATGATGAAAAGTACAAACATTGTTAGATGACGAATTATGAATTACCTTTTGTTAAATTTTGCTCCGTACATAATTTCTTAATAACGTGTTAATATTATGTGAACGTAAGATATAATAAAGTCAGAAAAGAAGAAAATGAAATCATTGTGGTAGAGTTTTTACTGGAGACATGGTAGGATATTCCATATTGTGTTAATTCCTACCACATTCATTCTGTTTCTTGGAGAATTTAATGCTTTATTTAAAATGTATTACTTACTAACAAAATGATAAAAAAGTGATACTATTGTGTTTATTGTGTATTTTATTTAGTATTTATTTGTTTATTTTGTATTTATTGTGGGTTTAGTTATAATTGTACAGAGATTTTTTTTATATTATAGGAGGCAAACGAACAGGCTGGTTACCTGATGTTAAGTGATCACCGCCGTCCATAGACACTAGCAACACCAAGGGAGTTGCAAGTGCGTTGCCAGCCTGTATTTGGGGGGAATAGGGAAAGGGAGAGGAGGATAGGAAATGGGAGTGGAGGGAAAGTGGGTCTCCGGAGCTCTCACTGACCGAATGAAACGCGACAATGCAAGCACTGCTACTTCACGTCGGTTTTCTGTTGGTCGGGTGTTACTACCCCGGACGAGCCGATCCATTCATGCTGAAGTCAGTAATAGCTTCAGCGTAGCTTCACCACCTACTTGGTGGTGGTGGTACTTAGATGGAGGTGGATCTGAAAGGCGCATCTATGAAATGGTAATAAGTCGGTATCAGTGGCTGAGTAACCTAAGTCTTTTACCTTTTACATTGAACAAGAAGATATCTATAACTTTTAATAATAAGGCATAATTTTGTATAACGTATTAGAATGTCTTCGTTTATAGATTAAAAATTATGTAGCTCTGAAATACTTATATATCTGAGGAAATAACAGATAAAGTACATACATACGTTTTTATTGTTTCAGGGTATGGCGACTACGTCAAGAAGCAGGAGGAAAGTAAGTTAAATATTTATTAATTTCTACTTACATAAAAAAAAAATAGAATCATGCAATAAAACCTGTAAACATAAAACAATCAAGACAATTACTGAAAATTCTTCTGTACAGTTAGTTATCTTTTGACTTATAAACAGTTTTGAGTTGTTGTGTTGTAATGTATGGAATCTTTCAAAGCTCGCTCCCGGTACGCTAAACTATGCAGCTAATGTTTGCGAACATTTCTCTGTTCACAAGTATGTCATTCTAAATATTTTGGGTCATGACTGCTTTGGTCATTAACTTATGACAGATAGTTTCACGTCTATTACAATGTTGAAGCTTAATTAAAGTAACGTTTTCGAGTCATTTTGTGTACGATGTAATTTTGAATTAAAACGTTTACGGTGTTATTACAAAAAAGTTTACTTGGTTTAAAAAAGGTTTCGTACGAAATTCACCGCGCTCGCCCGGAGTAAGATCGCGTTATCCTTTTTTCGCAAGTGTAACCTAATCTAACCAAAGCGAGACAACAGAGCAAAACGGCGAACATTCACAGAGAGATATTTTTAAAGCAAGCGTTCAAAACGTGTTTAACTTTTTTGTAATAACACCGTTAGTGTCGCAGGGCAGATTTATTATAACATATACTTAGTATATTCGCTCATTCACCAACTATATCTCTCTACCACTAGCTCTCTATGTGACTTATATGTTTAATATTTTTAGTGCCTGAGCGACCGAGCCTAGCTCGGTTCTTTAAAAATATTTTTAAATTAGAATAAATTAGTTAGATTTGCTTCACAAAGTTAGCATTTTTTCACATAAAAAATATTTAAAAAGATCTCTCTTATAATTATATCAATAAAATATTTTATTTAATCAAAACAAAATTTACATTTAAAAAAATATTTAGAATAATATACACTCGGATTCGAACTGGGGTCACACTGATTTTCGAAGCAACCAATTTCCATCTGAGCTATTTTTGTTTTGACAGCGGAGGCGAAATTTACCTTCATAATCTAACTATATTTTTCTATTACCCGAAATCTCAGTTAAAAAGTTTTCTATGATTAAAATCTAGCTAGATCGATTTATTGTCCCCGAGACTACCTACTACATACTAAGTTTCACGGAAATAGATGACGCCGTTTCCGAGATTCTGAATATATAAAAATATACATGAATTGCTCGTTTAAAGTTATTGGATTATTAGATAGATATAGTCAGCACATTTGTTTATAACTTCATTCATTCACTGAAAATTGGAAATATCTTTTTATTAACACCAAGGAGGATTTTGTGTTACATTTTTGCACTTCACCTGGTTGTAACTTGATCTGCAGACAATTACTAGAAGTGTATTTTCTGTCCTTTATTATAATTCCTATGTGATCTCTCAAACAAACAAACGAATTATAGAGTAATATTCACAGTATTAGTTAACATAAATGCATCACTGGGATTTGATGTGAAAGTTTTAAAACCTAACAAGATATGTAATTAAATCTCTGTCGAAAATGTTCCGCCAGTATTTTTTATATTTGCATATATCAAATGTCATTGAGATATACTTTTCAATTTCCCCTGACCATCGTTTCATATCAAAAGGGAATCTTAAATAAATTTCGAGCGGAAAACAAGCAGACGCGTTCGGAAATATCTATTACGAATAATAAAATAAGATGTCTTAGTATTTTTATCATTATTACTGAGACATTATTACTGACTGAGAGATTACAAGTTTGTGAGTTTGGAATTGAATTTTCAAAAACTTATTTCACAGAAAAATTATGAATTTTATTTCGATTGTTTTATGCTTATGTTATGGGCTTGGCAATAGGATGCATTATTGTTGTTATGCATTATAATAATTAATATATTAATAGAAGTTAATCCCGATAAGAGTGCCGCAATACTCTTCGATCCCACGAAACGCGTTAATAAATTTGAGCCCATCAGGCTATACGGAATCGATATCCCTTGGGCCGAAGAGGTCAAATATCTCGGTGTCACATTGGATAAACATTTAAAGTTCAATTCACATGTAGACAGAGTGCGAAACAAAGCCGCTATGGTCTTGGGTCGCCTCCATCCTTTGCTTTGTCATAAGAGTAAGATGTCCCTCAGACACAAGCTCACTTTGTATAAGACGTGTATCCGTCCCGTGATGACATATAGCTGCCCCGTTTTTGCGCATATGTCCAAAGATAACTTTCATAAGCTGCAGGTTCTCCAAAATCGTGTTTTACGTAAAGTGACCGGTGCTCCGTGGTACATTCGGAGAGTCGATCTCCATAGAGAGCTAGAGATCCCTTCTATCTGGGCGTACGTAAAATCACTTACGATTAGTTATTTTGAAAAAGCCGCGAATCATTCCAATCCGTTAGTGGTATCCGCCGCAAACTATGAACCCGTACCTAACGCTGCGCGTTATAAAAGACGTCCGCGATGCATTTTTACCGACCCTCCTGATTTAATCACGTCAGCGAACGATCAGTACCAGCCCGTCCCTCGAAACAGAGCGTGCTCACGCCCACGCCCGCGTAACCACAGATCACGCCGCCGTGGTCTGGGGGTTAATTTCGCTCCCGCACACCCGATTAGGCCTCCCAGGCAGCGGCTCAAGCCTAGGTTCGATCCCTCGGTAGGGAGCCCTTGAGTGCGTTGCTTGCGCGATACGGTGACACACAAATATACATCACTGCTACAACACTACACGATCACCGCCACACACGTGCACGCCTACACGCTTACACATGAAAGTGGAAGGGTTTACTTTTTTCCCTCATCGAACTGAAAAACTCTCAATTTTCCGATATTAAATATATGGAGGAGTTGTTGAGACGTGTATGCTTGGTACACATATACGTTTCAACAACTCATACATATATGAATAGTTAGCTAGGTTAGCTAAGATAGGTCGCGATTTTGCATGCAACAGGCAACAGCCAAGCCGAGGTGTGCCGTGCACCCTTGAGCTGGTTGCCACAATAAAATCGGCTGAGTGCCTTAAGCGCTCGCCTTAGTAGTCCGGTGAAGCTGTTAAGACCTTGCTGGTTCAATAGCGTAGACATTTCGAAAAAAAAAAGCATTATATTACAACAAATGGGCATCAGTCGCGGGCATTTGCTAGTTGTAGACGTTTTATGTTGCATTTAATTAAGGAACAGTTTAACACACACTAATTTTAGTAGCAGTATGTTTTCTGTGTCGGAATGTTTACTTAACAATTAAAGTAGGTTGATTTAGGTGAATGTTTGAAGACGGCACAACGTGTGTAATATCTACTCACTTTTATGCCCACGTGTCAATACATCACGGCTTGGTTTATTTATCCTTTGTGAGTCGAGGATGTCACATTTTTTCACAAAGCCGGTGGTGTTTATTGGCCACGTTTCGATTTGATGCGGTGCCAACCGCGACACGAGCTATTTCTACGCGAACTTCAAATCGGTCACATTTGTACTCTTAGATGCGAACACTAACTATTTTATAAATTTGGATCGATTAAAATTATTACATGATCCATATCTATATTTAGTTTTTGAAATGGTGTCAACAAAAACGTAAAGTATGTAATATGTTTTTTTGTCTTACGGCAAATTGCGCAACGTAAAATGAAGTAATATCTTGAAAAACTTTTATTTTTTCTTTATGTTGACAATTCACTTGGCGTGTAGTCTATTCGTACAGCACTTTGCTGTATTTGGCATTATTACAAATATTTCATGTATTTGTAAATATCCCACACATGCCATCTATATATTTATTAAAGCAGGAAAGAAGTCAGTCTGCCAAATATATCTGCTTATTCACAAAATAAGATGCGAAGCAAGAAAGAATCTTTTTTTTTTTTTTCATTTTATTTTTGGCAATCAATCTTTCAGATTATTACTGCCATTGTCGAGTAGTCGATAAATAATATTACAAGCGTCGTGCGATCACTTCAATATTAAGCGTCGTGTGAGTCAATATTCTAACAAGATAGTGGATCCCTTGTGAGAACCTTCCTGGGAGTTTTTGTGACATCTCAGAATATCATGGGTCGTGGTATTATTTTCCATTCACTTCACTTATGCATAATAAACTAACTATATTACGTAAAACACCACCAAATTTACAAAATATAAAGTCCAATAACACAAGATTATGAATAAAATATAAAATCCACTACATGACAGACTAAGATCCCGCCAAAAACTACAAGAAAGAAACTTGTAAAGACGTAAAACTTTAAAATGAATTGTAAGCGACATCTATATGACAATTTTCAGTATGGTCTAAACCATAGATAATATACTAATATAGAAAGTCTAAACAATAGAAAGAAATTAGAATTATATTTTTGTTATATAGATAATATGTAACAGTCATAATCTGACAGCAAACTTTTTTGATTGACTAATGAGGATTGAAGCTGATCACGACGTGTTTATTTGATGTTGTAAGAATTAAATACTCTATTATGTTCGGTTGTCTTTATATGAAACTCTGTAATAATAGCTAAGAAAAAAAATTAAGTATTTGTTCTATATTATTAGAGATTTGGAAAATATTTAAAGAACTGTACAGGAATTGTTGAACGTACATTTTTTGTCATTACCACTGACCGCATTTTTTATAACGCAGAAAAAGGAGAAGAATGTGGAAATATCTGGCTAAAGTTATGTGAAAATATTACGTTATTTTTAGAGCCATGAGATGTATAATGTATATTTTGTCGTCATTCATTTATGTATAAAATATACAAAGCAAAAAGCAGTAAAATAAATAATGCTAATAACATTATATAACAAAAGACAGAGTTTAAATAGGGCTCACAAATTAACTAAAATTACTTTTATTTTAACGTAGTAATTTTATTTTAGAGTAATAGCACTATTAAATGGATATTTTAGTAATCTGTGTCTGTGAACACATGTTCCAATATAAATTTACTTTGCGTTGAAACTTTCTACGAAACAGATTAAACAAATTTTTTATTACACTATTAATTTAAAATATGTAAACAAATCTTTTAATTGGGTCGCCTTAGATTTACTAATACATTTGGCATGGTTATCGGCTGGCATCTAATGATGAAATTGGCATCGATGTTAATAATGACTCGTAACAGTTTTAACTATAGAGCATTATATAAGTTTGTGAGAAATGAAATATGTAACCGATTTATTATTACTATAAAATTAGATTAAAAACGTGTGGTCTGAAAAATTGATAGGAAACTCATAGAACTGTATAAAACAACCGTCTATCCAGATACTTAAAAGATATTTATTTCAATACCTATTTTCAATACATTATTTTTATCTGAATGAATACTTATTCGATATACGAATACATTCTGGCAACACATAAAGCTGTCAGTGTAAATTAATATAATTTCTTTTCATTGTATATATTTGTTATGTACCTCGCAGATTCCAAGTACCTACCTCTACTTCTCCTAGAGACTTAGAACTATTTTATATTAATTACATAATCAAATATGCATTCAATTAAGTTCTAATTGAATTTACTATATAGATAAGCAAAATACTAGTACTATACTAAGTAAAATACTATATAGATAATTGAATTTACTATATAGGTCATCGAGTTTGTTGCATAAAAACATTTTTGATATCTTAAGAAAGCACTCGGGCAATCTGGATCTTCTTTTAATTGTTTGTAATTGAATTATTAATATTTAGTTTCGCTAAAATAGCGTAATGACATGTGCCTAGATCGCACTTCGGGTTGAGTCCTATCAAAATCAGAATACTACATTTATAATGAGTACATGAATTTGATGTGACGTGCTTTCTAATGCTTATTTTATAGGTAATACTTTATAACGAATAGTTTATTATTGATAAATAAAAAAAATATGATAGTAGATTATTTGTAAGAAACAAAGGATAAAAACAATCAAAACGTATATATCAGGAAAATCGCCAAAA
>JACEII010000002.1:9010972-9084066 GCA_014332785.1 Antheraea mylitta
CATACCACCGATATCATTATGTCACGTTCTAATAAAAAAAATACTTATCATGAGTAATTATAACCTTCTTTTTGGGGAATATCTAAAGTGGCACTGGTAAGTCCTTACTAGAGTTGATAAGGCGGAGAGAGAAATGTAGGCAGTGGAAATAAGCCTTGCTGTACATAATGCGCACCGGTACGGTCAATTTATGGGACTCTAAGAACTTCCTATCTCTTTGTGCATCTTACGTTGTTCATGAATATGAATAGAAAATATAATTATTGTATAATTAGATAAGCTTTTAACGGACATTACACTTATATAACACGCGCATAAGTCATAAACTAAAGCGTGGGTGGACGACATGCATCCGCTTTACAGAATCGTACAACAAATAAATAGCTATGTACCTTACATTGTATATCAGATCAAAGCGAATTAATTCCAGGAAGTATGCAGTTTTACCGTTTCAAGGTCCTTTTAATAATCCTCGTCTGAAATCATCTCTTTGTTTTCGTTTTGATATGTCATCTCATTCCGTCTGTATATACGCTGACCGATATTTTTTTAAGTGCCTACCGTTTATTGATCAGACAATGGTCTGATAAAATACGACAAAATTGATAAGTGTGGCGAGTTGATAAAATAATACAGTGTCACGTGTATTTTCTTACACGGCATGTTGACACTGTCACTGCGAACTTATTAGCTCGTGTATTTTAATTTAAAATAAACATAGTTCAGTGTGCATGTCTGCTAACGGTGCGTGTTTTGATTCGCAGCAGGAAGATGAAAAAAAGAGTAAGAAAAAACAATCACCGGTAGACGAGAGGCCGTCAGTACCCGCCCCCAGTGAAGCAATGCTTAATAGTGAGTTTTTAATATTTGAAATGCCAATCAAATTACACTACATTCATTTTAGATTAGACATGTTATATTATTAGTGGAGTCATTGTTTATCACTTCGCGTTTATTTGTTGAATGTACACTTCGAGTGAGTTAGTGCAGCCTTTTATTTATATTTTTGTTACATGAATCTTCATATTTCATATGTAGCTTTCTAACGCAATAAAATATGTAAAGAATCCGTTCTTATCTCTAGAATAGAGTTATATGCACGGATATTGTGCACAATATTCACAGAAATCAGGTCAACTACCAATTCGCTTAAATTGTTTTTATCTATTTTTTTTCTTGATGAAAAATATTATTGAGCAAATAAATTCACTCGATGGACAGTGTATTTATCGCAAACGGATCTCTTCTCTATCTCTTCTCAGTAAGCAGCATTATCATTTTCATGTGAAATATTTGTTACTAAATGTTCCGAAACACATCGTGATTTGTGGTGTGGTAGTACAACATGCAATCATAGTAATTGTATTGTGTAAAGTGTAAGATCCAACTTAATGCCACGTTTAGACTAGTCCGGTGAAGCTATTAAGACCTTGCTAGGTCAATAGCGTAGTCAGTTCGAGAAAAAAAAGTCACGCTTAATCGTGTTCCTGTTCCGGGATTGGCCGGTATATTCAAGCGGGTATCGCTACAACCATGCACTTGGTTTTTTTATTTTTCGAACTGACCACGGTATTGACCTAGCAATGTCTTAACAGCTTCACCGGACTAGGTTATAACCAGTCATAGTGACTTTATCGGGTTCAGATAAGATATCCAACTGCCGGCTAAATAGCGACGACTACCTATAGATTGCATATTTTTCGGTATTCCCCGTTGGTTTGCACTGACTGCAATATGCTTATCATCACATACAGTGCAAACATCTTCTTGTGTTACAACTTGTATGTACGTTTTATTCAGATTATCAAGAAATTCAAATCAATCACGGCTTTAAACTCTGTATCTAATTTTTATCTTTATATATATCAGTACAACGTCATCTCTGGAATAACAATTCTTAACATCTCTTTCATTTTTAAATAATGATACCTGATATTTTATTTCTTTTAAATAGCCATTTAGAACGTAAATTATAATTTAAGAAACTAAAAAGTATGTATTTCATTTTAAAATAACCCACACTCCACATATAAATAGGCGAAGACAAAAAAGTTCCTTTTTCTTAACCGATCTTCTTTTGTTTATTTAGCTATTAACAAGTTTTAGTCTTAACAATAAAAGTTATTGGAAATACATAGTTTGTTTTTCGTCATATTATCCACGTGGCAAAAAATGGTTTCGATTATAAAATAATTTAAATAAATATTTATAAGCCTCTATTCCTCATAATTTACGCTCCTAACGTCTACAATATAATATGTACCTAAATAAATATTAAAGGACATACAAGAGTGCTACACGACAGATAAAAACTATAGGGCAGATTTAAATATATTTAGTTCTTAAAGATTTAGTCCTTATTTTAGAAAAAAAATATAACCTTGTCTTCACTAATATATAGTTATTAAAAGTAAAAGAAACTACAATTATAAGCATGATGAGAGAGGAACGGACAAAATTCTTTACATAGAAAATTTGCAAGCAAAGAATATATTTGGTTTCAATATTTTTTTATATTTTGCCTCTTTATATGAACTGTATTATTAAGATAATAAATAACGCAGTATGGGAATCAGACTACAATATTTTTACAATATTCAATCCAGAGAATCTAGATATTAATACGTGAGTAAGTAATTTTGTACCTCTTATTATGACATATAGATATACCAGAATCGGGACGATCGAGCATAGCTTTTTTAGCGATTAAAAAAAACTTTTTTTATATTAAAATAAACTGTTAGGTTTGCCTCACAAAATTAGTATTTTATTTGGAAAAAAGCATCTTTTTTGCTGTTATTCGGATTCAAACTGGATTTTCGAAGCAGCCGATTTCCATCTGAGCTATTTTTGTTTTGACAACGCCGGCGAAATTTACCTTTACATTCTAGCTATATTTTTCATTGCCTGAAAACGCAGATAAAAAAGTTTTCTATGAATGAAATCTACTTAGATCGATTTATCGTCCCCGAAATCACCTATATACATGCAAAGTTTTTCGAAAATTGCTGACGCCGTTTCTGAGATCCTGAATATATGACAATATAAAAATACACAAGAATTGCTCTTTTAAAGGTATAAGATTAATACCATAGGACGACCACTAGTAAAAATAATTTGACTTGTACCTGTACATATACATCCATATGTTAATGTAGTTCAAACGATGTGTAATTACATTTTTACTGTTTACAAACGCATTGAACCCACCCGTCGTTATTATTCGTAGCGGTTTGTCTGTGCCGCAACGGACAGTACCTGCCTACACAATACGTAAACATATGATCGACTTCCAACTAGTAGATAGTGAGGCATTGTTTATCATTATTCTACATTAATCGAGCAACACCGTTCTCATTTCCTCGAACGTCCATTAAAATAATTTTATTACTGGCGTTCATTTTCGCAAATTGCTTTTAAAGGTTGACGTGGTTTTATAATTGAAACGTTTTCTATGTAGTGTATGTATACGTACTTTATATAGTTGTTTATGTACATACTAGTATACGAATCTATATCTAAACTAATATTATAAAGAGGTAAAGTTTGTAAATTTGTGAGTTTAAGACATTGTAGGTAGTAATCTCAGGAAATACTGGTCCGATTTAAAAAAATCTTTCAGTGTTATATAGCTAATTTATCGAGGTAGGTTTATATAACGTCACGCTAAGATCATTAGAAGCAGGGAACCAATGAAGAATGTTTCAATTTTTTACCTCTTGAAAGCTTCGGCTACGTGTTAGCGTTAGCCCAAACTAACTATTCCACTACAAATATTATGAAAATAAAGTTATATTGAGATTTTAATTCATCAATCAATTCCTTTTAACGAAATAATCTCGTGAAAAAGCAATATTATATGTGATTTTATAAAACCATTTTCACATGGTAGATTTGTATGGTATTATTTTTACTATTAAAGATATCATTTTCTCGTAATATAAGTTATAAATATCTTCTCTAGTCTCTAATGTATGTTTAAAGGTACTGAAAAGGGTATTTACCTAAAGAAAGATATAACTTTGAAATTTAAGTTACTTTGCAGTACTTTGTAATTCAGTGTGGAATTAATTAATTGGCTGTTGCAATAAAAACGTTTGGTTTTATTTCCTCGACATGTACATGAAACAATCTGAAAAATTAACGGAAGAAACGCGAAACATAAGTTACTGAAATAACAAAAAAGGCAGTTGAACTTTATTTTAATTTTATTACTGGCAACCCATCTTTTAGATTATTACTGCCATTGTTGTGTAGTTAATAATATTACAAGCATCGTGTTATTATTTCAATATTTTAACAAGATGGTGGCTCCCATGTTAGAGCCTTCCAGGGAGTTTTTGTGGCATCTCAAAATTTCATGTTCCGTGGTATTATTTTCCATTCACTTCACTTATGAACAATAAACTAACTATATTAGGTACGTAAACACCACCAAATTTACAAAATATAGAGTCTGATAACACAAGATTATGAATAAAATATAGAATCCACTACATGACAGACTATAATACCGCCAAAGACTCTCCACAGTTGAACTTTTAGACGCTGTTTATATGTAGTTAGAATTAAAATATGTCGCAAATAAAACGTGTTACGACCAACGTAGATTACATGTGTTTGACTTCCTCGCAGACCACATCTTCCGATTTCAATGGTAATAGACAAGAAGTTACGAAATATGTGTCCGAATGCCTATATCCTACATCATAAGTATGTATTTATAAACAAACTTCTTCGGTTCATCTGGGCTAATTTAATGCATGTATTCAGTCTAATTATATTTTTACACGTAAAATCTTGGTGGGACATTGAAATAATTACACAACATTTATTATGTAAAATGTGTTGTAATCTCCATTGAAACAAAACATTGACACTGGCAAACGCCTCTGCGGAGCTAAAGCAAGAAAAAGAAGAAGAAGAGCATGTGTTTAATCTGTGCCTCTTTTAATTTTTTAAATGTCGCAAACAAATTATCAATAATATAATAATAACATATCTATGATTATTTGTATCTATAATTAATACTTTTACGATATTTATATGGTTATGTATACGCATATTTCGAAAACACTATTCTAAACAAGGAAACCTTTAAATTGTATTTAGGGCGGTAGTTAATGTTTAAAATATTTGCCAAAACATATTATAATGTCATCATAAACGCAAAGACATGCTTTGGTCCATTAACAATGATTAAAAACAACCTTGAGTGTGCGATGTATGAACAAGCATAACTGTAATCTAAACGTATATGACCATGTGAAGCGGCTTTATGCCAAATATATAATTATTAATATAACATTATAAAAATAACTTTACAGAATGACGGCAATGATAAATATAAAATTATGATTATTTAAATTTCTTTTGTAATGATTGAATAACAAAAACCATGTGACAACGAAAATATAAATATTTTAAAAGGTATACAACATTTTTTTTTTTTTACATGGGGAAATCCCTTCGGATGCCCAGCCTGGCCGGGCAGCTAGGGTGGGGTATGTCCGACTTGCACGGACTAAAACCCCATGGTGCCTCCTTACACCTGTTGGCTGGGGAGCAGGAACTGCCTACGGCACTACCTCTGTTCACCCGGCAGGTGTCGGCCCCTCATAAGAGGCCCCTTCTTCGGCCTGAGGGGTCAAGATGGAAGAACCCTCAGGGAGGGGCGGGTGTTAAACCCCCCCACGACGAACTGTAGGAGTCACACGGCACAATGCGACTCCACTGCGGGGCCTGCTATAGTGCTGGGCGACGGACGTGCCCGCGTCACGTCGCCCGCAGGCCCTTTACGGCGGCCTCAGATCGTCTCCGACCCGTCGCCGCCGTGTTCGTCGGCCGCGGGAGAGGAGCCTGGTGGTCTGCTCTCTCTCCCTCTCCGCCGCCTCCTTAGCGAGCATAACTGCCTCGCAGAATGAGGCAACGGAGTTCCACCCGGTTTCGCTCTCAACCATCTTAAAGACGACAGACGAGAGCGAGAGATCCGGGCCTATGGCCGCGACGAGCTCGCGACGTGGCACATCCCAGGCGGGACAAACCTCTAGCGTGTGCTGCGCGTTGTCTGTCGCGCAGTCACAGTGATGGCACCCTGCAACTGGCTCCCGGCCTATGCGACACAGGTAACTCCCGAAGCAACCGTGCCCCGAGAGCACCTGCGTCAGCCGGAAGCTTAGAGTGCCACTCGGCCTGGTGAGCCATTCAACCACTAGGACCTGGTGGAGCTGTGACCTCAGTGCCTCGATTTCCCGAGGCACGAGTCGTTGTTCCTGCTCCAGCGCCTCCACGCGTAGTTGGTAAAGGGACGCGTGGGCTTTCGCTACCAGGTCCCAGGGTGGGGATCCGGCTTATAGGGAGGCGGCCTCGTATGAGATCGTGCGGTATCCGCTTATGGCTCTGACGGCCATCGCCCTGTGCGATTTGCGCAGGTGGGCGATGCTGGTGGCCGTCAGGCCGTCAGCCCACACGGGGGCCCCGTACAGGGCCATTGACCGCACGATCCCTAGGTACAACTTCCGGCAGATGGAATTGGGCCCCCCAAGTTGGGCATTAGACGGGCAAGTGCGCCCGCTGTGCCCATTAAACGGGGGGCCAGCTGCCGGAAGTGTTCCTCGAACGTCCATTGGCTGTCGAGTAGCAGGCCGAGGTATTTTAACCTCCCACGCCTCCCACGACGATCTGGGATCCTCTAGGTGGCGCGTTCCAAGGGCCATGAAAGACCAGGGACTCGGTCTTGTTGAGCGCCACCTGCAGTCCCAGCTGCCGGATCCTACTGACGACTTGAGCGACTCCTGCCGTAGCAAGGATCGCGGCCGCGCGGTGCGTCTTTCCCCGGGCTAACACTAATGTGTCATCAGCGTAGCAGGTAACACTGACGCCTCGGAGGAGCGCACTGCGCAACACCCAATCGTATCCGATGTTCCACAAAAGGGGGCCCAGGACTGACCCCTGTGGAACACCGGATACTACTTCTCGCCGACTTATCCTCCCTCCCTGACCCGAGAAGATTACGTACCTCTCGGATAGGTACGCCCCGACTATGCGGCGGAGGTAGCGAGGCACTCCATGGTATTGGAGTGCCTGCTCAATGCTGGCCCAGGGCAAGGTGTTAAAGGCGTTGACGATGTCTAGTGACACCTCCATAACAACCTCACCCCGGGCAACTGCTTTATCCACCAGGATCTTAACATGCATCACTGCATCGACGGTGGAGCGCCCCTGTCGGAAACCAAACTGGTTTTCCGATAGGTCCGGCCCAACTTCTGACAAGTGCCGGACGAGGCGGCCTGCGATGATTCGCTCGCAGAGCTTTGCCACCTCGTCCAACAGCACTATGGGCCGGTAAGCGGACGGGCTGTCCGCCGGACGCCCCTCCTTCTTCAGCAGAACCAAACGGCCGGTTTTCCATATGTGTGGAAACCGGCCCTGCTGAAGAGATGCAGTGAAGATCCTTAGCAGTCGGGGTTCGAGGGCCTCGTAAGCCAGGACCCACACACGGCCAGGGATGCCGTCGGGTCCTGGGGCGGTGTTTTTAGCCTGTAGGCGTTTCACCGCCGCCCTCGACTCTTCCCGGGTCACCTCGGGGACCTCGTCATCATCTTCGTCGCAGCCAACCGCGCTGGACATAATTGCAGACAGAGCCATCGCTGGAGGCATGTTCTCTGTTGCTGAAGGGAACAGAGCAGCCAAAACTTCATCGAGGAGCTCTGGCTCGAGATTCTGGGTTACCGGGGGGCCCCCCTGACGTAATTTGCCACGTACCATATGGTACGGGCGCCCCCACGGGTCCCGATTGAGCGTCTCGAGCAGCTCCTTTCGAGCCAGAGCTTTAGCTTGCTCAATGGCTTTACGGAGCGCCAGTCTGGCTGCTCTGTACCCCTCGTAGAGCTCTGCCTCCAGTGCGGACGCGACTTGCGAGCGGCCCCGCCTGCGTCGTTGTCTAGTGTACTGGCGACGGGCTGCTACACATGCTGTGCGCAACTGCGCTATTTCGGCGGTCCACCAGTACACCTGACGCTTGGCGGGTGTTGGCCCCTTGACTCGGGGCATTGCCGCGTCGCAAATACGCGTCACGTCCGCCCGAAGAGACTCCGCCTCGAAGTCGACGTCGGCAGGCCTGTCTGGTGATTCATCTGTCACCCAGGCCTGTGCGACCGCCGCTTCCAGAAGTGCCTCATGATTGAGGCGCTTCAATCCCAACGCGGTCCTTCCTCTGAGGGGGTCCCACGGGCTGGTCCGTCCGAGGTCAGGGTGGAGACGTCGAATCGTATGTAGCGGTGGTCCGACAACGTCTCCACCTCCTCGAGGACTCTCCAGTCCCGAACACGGCGCGCTAAAGCAGGGCTAGCGAACGAAATGTCCACTATCGACCCGCCCTGCTGTCGCACGCACGTGTTAACAGACCCTCTGTTCAGAACGAGTAAGCCCGATGTTATGGCCCACTCTTCCAGAGCCTCACCTCTCCGGTTCGTGGCAGGAGAACCCCAAGCCGTGGATTTGGCATTGAAGTCCCCTAGCACTAGGACGGGGTGAGGATGACTGCGACCAACGACAATCGGTAGGTCTCCGAGGAATCCCTCAAAGTCGGCGAGACTCATGCTTGGGGGCGCATAAACCTCCACCATCATCGTGCCGCCGTGACGAGCTGCTGCATACCCCCGCCCTTTCAAGATGTTAGCGAAGGGCGTGGTGCCAGCGGCAGCCTGGGTCACTAAGGCTACCGAGCCGTTAGTGTCTCCCACCCAGTTGTCCCCGGGCGGGATAAAATACGGCTCGGCCATCACGGCAACGTGAATCGACCACTGCGCCATGCTCTAGGATAGAAGATCCTGGGCCCTGGCACAGTGGTTGAGGTTTCCTTGGAGGAAACGAAGCGCCATATTTATGGACACTCCATTTCCACCGCCTGTGCCGCCGCGGCTTCTTGACCAGCCGTCGACGTGGAGGGTGGCGCGGGACTTTTACCCCTTCGAACCCTCTTCCTTCTAGTCCTCTTTTTACGTGGTTCTACGGGTTTGATACAAGCCCTGCTTCCCATTTGGTCAGCAGCCAGTTGTGGGCGCGGACGCTTTTCGGGAGGGAGTCTCCGTTCCAGAGCCTCGAATCGTGTGTTCAGCATGCGCGCCATCTCCTCGAGCTTTCTATCTACGTTGATAGGTAGGCCTTCAACGTGATGTCCCGGTTTTCGGCGCTGAGGTAGGGATGGGAATCCGTCCCTCGCCAGACTTTGCGGGAGAGGAGGAAGTGAGACTTCCACTTCAGCGTTCAGTTCAGCGTGGGAGGCAGCAACACTAGCCGCTGGTAGTTGAGCCCGCAAGATAGAAAGCTCCACCACCTGCTTTCGGAGTTCTGCTAGCTCTGCGGCCTGCTTGGCGTTTGCTTCCTCCAATCTTGCGTATGCCGCCTGAAGCTTCTCAACTTCCTCAGAAGGAGTCCGGCTGCACAGTTCGCTTACTACTTCCGTTATGGATGCAGCGGCTTCGTTGAGAGCCTTTTTACACCCGCCTTGCAGACGTCTCGAATCCTTGGCGACGCACAATATGACCTCTACATCGTCAAGAGCTCTTTTCCGCAGGTCAACGGTGAGTTGCTCGCTAGCATTGGCTCGAGCGGCTACCTTCCTCGTGACACGCTCCCTCCATGCCTTTGATGCCAGCTTCTCGATTTCCTCCTCTGCAACACGAATTTGCTCCGCTTTTTTCAAGCGGTTGAGTTTCGCCGTAGCTTCCGCCAAGCCTACATATTTACTGGTCGTGGCCGGGCGACCTCTACTTCTTTTGACGACCGGGGTACATTGTCCGGTCGCACCAGTTTCGGGCTCAGAGTCTGAAGATGAGTGCCCCCTCGATGCCCCGGCTTGTGAGTCATCACTGCCCTCACTAGCCGTGATCATCGGGGTCGCACTTGCATCGCTACCTTCATTGGGTTCTTCCGGAAGCTTCTCAGACGGTGCCGGACGCTGATCCGCCATCTGGGGCTGTTGCGCAGCCTGAAGCAGTTCCGAAGGCTGAGGTGGTTCCACATCCTGAGGCAGTTCCGCAGCCTGAGGCAGTTCCACATCCTGCAGCTGTTCCGAAACGTGAGGCTGATCGGTAGTTCTTGAACGAGTGGCCATGGTCATCGTTTTCTTAGAGAGATCGGTTGTCCGTGTTCCTGCTCGGGTGCGGGTCGTTAAGGGACGAAGCAAAATTTTGCTCCCCCCAGACACGGTGGGGCTGCCGAAGCCCGAGGGCTTGGGGAGGGATTCTCCAACTCCGGTGGAGCCGGTACCCTCCTGGGGTATTCCTTTTTTAAATCTTGCCTTCATTCTTTTCTCCTTCTACACGTCAAGTTTGCGGTACGCCCGCCGAGGTCGGTATATACACATCGACCTAGCCGGCCGCTACCCGGTACTGGGCCGTTGGGGCTCAAAGTGAGCCCTCATCCGCCCCAGCCCGGTACTGAGGGTGCCGCTCACACACCACCCTCAGGTCAGAGATCAGCCGCCGATCAATAGAACCGACGTTGTCCGGGGTGCGCCACGCGGAGGCTCTCTGACATGCAAACCCCAAGGTATACAACCTTATTATTGATAAAAATAAAAAATATGTATGCACAAAAAAATATAACAAACATATTTATTAAAGCCTGGTCAATAATTAAAACAAATAACCAATTTATTACACTAGTGGTCGTTCAGTGGTCTATAACTCACTATTTTTTAAAGTTTCAATATTAATGAGTTTGTTTTGCCAAAGAGTCTAAAAATACTGTGAATTATTAGACGAAAGGATCGTGAAGTATGCCAAATATAAAATCTTAAAATAAAGGCTTCGGCTGGTCGATGACAAGAAAAAAACTGTATTCACATTTTTCATCGACTTACGTCGACGGCACCCTGCTTTTTGTCTCTCAAAATTAAATATTCATCTTACACTACATAAAGTTCAAATTCAAAATAATAAAACGAACGCCCTTAATGAAGTTTATAATAATTTGTAACAATATGGAGAGATTATTTTATAAAGGATCATTGCATTTTAATATTAATAGCCTATGCTATGGCAACAAGAGTTGACATACATAGGTATATTTCAAAATCTAGAAACAGCTCTGATAATTATGTATATAAGAAAAAAATGCACAAAATGTTTACAATTTTTTATAAACGTAACATAAAAAAAGTATCATATAGTTATACGGAACATTTCCTTTGAAATTTCCTGCGTTCAGTTGAAAAGTCGAGATCAAATTCAGTTGCAAAAAGCAATTTTGCGGAATAAAAATTTGACTATTGTTCAATGAATTCCAGAAATACTTATGTATATACCAATATATTTTTCAACGGTCCCAAACTCTCAGGCTCTCTGTATGGTATCCATCCAACCAATATCCCTCGTCCCACTAATATTAATACACTTGTTACATATGTATTTTCTACCTTTATTGAAACATTTACTGTCTTCATTTATCGTAATAATATTAAACTGTAATAATATTTACGTTTATATTAATAAAATTATGCTATAGATATGTATTTCCAATATATTTTTATAAATAATCTCTGTGCCACTCACAACACAGTACCTATCCTCTTTTAGTGATTTATCTATGTTGATATGCTGCTATTTTAGATTATTCTACGTTGTTACACTGAATATTTGGCATTAAGTTTATAATGTGTATCTGTCACACTTGATATTGGCTAAATTGCCTACATAGGCAGAGGCTATACAGGAACTAAATAAATAAATATATATATTTAATATAATTACATGTAATAGTTCCTTTAACGCCAACTCTAATTTTAATAAATCAATTTCTTGTAAGACACGCTATAAAACAATTTGTTCCGATGTCCGTTTGTTTGTAACCTAAAAACCTACTAAGAAAAGTATGAAGATGTTCCAAAATCGCTTTTCGTTGAACGCGACTGTTTAATTTTCTGGAACGTCTAAATAAATTTTACTCGGAATAATATCGACATAGAATCTAATTATTATTAAACAGTTCAACATTATCGTAAAATAATCCAGTAGGTAATTCATCGTTTTATTGTAAGGCGTAGCTTAGCTTTATGATCAAAAATATTCCATGGCATGAGGCATCGATTTGCTTTCTTCGCGTCAAAATGAAAGATTCCGATAATACCGCACATAGTTTCTGGAGTCACTACGTATATATATGTACGTAACTATACACATGTCATACGAGCTTGCGGGTACATAGTATTTAGGGCAGAGAAGTGAAATTAATTATCTCGACTAAAGTTCTGGAATTAAATTTTGTGAATTCTAAACAAAGGTCTCCAGTGCATTAAATGTGATGATTTAATCAACAGCACGTTTTTTCGCATGTTTCCTCAATGTACAAAGTTTTTGGATATTTTTTTATTTTTTATACTTTGTTATGCCTTGCCCCGGCTTCGCATGGATATAATCTATGAAGTCATAACTTTTTGAATGATTTAATCGCGGTTTATCAAACTTTTGGCGCAAGGAACCTCTGTAAATGCTTTCCAGATGACAGCGATCTCTTTAACTAAGGAATTAAACCAACCTACCCACCCCGTAAATAAAATAATAAAATTGTAAAAGAATATAAGGTTTTTATTTCAAAATTTGGTAACAAATACAGTGAAAAGAAATACTATTTTAATATTCATGTGCCGAGATTGTTTCTTGTCGCAAAATAAATTTTTCCAAGTAATTTTGGACAATTTTAATCTTAGTTTGGACTCCGTATCAAATTGATTTCAATATTTCATTTTTATCATGGCTAGGTGTAAAAACCCATACTCACATAAGTATATTGAAGCAAAGGGTAAAAGGAAATTAACCCTTTTTAAATCAGCTTTAATAACTCCTGTTGTTTAATACTCTATCTACAATTTATGCTCTTTTGTTCGTGACCACAAATGGGCTACGAATCCAGCCATCTTTACCACTATCAATATCTGTATCTGTAATTACGTATTGCGTACGCGAACCCCTACATCGAATGGCGAACCCTAAGGAGTTCGCGTACCTCACTTAGTGAAATTCTGATTTAGGTCTATAATTTGTAGGTGGTAGAGCCACACTGAAGCTATTTCTGACTTCAGTATGAATGGGTCGGCTCGCCCGGGTCAGTACCCTCTCTTCTTCTCCTCCCCTCCAACCCCCAGTACAGGCTGGCAACGCACTTGCGACCTTCCTGGTGTTGCAAGTGTCTATGGACGGTGGTGATCACTTAAGATCAGGTGACCCACCTGTTCGTTTGCCTCCTATGATATAAAAAAACATTTGATGTTTTTTGTTTATACTTCAACAATGACAGAAACTACGTACAAATTTCACACGAAAAACTTTTTATGCATATTTTTTTATAAATATGTGGTTTTTTTTTCGATCTGACTACGCTATTCATCTAGCAAGACATTAACAGCTTTACCGGACTACAAAATTTGTGGTATTATTAAAATCCTTACCACTGTGCTGTATTATCATTATGAGGTTTTCGTTTACCCAAAGCTCTTCCTCATCATTGAAGGTTGTTCGACCTTGTGTGACGTTGTGTCCTAACGCCCTGACACTAAACAGTCATCGCTTCAAATTTACTTCATTCGGTACATACCTAGTATCTCAAACCACATATACCTATAACTTAAGATAAGAGCAAAATGATGAACACATAATAAAGGTTATAATCTTTAGCAAATATTGTCGGAAAAGCTATATTATGAGGCGAGATGCTGACAGCCTTTCATTTTCCTAAAACACGTTAAAGATAGCAACGTTAGTAGAAAGATTGATAACGTACCTACTCGCTGATAAAAAGAATAATAACAACATACATACGGATGCAAAATTAAAATTCTTAACGAATATTATCGTTGTCATCAATACTTGTGTGAAAATGAGTGATAAGAAGGATAATGAGTTTTGTGAGTAATCATTTATTTTATTTCTTCAAAAAAAAAAAAAAAAGGATATTATGCAGTTCCTTTGTGGCTCAATTAAGCTTAAGTTACTGACTGAACGTATCGGCATAGGTATCACCATTTGATGCGCAATTTTTCGTACATGATTTTAGGCTACTTATTTTTTTAATTCGATTGAGCCTTTGCCATCTTTTTTAATTAAAAGTTTATTTACCGCACAGCGAATCAAACGCGTATAATCTACTTTCCGTATAACACAATATTCGGCCTTCACATAGGTAGGTCTTATTACATTTATACATACATGTATATTACGTATCTTCAATTTAACAGAATATTAATATATATTCTATTTTTTTTTTTTTCGAACTGACTACGCTATTGACCTAGCAAGGTCTTAACAGCTTCACCGAACTACGATATATATTCTAGTAACATACTTTTCTTACTCTTTAATATTTATACTAACTTATTAAAATTCGTAGATAATTATTTTACAATATTGTGTAGGTGTTTACGATACATGTTTAGATTATACTAATATCACGGGTTACTCGTGTGTTATTGCTTTAGCTGATAGTAAATTTTAATGTACTCTTATGTTATTATTTATTACTAGCTGTTACCCGCGGCTTCGCACGCGTTTTTTGAATGTATTAAATAAATTTAAAATTGTTATTACATGTGTAAATAACAATAATAGTCTTTCAAAAATATTTGTACGTATGACACGCACATCATCTACAGTAACAGGTAACATGTATATTATATATGTGAATACTAATAGTGTATCGAATGGGATGGGATTTATCATAAGCCACATAGCTGGAACTTTAAACTACTATCTATAGATCACCCTCAGAGCTCACTTACACTATATAAGAAAGTAATGAAAAGATTAAGCTATATATTATCGAACAATATGTGTTCAATCTTTTATTATATAGATATAATATCGGGTATCGTCTGCTGAACTCGCTAGCTTAAAATAAAACAGCTAATTATTTAGTTATTTGCCCGTACAATTCCCGTTCAAATATTACTTGTAGTCCGTTGAAGCTGTTAAGACCTTGATAGGTCAATAGCGTAGTCATTTCTAAGAAAACAAAACCGTTCAAATAGATCCAGCTGTTTCGGAGATTACCCGGAACAAATAAACAAACAGACATATCGACAGAATTATAAAAAAAATGTTGATATTTGTAGCACCGCAGATATATGTATTCATCAAAAAGTATTTATTTGAATATTATATACAAACGCTTTATTCTTATAAAACGTACTATATCACAAACCAAAAATTGGGAACAAAACTAACGTAGAATAAACTTTTTAAGGAGTTATTGACGGGATTTCAATCTGTTATGTAGGGGATTTTATATTTTATTCATAATTTTGTGTTATTTGACTCTATATTGTGTTAAATTGGCGGCTTTTTATGTAATATGGTCTGTTTATTATGCATAAGTGAAATAAATGAAAAATAATACCACGGAGCATGTATTCTGGGGTCTTAAAAATTAAGAAGATAAAAATTTACGAAATATTATATAGAAGATTTGGCGTTTATATAAAGAGAATACATAAGAACTACCTATATTAACAATTTCAGAATTGGCAGTATAGATTAATTCCTTCGCCTGTATTGTGATGGACGAATATTATTACTACTAACCTTTTAGAATAGCAGCACAAAAGAGACTTTAAAAATGTTTGCGATAGCAACGTAACTACTTATAATAAAAAACTAGAATTAAAAATAACCTAGAATAAACTTTTGAACAGAAACACAAAATAAACCCTAATAATATTTCCGATAGAATGTTATCATGTTACCATGGCAACGCATATAATACTGACACTGACACGCAGTGGATACTCTAAAAATAGCCCGATTTTGAGACATTCTTCATTAGTGCTCAGCTCCTATTGGTTTTAACGTGATGATATGTAGCCTATAGCCATCCTCGATAATGATAATGAGCTATCTAACACTCAAAGAAATTTTCAAATCGGACCGGTAGTTCTTGAGATTAGCGCGTTCAACCAAACAAACAAACAAATAAACTCTTCAGCTTTATAATATTAGTATAGATTATTATTAACAGATATTAAAGTGACTGATAATACGAAAAAGTATTTTTTAATCTGCTTTATATTATAGATATCTTTTTTTTAATTCTCTACTCTTCGCTTGGCATTTTTTATTATCAAATCGTTAATATTCATTTCAATCGTAAAACTGACATTACGCATGGAACGTTTCACAAATTAATTATATCACATGATGCTACAGACAATTTGTCACACAAAGCTATATAAGTTCTAAACGCGTTTTACACATCGTACGAGCATGATTTCAATTTATTCATTTACTACATCATTTCATCATATAATAGTAAATATATGCTTTATCGTAATCTGACCATGCTATTGACCCAGCAAGGTCTTAACAGCTTCACCGCACTACCAAGTAAATGTATGCGAAAGAGATAGACATGACAGCAACATGCGCCACCAGTTAGACGGGAGAATGTTTAGAGTAATATAATTATTCATTCCCTACAATTGTTGCAGATCTCCGGACAGCATTTGGTCTGCTGGATCGAGACAGTGATGGTCACGTAACGCCAGCAGAACTGCAGTTTATGTTACGAAATTTGGGCATAGAGGTCAGCGACGACCTCATATCAGAACTCATCAAGGACGCTAGTAAAACAGGTTAGTAGCTACAGTTTTGTCGTAATTGATTATCGGTTTAAATATGCTATACTATAGATCATTGGTTCCCAAAGTTGATTTTTCCGCGATTTTCCTTAACTGGTTGCGATTGAAGCATGGTTCACCTGATGTTAAGTGATCACCATCGTCCATAGACACTTGCAACACCAGGGAAGTCGCAAGTGCGTTGCCAGCCTGTGTTTGGAAGGAGGGTGTGGGGGCAGGAAGGGAAGGAGGAAGGGGAAGGTAGGTGGGTTTCTGGCTCTCTCACTGACCGAACGAAACGCAACAATACAAGCACTGTTACTTCACGTCAGTTTTCTGTGAGAGTTTGGTGCTTCCCCGGACGAGCCGACCCATTAGTGCTGAAAACAATAATACCTTCAGCTTGGCTCTACCACTACAGACAGCTCATTTTCAGTGATGAATCTTCTGATAACTCAATGTGTTTTTCAACTATTTTTGTGGACATTTTATATGGCACATGGATAGGATAGGTAGGGCCATCGTAACGTCCCGTTTTGCAGAGCTCATCCTATATTAGCTCGCTATCCTCTAGTGCGTCTCGACCTATACGTTGGAATATGCTGGTATAGATTAAGGGTAAATTAGACATTAGACGTTAGAGCATCGTTTCTCGATCTTTTTAGTGTCAGGAAATGTGCAACACCACCGTCCATAGACACTAGCGACATCAGGGACGTCGCAAGTGCGTTGCCAGCCTGTATATGGGGAAGGGGGAGGGGAAGGAAAGGGAAAGAAGGAAAGAGGAAGGGACGTGAGCCTCCGGCTCTCTCATTGACCGAACGAAACACAATAATACTAATACTAATACTAATACTAATAAAAGGATATTTTGTATACGGTACTCATGTTTTAAATACGATGTCTTTTAACGCTATTTAAGGTTGAGAAACGATGAGGTAGCGGAATAAATGTCTCAATTTCTAGTAATTAATATCTGCCATAACTTGTAAGATGATTTCATCAAGATTTTAATGAGTGGACATGAAGCTGATGTAAATTGAAGTGTAATCAAATGCATCATTCATTTGTACCGTTCTCTCAGTTCTATTGTGGTGATTTGCGTGGTTCGATTTTTATTTCACTTATAAATGTAGTTTTTAAATGCAGTTTACTTATTCATCTTCGTGATATATTATATAATTCAATATCTATGGGTATCTCGGTACAGTTGCTATTTTAAAACGCGATTCTTAGTAATAGCGTTATATACAAATGGAAGATTATTAACACATTTAATAAATAGGCGTTACAGTAAAGTTAAATGCATTGTTAACATAATTAGTATCATCGTCTATTGAAACTATATTTTGAAGTTATACCTTTTTTTGGCGCGTTAGGCCAAAAATGATGAGAGTAATTTTTTACGATGCGTGCGCACACCGTCACAAAAAATCGACACCATGAAGTTAGCTATAGTCAACATTTTGTTTCTTTGTATTTGTTGTTTGTATTTCTTCGTATTAAAACTTTCAATGTATTAAATACCTTTTTTTATTGTTAGTGTCGTTTTTTCTACAAACTTAGAATAAGGCAAAAGATAAAAATGTTACTTAATTGTTATGCCAAAGAAGAATAACTTTTAACTCGTGTACTTATAAGTACACACACTTTTTTATACTTTTGTTTTTAAAAATTAGCCTATTAAAATAATGTAATAAATAATGAAAATAAAGTTAGAATAAACAAGAAGCAAAATAGAGGAGTCTTACGTTTTCATCTTTTAAAAGTCAATGATTTTGTCTATATAATTTAGGTACATTATCGCATAGATGTAAATAAAATTTAAGATTCTCCTTTTGTCCGGGCTAATCTGTTAAATGGGTTAAACAATTTTAACTAGACTCTTATGAGTAAATAGAGAACTTATCACAGTATTAATTAGGCTACATATTAATATATTCTTCGTAAGGGTTAAGCAGTAATAATAAAATGTAATAGAAGCAATTGAAAGGGAATAAAATGGTTATATGAGTTTAGTAGTAATATCAAGATTATAATGAAAAAAGAATATCCTATATTTAATCCAGATAAAGGACTCTCGTGAAACTATAAAACCATTCTCATGATAAGGAAGTAGCGAACATCGGCTAATCTATATAAATAGAATTACAGAGGTATATCGTTGTACGTGCATCACGCTAAAACTAAGTAGGTACTGGATATATCACGATCACTTTTTTTTAATTATACGTCTTAGACACTTAGTCCTTATTTAAAAAAATAGTTATCAAGATATTTTTATTATAACCTAGTATAAAACAAAGTAATCTACCGTGCCAGCCTGTTGGCGATAAACTCAAAAACTATTGGACGGATTTTCATGCAGTTTTCACTAGAAGATAAAGTGATTCATGAAGATTGAGGTATAGAATTTGTCAAAGTTTTTGATTGGCACGGAAGGACAACGTCCGCGGGACCGCTAGTTTAATATAAAGTAATTTTTTTTTTCGAACTGACTACGCTATTGGCCTTGCAAGGCCTTTACAGCTTCACCGGACTACATGATTAACGTTTTAGAAGATTACGATTTTTATAAGAACAATGCGTTCAGTGAAGTGTGAATTGGGGCGTAGGGTGTGGTGCGCATGCGCAGAAGAGAGAGAGAGAGAGAGACATTTTCTAAGCAAACTATATTTTTAATTGTTTTTTTTTTCTGTAGATATAATATTTTGTAAAGACAATAAAGAACACGGATTAAATCGTGAGTATCAACTCGTAATAAATAAAGATTAAAGGTCTTTCACTCCTATGCGAAAAGGACACACGAGACGTAGATATTCGGACAAACCGTGATATGACAATGAATTAAGATATTGATAAATCGTTGGAAAACATTGCCGATAGCTATCTTTGAATTGGGTTGATAGTTATCAATACAAAGAATTTTTTAAGAGTAATAACCTGTAATAGCACAGTTCTTATAAGAATATACAGTGCCTAATACGTATACATACGATATTTTTTTATTTGGTTTACAAACCAGACATCACACAAACAATTAATTACATTACATTAGCTAACGTACATTAAATACAAATCTAGGTGTGAGTCTTAAAACAGTGATCACAGCTTACTTACAAAATTATCAAAATTAGAAATATAGTTATAACTAGCTGTACCCGCAGCTTCGCACGCGTTTTTTTTTAATTGTATTGAAGAATTATAAAATTGTGAGGCTATGTACAATTATAGAAATGCTCTTTAAAAACAATTGTAAGTACGAAACGCACGCTGCTTACAGTAATATGTAATGTGTACATTAGATATATAAGTACTAACAGTGTGCCAAATGAGGTTTGTCATGAGCAGCATATTTAAAACCTTACACCACCATATAACTAACTTAGTGCCCACTTATACTGTATAAGGAACGAATAAACAATTACTTATAAATATTTACATTTACATTACATATAATATACATTTACATTGTAATTAAGATTCTGTGATTATAAAAAGATTAACGCTTGTCTGTTCCGCAAGAAATTGTATTATGGAGCTTCTTACGTAATACGTTTATGGTCTAAGATCTTTTTAGAAAGATCTCAGTCTATCTTCAAAGTTACTTATAATTATAATAACCAATAAGTTGATAATTATGTCTCTAATTAAAAATAAAGAATGAGTTGAAATCTTGCTAAATTTCATACAAAGTCGCCGGTAACAGCTAGTCTAAAATAGAATAATCTCAATTACTTTTTATAAGGTTCGCTGTCTACCATTAAAAGTCCCGTGAAAATCTGCCTAACTATTCAGGAGAAATCACTTTGGGTGAAGCCACGGTTAACATCTAGTATAAATTAAAATTGCTTGAATTACTTTTTATAATGTCAGGTATCTGCCAATGAAAGTATCTTGAAGATCGCTCTAACCGTTTTGGAGATGGTAGTGCAGGTGGTTAACAGCTAGTATAAACTAAAATTGCTTGAATTACTTTTTAAAAAGTCACCTATATGGCAATGACAATTTCATGAAGATCGGTCGAAACGTTTTGAAGATAGCAATGCAGGCGAAGCCACGGTTAACATCTAGTCTAAATTAAAATAAACTAAATTATTTGTTATAATGTCCGCTATCTGTTGGTGAAAGTTCTGTGAAAATCGGTCCATCCATTTTGGAGATAGCATTACATACAAAGCCGTAGTTAACACTTTGTCTAATTTAAAGTAACTTATGTCACCCGCTGTAATTTCAGCTATCCACCGGTGAAATTCCCGTCAAAATCGATCCAGCCGTTTCGGAGATTACCGGAACAAACAGACAGACAGACAGATCGATAAAAATTTTAAAAATTGCAATTTTGTTATCAGAAGCTTGTATACTTTCACACCCAATCAGTCTTTTTTTATCTGCTGCTAGCTGTACCCGCAGCTCCGCACGCTTTTTTTTATTGTATTAAAGAATTAAAAACTTGTCAGACTATGTACAATTATAGAAATGCTCTTTAAAAACAATTCTAAGTACGATATGCACGCCACTTACAATAATAGCATGTAATGTATACAATAGATATATAAATACTAACAATGTGCCTAGCGAGGTTTACCATCAGCAACATATTTGGGATTTTAACCCATTATAATCTTAGTGCTCACTGTATAAGGAACTAATGAATCAATAACTTAAAATATTATCATAAAGATTTACATTTACATTACTTTGTCATTATAATTACGATTTTGTGTCTATACAAAAAATAAACGCTTGTCTGTTCTGCAAGAAATTGTATTATGGACCTTTTGACATAATACCTTTATGGTCTAAAATCTTATTAGGAAGACTTCTTCTATATTCAAAGTTACTAATAATTATAATGACGAAATGTAATCAATAAGTTGATAACTACGCCTCTATTTGAATAGAAAGAATGAGTTGAAATCTTTCTAAATTTCATACAGACAAAGTCGCGGGTAACAGCTAATCTAAAGTAGAATAACCTCCATTACTTTTTATAAGGTTCGCTGTCTACCAGTAAAAGTCACCGGAAAATCGGTCTAACCTTTTGGAGAAAGTACTTTCGGCAAAGCCACGGTTAACAGCTAGTATAAACTAATATTAACTGAATTACTTTTTATAAGGTCAGCTATCTGCGAGTGAATGTCTCGTGAAGATGGGTCTAACCGTTTTGAAGATGGTATCACGGTAGAAGCCACGGTTAACAGCGAGTATAAATTAAAATTGTTTGAATTACTTTTTATAAAGTCAGCTATCTGACAATGAAAGTTTCGTGAAGATCAATCTAATGGTTTTGGAGATAGGACTGCGACCAAAGCCACGGTTACCAGCGAGTATAAATTAAAATTGCTTGAATTACTTTTTATAAAGACAGCTATCTGCAAATGAATGTTTCGCTAAGATCAGTCTAACTGCTATGGAGATAGTATTGCGGGTAAAGCCACGGTTAACAGCTAATCTAAATTAAAATAGACTGAATTACTTGTTTTGATGTCCACTATCTGATGGTGAAAGTTTCGTGGAAATTAATACAACCGTTTTGAAGATAGCAATGCGGACGAAGCCGCGGTTAACACTGCGTCTAATATAGATGCTATGCCACCCGCTGCAAGTTCAGCTATCTGCCAGTGAAATTCCCGTCAACATCGGTCCAGCCGTTTCGGAGATTACCCGGAACAAACAGACAGACAGACAGACCGACAAAAATTTTAAAAATTGCATTTTTGTTATGAGAAGCGTGTATACTTTCAGACTCAATCAGTGATTTTTTTTTATTTTGCTGTTACATACAGACACTTCATTTTTATTATATGTATAGATATAGATAATATAGTTTTAGCTTAAATTGAGATGTACACAAGGAACAACTAAATATGTCAACAAACTGATTTATCCCGTTGTATTTCGAAAACATACGATAAAGAGGAGAGTGTCGGCCAACATTAGTTCTGCAGTAAGGTGTCATGAAATTCTTAGATATCCTCATACTTTCCCTAATTTGAATTGGTAATTCTATTGGCTCACGGTGAAGGCAAATCATCGTGGAATGTTCTTTTGGTACCGTGCATGTGGGTAAAATATAGAATTGTGGATCTCTGTACGTTTGAAATCCCCAATACGTCTTGGGCTGGCTTGGTGTATATATTTTCTTGAGTAGCTGATTTTTATATAATTTAACAAAGCTATAATTTATGATATATTTGTATATGATTTAGATAAATTCAAAGTTGGAATCAATGTCATATTGGTACTAAAAAGAAATATAATGCAAAACCATTTTGTATATTCCGTAATTGTTTTAATTGTTATTTTAACCTCCCATTGGATTCGAAGTTTTTTTTTTTTTCGAAATGACTACGCTATTGACCCAGCAAGGTCTTAACAGCTTCACCGGACTACTAAGGCGAGCGCTTAAGGCACTCAGCCGATTTTATCTTGGCAACCATCTCAAGGGTGCACGGCACACCTCGGCTTGGCTGTTGCCTGTTGCATGCAAAATCGCGATCTATCTTAGTTGGATTTTAAGACATTAATAGATATATGGTGTTACTTATGGTGCCTTTTGCAATCACAAAACTTTTGTTTATTACTTCTTCCTACTAATATTTCTGGTCCAACGTAACTTACGTTATTTACTTATAAACTGTATGCAAATTAAACAGATTAATACATGTGAAGATCGCAGCAATTTCATTCAATATCTGGTAACTCAATTACATGCGACATGTATGTACCAAACGATTTATGTTCTTAATATGATGTAAAATCATTTTAGAGTTCTAATTTATTACAAGCCCACTTTTAAGCTATATTTTGAAAGAAAAAAAAATTGATCGTTAAAGTTACTAAAATTTTGTTTTGAAATGAATACGAATACTTAAAAAAATATGAATTTAAAAGTATATTCATACTTTAGAATCAAACTTGACAAATAAACAACAAAAAAATGTGTGTTCACGTATGAATCCACCCCGTAGAATGAACTCACTAGAAGCCCGATCATGCTAAATATTAACGAATTTTGAGCTTCATTTTTTTTTGTTGTGTGCTTCATGTGAGATGCTTCTAGTGTGAAGAATCTTAGATCTAATTTGCAATATCAGCATGAGTCGAATGAAATAAGCTTGCTTATACAAAAATATACACGACACAAATATTATTAGGTTTAGCTTGAAAACAAAGTACCTACTTGTCTTTATTCAAGAAAAATATTTAATAGATGTGCACTCCATTGCCCTCACTTCGTGTATTATTGACTTGAACGAATGCCAAAAGTATCACGTGTCTTTAGTTTT
The DNA here is from genome assembly GCA_014332785.1 of Antheraea mylitta. Taxonomy (NCBI): domain Eukaryota; kingdom Metazoa; phylum Arthropoda; class Insecta; order Lepidoptera; family Saturniidae; genus Antheraea; species Antheraea mylitta. Next base: position 9,034,874 of record JACEII010000002.1, read on the forward strand.
GTTAGCTACACACTATATGTAAGTAGAAGATCTTTAAGGAAATATAATGTCTGTGTTTTCTAGGTATTGTGTATAGCTTCTTTTTGTAAAAAGTTCTATAAACGCAAATAATTGAAAATATTTAAAAAAGTGTACTTACTTTTTTTTTACGAAACAATAATTATACGTTTTTCAATAGGCAATTTTTGTAGGATTATTGTTAACAGTCGTTTCGGTCTCCTTTCTCTCCCTCGTTCCCAATCTACACCTATTTCAACTGTCTCTATTCTGGTGCGCTTAGGTAGGAACAGTTGGCAGTATAAATAAATAAAGAATAAATTTGTTGCTTTTCAGAGTTACGTTGAGCTTGCCATCGTCAATACTGATATGTGATGGAAGTCTCTGTAATAGTAAAAGTTTCCAAAGGTTTTAAAACATATGGAATAAATAATGGAAAATTTCGAATTTTAGTTTTAATATCATAGAGTTTTGTTAATGTATTTAAATTTTTTTTTTTAATTGTAGCACGGCAAAATGACTGCACTATGCCTGATGGTAAGCACAGTACAATCCAAAAATAATAGCGACCACCGATTGACACACTGTCCATCGCCGGTCGCCACTATCATACCGGCCTTTAATAAGCTGGATATGCACAGGCTGATCCCGAAACGCGACCCGTAGAAGCGAATCACTATTACGGGCTTTTCGCCACATGCATGGTGGTTGCGAACCAGTCGGACTGTAAAACCTTACCACCCCGCTATCGCCATTGCCTCGTTCGTTATTCAGCAGGGTGCACCACGTGCAGGTGAGGTTGGCTTGGGTGTCTCAAGTCTTATGATGTTATTCGACACCCCTTACACCCCCATAATTCACCTATATACATAATAGAACATAATAGTGCTTATAAATCTCATGAAAACTGAAAATGTATTAGCTGTCATGTATTCTAATCAAAAAAAATAATAATATCAGATATTTCAAATACAATATAATGTTTATTTCATTCAAGGCTTAATATAGTTGCTTTTATATAAATTGATATATAGTAATGTTGATGATACCAACTGAATTTCAATAATAATTGAATTTCTAAGCGATTGATATCACTAATATATTATGGGTTGACATTTTGTTTATATATCTTTATATATATAATTCGTTTGTCTGTATGTATGTGACTGAACTCCTAAACGACTGTACAGATTTTGATGATTTTTTGTGTTCAGTTGAATTTAAGAATGCTTTGGATTCACAATTAGGTTCTTATTTGGCGCTGTAATTAATATCTACTAATTAATAATTAGATTTACACCACGTAGATAAAGTGGCGGGTATCAGTATAAAATTGTTACAACGCTTATTTACTTCGATTGGATCACGACAAACACTGACCACAGTAAAGGAAACACTACTAGCCAAGGTTGCACATACTTGCGTGTCGCGTCCCGGCATATCAGAACCGGCATGCTGTAATTTGAAACGGATCGCTACGTAAATAATGATAACCCATTACGACTTTTTTTTAATTTGTCGAGTTCGGGACTAGCCGATATATAACCAGTAAACAGCGTGATTACAACTAAAATCGTCTCACGTTGGTCACCGTTGTTTCTGTATTTAATTTTACTTACCACCACATGGCACGTAGTGCCGGCGTTTTGTCGTGATTTTTTTAATGTTTGCAAGTTTTGGCCTTTGATTACAATCTCAATCTATCTCACACACAAGTAACATGCTAAACCTAGAGAGATTAGCTATCAAGTGTAGCTCTCTGAACCCACCCATTGGAGGTTGGTGACAGATCTGCAGTTTGAGGGTGATAGTTAACCAGGCGGGCCAATGATATCTATATAAATAAAAATGAATTGCAAAATATGTTGCTAAGCGCAAAACTCGAAGACGGCTAATCCAATTCGGGTAATTTATCATTTGATTTTTTCCTTGAACTCCGAGGAAGGTTTTTATGGAGAGAAAAATTTGAAAAATTGCACGGAAAACCTACAAATCAGTTTTCTTTTTCCGTAATTGTTAACGCAAATTCAAATTGCTATTAGCAACTTGAACACATCCGTAATTACGATGCCTTTTTTATTTTTGAGTTACGTCTATAGTTTTACCATGTTACTGTAGTTTACTTTAAAAATTTCCCTTTCTCAGTTTGTATTAATCTCGCTTAAAAGAAGACCTACCAACATGCTTGGGTCTCGTCACGATAGCAAACGACTATAAAAATGTATATTACATAAGTTTGAGTTACGAAATACCAAATTTTATTTATGAAAATGAATTCTTGGATGTGCAGTAGACGGATTAGGCTAATGATATTATAACTACAAAGCTGTAGATACGTTATCTACATGATATTTTGACAAAACAAATAGCACGATAACGCACACATACGTAAAGTAATACTATAACGCCACACTATCTTAAATAAAATGTGGAAGTAAGATGGCATATCCTCAATATCGGCGGTGAAAAAGAAATAGTTATATTTTGCTTAGATACGGGCGAATTGACGAGGTCAGATCGCGTTTGCTTACTAACAAAGTTTCAACAAGGCGCTGTTCAAGCGTTTAGAGGTGTTTTGAGCTTTGTAGTTATAGTATCATTAGATTAGAGTCGTATAGCTACAAGATTATTTTTAAAATTTCATAAAACTCAGGTATACACAATATGATAAGCCGATGATTCGCAATGTGTACGTCCTCTTATTGTTTCTATTTAACCAGTGGTATAGTTACTATATGATATTTTGCGTACGCTAGTTGTATTTATAGTTCGTCTTAGTACTCATTACGAGACTATTAGATCGATAAAACGTTATTTCAAGTAAAACCGCAGGGTTATTGTAAAATAGCGTGTGCACGACGCGCGTAGGGCGGGCGGCTTCCGGCAAGTGACGACCTCGTGTCGCTTCAAGGTGATAGTGATTATGTTTCCAGAAGAAGTAACCTTTATAAAACTTGTTATGTAAGTAACGGTTTTGTTAGTGAATAAATTATAAATACACTGTGATTATATAGATTTTAATAATTTTGTCCACTCATTCTATGATTGCTAAGCTATGGTATGAAAATTATTGAAGAAATAAAAAGATTTGAAAATGAAATAAAATGAAAACGTTATTAATTTTTTTTTTCATAGGATGTAAAAGAAACGATGGGTCGCCTGATGCTAAGTGAACACCACTGTCCATAGACACTTGCAACACCAGGGGAGCCCCAAGTGCGTTATCAGCCTGTGTTTAGGGGAGAAGGGTGGGGGAAGAAGAGGGATAGGGGAGGTGGGTATCCGGCGCTCTCACAGACCTAACGAAACGTTTTTTTTTTTCGAAATGAAAACGCTGTTGACCTGGAATGGTCTTCACAGCTTCACCGAACTATTAAGGCGAGCGCTGAAGGCACTCAGCCGATTTGGGATGTTTGGGCGACTAACTCAAGGGTACATGGCACATCTCCGCTTGGCCGTCGCCTGTTTTTTGCAAAAATCGCGACCTATCTGAGATAACCTAAGCTAAGCTATCTAGATATACGTATATGAGTTATTGAAACATGCATGTGTACCAAGCATGCGTGCCTCAACAACTCCTATATGTATTTTGTGTCGGAAAAAAACCTCAAAAATATATAGGATAAATAAGGAAGGAAGAGATAAGGAAAAATAAGGGTAGAACTCTTTGTCGTTTATTTCTCTGAAAAAGAAAAACAGCGTGTAAGTGTAGGCGTGCACGTGTGTATAGGTGATGTGTGTGATGTTGTAGCAGCGATGTGAGGTTTTGTGTCACTGTATCATGTGAGTAGCATACTCAAGGGCTCCATGCCAAGGGAACGGACCTAGGCTCGAGCCGCTACCGAGGGGGGCCTAATTTGGTGTGCGGGAGCGAAATTTATCCCCAGACCACGGTGGCGTGATCTGTGGTTACGCGGGCGCGGGCGTCAACACGCTTTGTTTGGAGAGACAGGCTGGTACTGATCGTACGCTGACGTGATTGAATCAGGAGGGTCGGTAAAAATGTGTCGTGGACGTCTTCTATACTGCGCAGCATTGGGTATGGGTTCATAGTTCGTGGCGGATACCACTAAAGGGCTGGGATGATTCGCGGCTTTTTCGAAATAACTACGTGTGAGTGATTTTATATACGCCCAGGCAGAAGGCATCTGCCGGTCCCTATGGAGATCCTTATTCCGGACGTACCATGGGGCACCGGTAATTTTACGTAGGGCTCGGTTCTGGAGAAACTGCAACTTATGAATACGATTTGGCACGTGTGCAAAGACCGGACAACTGTATGTCGGACGGACCGACCCATTTATGCTGAAATCAGTAATAGTTTCAGCGTGGCTCTATCACCTAAAATTCAATTTGGTCTAAATATTTTGCTGAAGATTTTATTATTGTGCAATATATATATATATATATATATATATATATATATATATATATATATACCATTCTCGAATCCACTGGAACACGCACACAAAATTTCATCAAAATGGGTCCAGGCGTTTAGGAGTTCAGTGACATAAACACGTACAGAAGGAATTTACAAGTAGTCCGGTGAAGCTGTAAAGAAAGGCCTTGCAAGGCCAATAACGTAGTCAGTTCGAAAAAAAAAGGAATTTATACATAAAGAATATAAGAATTATTATAACAAATATATTATATGTCAGCGCGTTATGTCGTCTCGCTGTGGTATTCGTTACATACAAGTATCAGTGATATTTTTCGATAAAATTAAAAATATATGTGATCGGTTCGCTTGTTTTTCCGTTGCATTTGATTCTGTGCAGTTTTTACGAGCCAAAATACCGAGATATAATTAATTTCAAAAAGAATCGAGAATAAATCAGCGTAGCAGAATCCCCGAATTATTTGTTGCTTTGAAGAATTCAGTAAAGAGTTTCAAATTCAAATTTTATAATTCTGTTTTTGATAACCTTGTTTTGTTGTAAATTATGCTAAAAAGCGTTCGTGCTTAGTAGACGCGTAGGTTTCTAGATTATGCGCCCTTGGGCACTTATCTGCAATCGCGTTCTACTAATCTTTTGATCCAATCAGATAGCAATAGTCCAAGAGTTTCGAGGAGGTGACTTAAGCGCATAAGTTACTCATATACATAATTCTTTATTTGACGAGATTTGAAATAAAGCACCGGTTTATAAAGATTCGCGCCAACGTCTGTCGACGCGTTATCCGAATACGATTACCGCTGTAAATTGTATTCAACAGCAACAACATTTATAAACTAGCTATGCCCGCGACTCTGTCCGCGTGGAACTTAATGTAAAAATACAGTGAGTATAAGATCATTTGAATATATTAAGCCAATTTCCTTATCTACTTTTACCTCGTATTTTTTTTTTTTGCGAAATGTAAACGCTGTTGACCTGGAAAGGTCTTTACAGCTTCACCGAACTATTGAGGCGAGCGCTGAAAGCCGATTTGGGATGTTTGTGGGTAATTTTATATAAGCCCAGACCGAAGGCATGTCCAGGTCCCTGTGAAGATCCTTATTCCGGACATACCATGGGGCACCGGTGATTTTACGTAGGGCTCGGTTCTGGAGAATCTGCAACTTATGAATACGATTTTGCGCGTGTGCAAAGACCGGACAACTGTAACGTCATGATCGGACGGATGCAAGTTTTATATAAAGTGAGTTTATGTCTGAGGGACATTTTACTCTTATCACAAAGCAAATGATGGAGACGACCCAAGATCATACCGGCTTTGTTTCGCACTCTATCTGTGTGAATCGAAATTTAAGTGTTTAGCCTCGTACTTAAATCGCGTCATCATTAAAACTACAATAATGTTTGATAGAGTGGACCGATTTTAATGAAAACAAAACTAAATGTAACTCGAAAATATGCCTTACGATTTACGGTGAGATTTCATCATGAACGCAGTATTTTAGCAGTGATGCATTTTCAAACAAACACAGACATTTCTAAAAATGATTGTAATGTGTTTTATCATTTACTAGCTGTCCCCACGACTTCGTCTGCGTGGAAGCTTATGTAAAATACAGTGACTAATAATATCATCTGAATGTATTTAGTCCATTTAGTTGTCTACTTTTTCTCGTACTTACGCCGCGTCATCATTAAAACTACAATAACTTTTGATAGAGTGGACCGATTTTAATGAAACAAAGACTAAGTTACTCCCGAAGATATGCTTTACGATTTTCTTTTGAGGGTTTTTTGTGAATTGAGTACTTTAGTACGTGTTCCTACAAACAGACAGGCAGACAGACATTTCTAAAAATGATTGAAATGTATTCTATTATTCGAGACAACTGCAACAATATTTTTCTCGAAAATCGAAAAAATGCAGACAACTTAAATTTACATAATTATTATATGAATAGATTCCAAGAAAACTGACACAATTTTTATCACAAAGATGTAAAAATAAGAGACATTAATTAAAACTGAAATGCTATATTACCTTTGTAAATAAGATAATTCTTATGGAGTATTGTATGTATGAGCCTCCTTGACGTGTCCATCAATGGCGAACCTTATTTCCTTCGATTATGAGCGCGTATATATGACTCGCAAAACCAAACTTTATCTTGAAGATCTTGTTGCAGGGCGCACAGTGCAATTGACCATCAGTATTGTAAGTATAGGTGTAGGAAGGCTTCGAACGGGTTTTACTTATACGGCGTTTCACGTCTAGTTCTTGTAACCGCTTTTCTTCAAAATCTGTAACTGCCTTATGAACAGAGCTGCGCCATTCACGTCTCTGTTTCACGAGGTCCTCCCAACTCTCACACGGAATATTACATGCAGTTAGAAGGCGCTTTAAGACATCCTTGTAACGCAATAACTGACCTCCAGGAGCACGTTTACCTTTTTTTTTTTTTTTTTTTACGTGGAGAAATCCATCATGGACTGAGCTCAGGCTCCCGGGGGAGAGCCTGACATGAACCGCCCTCACCTACGCGCGAGTCGCGCAGATGAGGGGCCTTACGGCGACTCTAACCGGCTAAAACTCCACGGCAACCTACGCCGCACTATGGGAATGTCCCGGGGTTGCGTGAGCAAGCTCCGCGACACCCCCGGCGGCAGGCGTTTCCCACGCCACACCTGGCTGAGGCAGCCCGGTTACGAGACTGCCTCCCAGCCATCCGAACCCGTGCAATGGGGGTCCAGGCCCCCCGACCCTTTCCCCCTGGGTTCGCTCGACAGCGGAGAGGTTACCCGCTCCGCCGCCGCCCCACGGTTGATTTTCGTCGGATGGCAGGCGCCTCTACACTCCGCTCACGCTGCCTTTCCGCATCCTCCTTGCGAGACATAACCGTCTCGCAGAAGGAGAGGACGGCATTCCATGAGACCTCGTCCTTCAGCATGGCTTGGACCAATGCCGGGAGTGAGAGGTCTTCCCCTACAGCAGCAATGAGATCAGTGCGCTGATCTACCCACGCTATGCACTCCTGTACTGTGTGGTGTGCCGTATCGACCTCACAGTCGTCGCAATGATGGCATCTCATTGTGGGCTCTCGTCTGGCTATCTGGCATAGGTATTTCCCAAAACACCCGTGCCCTGTCAGGATTTGAGTCATCCGGAAAGTGAGTGACCCGTGTTCGCGGTTAACCCATTCTCGTAGGAGTGGGCGGATTGCGTCGATGGTAATGACACCAGCATTCGGTGAAGCCAGCCTATCTTCCCATATCAGCAGCATATCCCGCTGCAACCGCTGTCTTTGGGACTGCATTTCCCTGAGCGCCATCCGAGCATCCAGGTTGATGTTAGCAGACCGCCACTCATACATAGCTTTGTGGACCTGCGCCACGAGCTCCCAAGGCGGTGAGCCTGCTACGAGGCACGCAGCCTCGTAAGAGACGGTGCGGTAGCCCCGTATAATCCTCACAGCCATGATCCTCTGGATCTTTCGTAAGACTGCCAAGTTCGGGGCTGTTAGGGCGTCGCACCAAACCGGCGCTCCGTACAGTACCATCGACTGTATTACGCCGGAGTATAACGAGCGACAGTTGGGACCTGCCCCGCCCAGGTTGGGCAGGAGACCTGCGAGAGGAGCACGTTTACCTTCTTTGAGCTGTGAATAGAAGACGGCTTTAGGTAGCCTGGAGTCATCCATACGAACAAGGTGTCCGCACCATCTTAGTTGTCCTTTAATAAGCAAGGATTCAATACCACAGAGCTGCGACTTCCTTAATACATCTGAATTCGGAAGTCGGTCCTGCCATCTTATTCGAAGTATTGATCTTAAGCACCTCATATGGAAAGAGTTAAGGCGCTTTATATCACGCTTATAAAGACACCAAGTCTCAGTGGCATACAACAGGATAGGTAAAATTATTGCTTTATACACAGCGATCTTAGTGTGTAATCGGAAATCGTGCGAGTCCCAAACTCTTTTGCGTAATTTTCCGAAGGATGTGGCAGCCTTGGCAAGGCGTGAGGAAATTACGGTTTCAAGGCGGTTATCACTGCAAATAAAACTACCGAGATACCGAAAGGATTTTACTTCCTCTAAAGTATTACCATTCAGTGATAACGATGTTAGGTCTGGTGTCATACCGCGTGCATGTTGTTTGAGCACTTGGGTTTTAGATAAACTAATGATCAACCCGAATCGTTGACATGATTCGCTTAGGCGGTGCAAGAGGTACTGCAAGTTATTGACGTCACTGGCCATTAAACAAATGTCATCAGCATAAAGGACGTCCGTAATAGAGAATTTGTGTACCGATCTTTTCGCTCTAAATCGGCCTACGTCGAAAACGCCTTTATCTGTTCGCTTACTAAGGATTATATGCCCAGTGTCGTCAGTATAAGCATTCTTCAGTACAAAAGCAAAGTAAAGGGCAAAGAGAGATGGCGCCATCACATAACTTTGTTTGACACCGCTGGTTACCGAAAATTGATCAGTGAAGTCGTTCTCATGCTGCACTCTGGCCATCTTCCCATCATGAAATTGACGCACTAAACTAATGAACTTCTCAGTACAACCAGCTTTACTAAGTACAATCCAGAGGGCAGATCTCGGTCGAAAGCTTTCTCCAAATCGACGAAGCACATATTGAGTGGTTGATGTTGTTCTAAACTCTTTTCTTGTAATTGTTTTACGATGAAAATAGCATCGATGGTCCCTCTACCCCCACGGAACCCACACTGGCTTTCAGGCAATACAGATTTAGCTAACTCTCCCAGTCTCTGGTTAATAATATGAGCCAAAACATTACCAGCTGCACTAAGCAAAGAGATGCCTTTGTATGATCCATAATCAGAAGGATCACCCTTTCCCTTATATAACTTGCAGATAGTAGCATCCTTTCAGGCTTGAGGTATTTCACCAGCATCCCAAATTTGAATTATTAGTTCAAATAGTCTATTTTGAATATTCGATCCTCCATATTTATATAGTTCAGCTGGTAGACTATCTGAGCCTGCAGATTAACCATTCTTTAAACGATTTATCGCAGTTAAAAATTCTTCAAAAGATGGAGGATTATCAAACTCAGGAGATAGGGGCATCGTTGGTAGACCCGTAATGTATGCAAGATCCACATCATGACCCGCTGGGTTTAGTACCTCACTGAAATGTTCAGCCCAGCGATTTAGCACAGCACTGCGATCAGTCAATCGTTTCAGTTTATAGCGTGAGTAAATAGGTGAAGATTTTTTAAAGCGTGGGCCAAAGATGGTCTTAAGCGACAGAAAAAAGAGACCTGTTTTTTCTTTATTTCAGCGAGATGTTCCAACTCTAATGCTTTCATCGTCCACCAACGGTCTTTAAGAGCCCGAATCTTACTCTGGAGTTGACGTTGAATCATTTTTTGATGGTCACCTGTTCTGGAGAACTTCATCAACTGCCTAGATTTTTGCAGAAGTGCCTTGATGTCAAAATCGGAATCGTCAAACCAATCTTGGTTTTTCTTCTCTGGTTTTCCTACTACTTGCTGGGCTACATTGTGAAGTGACTGCGTTAAGGAGCACCAATGTTCATCAATCGACCCTGTTGTATTCAACGATGTGTTACTGAATTTCGTGTTAAAGTTCTCCTGCATATTTGGTGTGTTTACAAGTTTTACACAAGCTAGTCGGGTTGAAATTTTATGACAAGCTCGACAAGGCGGTTTATAGCTGAAACGAATTCTCGATCTAATTAGCCTGTGATCAGTTCAACCTTCAGCTCCTCGCATAGCTCGCGTAATAAGCACATCTTTTAGGTCACCCCTACGCACAATTACGTAATCTATTAGGTGTCAGTGCTTAGAACGTGGACGCATCCAAGATGTTTTATATTTATCTGTCATTTAGAAAAAGGAATTTGTAATACATAGGTTGAATTCTGCACATAAAGTTAAAAGCAGTTCCCCATCATGTTACATTTACCGACACCATGGCGTCCTATAACCTGTTTCCAGACATAGTAATCAGAGCCCACTCGTGCGTTAAAATCACCTAGTAGGATGATTTTGTCGTCGGGAGGTATAGCTTTCAAGATGTTTCTAAGATCTTCGTAAAATTGCTGTTTGTTATCATCAGTGTATGCCATTGTAGGAGCGTAAACGCTTATTAGATGAAGGTATTTGTTGGTATTGAGGTGAAGTCGAAGCGTCATGAGTCTATCATTTATACCTTTAGGCATCTCTACGAGTATTTTAATGATGCTATTTCTAATAGCAAAACTTACTCCGCTCCTCGCTCGTTCATGCGAATGTCTGCCTATCCAGTAATAAGTGTACCCACCGCGGTTTTCACAAAGTTCACCGCTATCTGATAGATGGGTCTCACTTAGAGCAGCAATATCAATTTTATATTTATGTAATTCCCTTGCAATAAAACCGGTTTTTCGTTCAGGACACAAATTTATCGGATTGGTCAAAACTGCCAGACTGCGGTTTGCCATCCGGGTGAGGGGGTGAGGCAGACTATGTTTGGGCCACCTTTTCTAGGCCCCTCCACTGTATAGGGGTAAGCAGAGCGATCCTAAATAGGGCTGCTTAGTCGCCAGATGTCCTGCCGAACCTGTCTTCCTGTCCCAGTCGAATCCAGGAGCCACCACTCTCATCTGACCGCCTGTGTGCAGGGAAATAGCTAAGAACCGGAAACACCGTGATCCGAATTCCCACCACCATTGCCCCATCGCCACAGGTCTTTTGCTTATAGTCAAAAGGCTTGCAAAGGTTCATCTGCGCGTGAAATGTTGAGTAAACGGTTGCGCTGGTGCAAACCCACTTTCTCGTCTCATTCTATCATGATCCGATGGACCAGTTGCCCGGTACAATCGGTGATAGAAGAGATGCAGTGGCTTGGCTGCCAACCATAAAACATCCTGGATGGCACCCTTTAAGGCGCATCACATCACCTCGCTACATCGCCGCGGTCGTCGGAGACGATTGCCTATCGGCAGTGTCCGCTTACCACACCGATGTAGGCTTTGTGTACTCTTGGAGGATCAATCACCCAATATAGCTGAAAGATGAAAGATACAGCCCCCTCTACTAGGTTTAGCCCACGGATCGACGTGGTTACCGGGGTGTGGACGTTGTGTACACTACAGCTGTGTGGAGCCACTAGTAGAGAGATTATGAGCGGCTAGAAGTGACATCAAGAGTTGCTTCCTCGATTATCGAGACGATCAGCACCTGCCTGACATTGAAGACACTATAGAGCCCCTCACTACACCCCGGAGTATTGTATAATGTTATCAATTATACTACAGATATGTATAGACATTTCTTACTCAGTAACGTTAACTTACAATAAATGTAATAAATTAGTATAATTGTTATTATCGAGTTATTGTTTTAACTGTAAAATCATATGTTTAAGTAATTTTATTATGTTGCAAAACGTAATCCCAAAAGAAAAAAATAAATAAACAGAAAACAATCTAATTATAAGTTTATTAAGTAACTAGCTGTTACCCGCGGCTTCAAGCGCGTTTTTTTTAATTTATTGAACAAATTTAAAATTGTGATCACACATCTAGTTTCAATTACAATAATACTCTTTCAAAAATATTTGTAAGTATCACACGCACATCATCTACTGTAACATGTAACATGTACAATATATATGTGAATACTAATAGTGTATCGAATGGGCTGGGATTTATCATCAGCCACATAACTGGAACTTTAAACTGCTATATATCACCCTCAGTGCTCAGTTACACTATATAAGAAAGTAATAAAAATATTAAGCTAAACATTATCGAATAATATGTGTTAAATCTTTTATTATATAGATATAATATGTCCATAGTGTCGATATAATTAAGTTATTATCATACCTTGCTATAATTTAAATCACATATAAACATATAACTTTCAATTACAACAGCGATGCCCTTAGTGTTGCAGTTATTCATAGGCGATGGTAACCACTTACCATCAGGTGGGCCGTCAGCCCGTTTGCTGCCTTTTGGCATAAAAAAAAAAAAATATTTATTCTTGGAGTCCAGTACAGCGCACGTCACACGTGAATGTTTACAGTGAACAACATATTTTTGATTAATTTCACATGGACGAATGCACGGGTAACCGTTTATCACTACATAGTGTAAAACAAAGTCCTATTCCACGTCTGTCTATTAGCCGTTTCGGAGATTACCCGGAACAAATATAAAAACAGACATATCGACAGAATTAAAAAAAATGTTGATATTTGTAGCATCACATATATTTCTAATATAAAATACACTCACTTTACTTTTATTACACGTAATATATCACAAATCAAAAATTGGGAACAAACCTAACGTAGAATAAAGTTTTTGAGGAGTTTTTGGCGGCATTTTAGTCTGTCATGTTGTGGATTTTATATTTTATTCATAATCTTGTGTTACTTGTTTCTATATTGTTTTAAATTGGTGACGTTTGATGTAATATGGTTCATTTATTGTGCATAAGTGAACTGAAAGAAAAATAATACCACCGAGCATGAATTCTGTGGTGGTGAAAATTAAGAAGATAAAAAATTTACGAAATATTATATAGAGTATTTGGCTGTTATACCTTTACATTATCTTGGACATATAAGAAAACTACCTATATTGACAACTTTAGAATTGGCAGTATGGATTAATTCCTTCGACTATCTTATTGGACGAATATTATTACTACTAAACTTTTTGAATAGCAACACAAAATAAACTTTAGAAATGTTTGCGATATAAACGTAATACGTATAATTAAAAATTGTAAACAAAACTAACGTAGAATAAACTTTTTGAGTAGGAACACAAAATAAAACATGAAAATATTTTCGATAGAATATTATCGCGTTACCATGGCAACGCATATAATACCGACATTAACACGCAGCGGAAGCTTCCAAAATAGCCCGATTTTAAAACATTCTTCATCAGTGCTCAGCTCCTATTGGTTTTAACGTGATGATATGTAGCCTATAGCCATCCTCGATAAATGAGCTATCTATCACGAAAAGAAACTTTCAAATCGGACCGGTAGTTCTTGAGATTAGCTCGTTCAAACAAACAAACAAACAAACTCTTCATCTTTATAATATTAGTATAGATGGAAATGATTTTGAAATGAGCCAACTCATTTTATAGCTGCAATTATATTGCACACGGGTCGCGTTTGTCATGCCTAGTTAGAATTCATTTTTTTTTTTTATTGAAGCACGACAAAGTGACTGCACTATGCCTGATGGTAAGCATAGTACAATGCAAAAACAGTGGCGACCACCGAGAGACAGATCATCCATCGTCGGTCGCCGCTGTCATGCCGGCCATAATGACGAAAGTCACTCGATACTGGATATGCACAGGCTGATCCCGAAACGCGATGCGCAAAAGCGAGTCACTATGACGGGCTTTTTCGCCATGTACATGGTGGTTGCGATCCAGTCGGGCTGTAAAACCCTACCACCCCACTATCGCCATTGCCTCGTTCGTTGATCAGCAGGGTATACCACGTGCAGGTGAGGTGGGCTTGGGTGTCTCAAGTCTTAAGATGTTACTCGACACCCCTTACTATTCACAATTTAAATTCACAATAATAACAGCCTATCGTGACTCCGAGAGTTTGTTTCTTTTAATAAATAAAAATCTTGAAATAAAACAGCGATAAGAAGTGTATTCAAATCAAATGGAGATGAATGAAATGCTACTGATATCGCAATAGCAACACTTATCTGTGATCACGAGTCTGCGCTGTAATATTTATTTTCAGTAAACGAATACTTATTAAAAGTACAATGCCTCTCGTTGCTAAATGTATTACAGACTAGCGCCTGCCCGCGACTTGGTCCGCGTAGTAATAGTTACTTTGAGCTAACGCTAACACGCAGCGGAAGCTCTCAAGAGGAAGCAAAATGTCCATTGTAAAACATTTTTCATTTGTGCTCCGTTCCCTGTGGTTCTTAGCGTGATGATATATAGCCTATAATCATTCTCGATAAATTAACTATATAACACTGGAAGAACTTTTCAAATCGGATCAGTAGTTATTGAGATTACTTCCTACATCGCCACAAACTCACAAACTTTACCTCATTATAATATTAGTGTATATAACGAGTTGCTCCCAATAATTTATACAACTAAATATTATTTTCAGGTAATGGTCTAATAGACGAGAATGACTTTATGCAGTGGGTCACAAAGATACAAGCACTACAAGGGTTAGACGTGAGTACGTGTGGGGGTGATTCGGAAGAAGAGATAACGAGAGATTTACTCGCAGCATTTAAGTAAGTATTTTCCATACATTGCACTTCGAAAAACCAACTTATGATTCTTTGTCTCAAAGTCTTTTAGAAACCAAATATTGATTAAAGAGTGGAGTGAACTCATTCAGTTTACTAATTAGTTAAGTGTTCAGTCAAAACAATCAATAGTCATTTAGATTTTTTGTCTATACTAATATTATAAAATACAATATTGCTCTCTGGGTCACAATTTATGGCTTAACGGTATTACCTCAGTCGAAGCATCTAATTGTTTTTAGTACTTATAATAATTTATTATGAATTTTAGAGTATTCGACCGTGACGATAACGGATATATAACACGAGATGAGCTGCGAGCTGCCCTCGAGATGATCGGTGAGCCGGTTACCGACGCACAGCTGAACCAGGTCTTGGCGTTAGGTGACATCGACCACGACGGCAGAATTGACTATGAAGGTATTGTTTCCTTATTTCTTTAAGTAAAACTCAAGGGCTCCACGCCGAGGGAACGAACCTAGGCTTGAGCCGCTGCCAAGGGGGGCCTAATCTGGTAACTAGATTATCCAGAAAAACAGTATAATTCCTAAAGAAGCCGCGGACAAAAGCAAGGGATTTAATAAATATGACTAAGATAATTGATTCACGCTCATACGTGATATGTTTCATCTTTCAGAATTCGTGAAGATGCTTCTGTAGAGTGTACACCCGTTTGAAGACCTCATTAGTTATAATGGTAGAGTATTAAAGACAAGTGTTTATTGGGCCAATCAGAAATGCTTCTGAATTGCTCATATTGAATCTGTTTGTCACTGAAGAAAATTAGTCGCGAGATTCGTTTCTTGCCGACGACGTTATTAAAATAAATATATTAAATAGAGTGTGAATAAATTATTTTAACGAAACATAAAACCGACTTAAAAGGATGCTATTACTACCTATTTAAGATTATTATAAAGCTATAAATATTTTATTCACTATACTTTGCCTATTCTAAAATATCCTCTTTACAATAAAAAAAGAATCTTCTAAATCAGTTTATAAACGACAAAGTTCCGTGGAAACAGACGTATAATAAATACAGCCGAATTTTCGAAGTTGATTAAAAACTTTTTTATACAATTGCAATTTAATATCATATAGTAAAATTGAAAAGAGGCAATGTATGAAAAGAAATTAATCGTAATTTGAAATTTGAAAATGGAGAAACATTAACCCAAAAAAGGCCCGTCCTGAAGAATAGATTTATTTGTTACAAATGTGTCTAACAATCTGATACAAGGAAACAGATACTTCAGATGCTATTTATTGTTTATACAAATATTATTATTAAGAGCATCATATATGAATCATAGATGTTAAAAATAATTTAAAATAGTATTAAGTAAAACTTTTGTTTTAGAAAAAATTGCGTGTCGAGTTTATTATTTATTCAATTGTTTATTAACCATATTTGCCATATAAGAATAAGTTTTAATTTTTTTCCTACCAAAGACAACTGAGAGGCAGTGTTTACATAAAATAATTCATTTGTGCCATGATTTTTTGAGTATTTTAAATTTTGTATACGACTATATAAATGTTCTGTTTCTGGTTATTCATTTTTTTTTTGATGCACGACAAAGTGACTGCACTATGCTTGATGGTAAGCATAGTACAATCCAAAAACAGTGGCGACCACCGAGAGACAGATTATCCATCGTCAGTCGCCGCTGTCATGCCGGCCATAATGACGAAAGTCACTGGATATGTACAGGCTGATCCAGAAACGCGACGCGCAAAAGCGAGTCACTATGACGGGCTTTTTCGCCATGTACATGGTGGTTGCGACCCAGTCGGGCTGTAAAACCCTACCACCCCGCTATCGCCATTGCCTCGTTCGTTGATCAGCAGGGTGCACCACGTGCAGGTGAGGTTGGCTTGGGTGTCTCGTCTTAAGATGTTACTCGACACCCCTTACACCCCAATGATTACAAGTGATATTTAATTGTGTTGCAAATATTAAACGTTATAATATCTGAAAAAATTGAATTAACTTATCGTTCAAATTTTGCAAAATGATGTTGTTATTGTTATACCTAAATATGTTTCTTTGTAGTATTGTTTCAAATTATTGATAAAGCGTGTTTTTGTATATATTTATATAATAATAAGACAATAATAAAGATCATCTTTTTAGCCTTATATAAGCGTAGAAAATAAAATGGTTTTGAATTGTACACTGTACGTCTTTGTTAATCTTTTTGAACGCTCTGAATGATACCGAAATTTTGGGTATAATGTTAAGGATTTAATAAAAAAGAAAGTTGAAATATTATTTATTATAGGAATCTAAAATTTGCATCTATCTTATATTTATGTTATATCTATAATGCATATTTACAGGCTTTTTTCGTCACTTCTCGTTGGGGGCACGCCAATTTTCGAAAATTGTAAGTCCATATTTTGTAGGATCTCTCTACTAAACAGATAAACCGCAGTGCGACGAGGTTAGTCCGGTGAAGCTGTTAAGACCTTGCTAGGTCAATAGCGTAGTCAGCTCGAGAAAAAAAAAACGCAGTGCGACGCGGTAATTACTTAAGAAAGATTGATTTGGATAATTTTGACCTATTAAAAAAAATCCAAAAACTTTTGTAAAGGTTGCCAAAATTGATTTATCGCATTATTTTTTTCAAACTCTTTAATTTTTTTTCATTTTTTATGGCAATAAGTTCCCTTTAAGGCACTTTTGGTGTACAAAAACTTTGCATATTTATACCTAAATTTGCATTCTGCATATTCATATCCAGAGCGGTCAAAAAGTTTAGCGTGTACTCGTAATGTTTATTCGTAATATTAATATTTAACAAAACTGCATATATACTACCGGCCGTAACTTTTTGTATAGCTATACTATAAATTAAGGTAATATTATGGTTGTGAATGAATTTTAATTTACATCTGGAAAGTTTATAGCCTCTTGTGATTTGCATTCAAAATATTAAACGATATTTTGTTGAAGGCTTATGTTACGTGTAACTTTGTAAATGGAATATCTATTTTTTTTGAAGTTATACACAAAGATCGAACTAGTTTATTGTGGAACCTTTAAAAGGTATGTGATGTGGAATGATCGTGATCAGTAAATAAAATCGTGAATTTGTTTTCATTTATCTTTTATTTTAAATATAAACGTACAAATTTCAGTCAACTCCCGATAGAAACTTCTCAAGGAAACCGGTGGGTTCAGGTTCCTTTGTTGGATTCCAATGAGCCATTATATGTCCTTTCTGTTGCCATTGATGTGTTATTTCTTTTAACTCGATATATCCCTGTAGTAACGGTAATTTGGTATGAATAAGCAAACAGATAAACAGTCCACTGAAAGTGAAATCTTGTAGGTATAACTAATCAAATGGACAGTAATCTCGAGGTCAGTCATAGTAGATTACTAATTTTGAGCACTGCTTTATTGTAAGCTAGCCTCTGCCCGCGACTTCGTTCGCGTGGAATAGTTACTTTGGGCTAACGCTAACACGCAGCCGAAGCTCTCAAGAGAAAAAAGAACGATTTTGAAACATTCTTCACTCATGCCACGCTCCTATAATTTTTGGCGTGATGATATATAACCTATATAATCTTCCTCGATAAATTAGCTATATAACACTAAAAGAATTTCTCAAATCAGACCAATAGTTCCTGAGATTACCCCTTACAACGTCACAAACTAACGAACTTTACCTCTTTATAATATTAGTATAGATAGATTCTGTAAACTGTAATATATCCTTCATTGTAGACTAGTAACTTCTAGGCAAGAATTAAAAAAATTGCAACGTCTTGCGTTTGCCGTATGGTGAAGCTGTGGAACAATCACCCGACAAGTGTAATCCTTTCTTCCTATAACATGGGGTCCGTCAAGCGTAACGTGAAGAGACATTAACACAAGCCGGCATGACAGCGGTGACTGGCAATGGATAGTTTGTCTCTCGGTGGTCGCTGTTGTTTTTATATTATACTGTGCTTACTATTAAGAATTGTGCAGTCACTAAGACGTGGTACAAAAAAGTACTATTGTAGCAGAATATTTGGGTAGGCGCAGATGTAATAGGCAGTGGTGGATTTGCAGTCTTGGCCGCCCTAGGCCCCAGGCCATGTAGTAAGTACCAGCCACCCCTGTGTCAGTGAATTTAGTATTTAAAGCTAGACTATTATTAATGGCCAGCCAAGTAAATATTATTTTAAGGGTTAATTTGATAGTATGATGTAATAATATTACCATAATAGTTACAATGTTTAATATTACTGCTTAAGAATAGATCTAAGAGATACAGAAATACCTTCTCGAGTATGCGTAAATTTTACAATTATATATTACATTTCAACAGCATATGTATAAAAACTGATTAATCACGTATTGCATTAAAAATATACATATGTTACATTATTATAAACACGGTCTATACGTAGTGGTGGATTTAAGCTGAGGCCCGGTCTAAAGTCTGGGCCTAGGGCGGTAAATTTTTCGAAATGGCTAAACTTTAAATTCGGTAAAATGCCAACATAATTTCAATGTAAAAAACACGAACGTGGTTTGCTTTTGCTGCGAATTACAGAAACATTTATAGTAGTTTTTTTTTATATCTTACAAAAGTATTTTACAAAACCAATTAATGTTATTTAAATTGCATGTTACATACATTTACTTTTTTTTTTTCGAAATGACTACGCTATTGACCCAGCAAGGTCTTAACAACTTCACCGGACTACGTATACATTTACCTTCATAACCAACAAATCAATAACACGAATATCAGTGACGTTGGAGTTCTTATAAAAATATTCTCTCAATTTACGACGGCAGTCTTCTTCGGTTTTCGGTATGTCGAAAAATTTTACTGGAAAATAACGATTTGAGAAGAGTTAGAGTCATATCGAGAACAGCCTTTTAGGTGTTAGGTTAGATTTCTCGGCATAATCTTACTACGTATAAGGTACTTCGAAGTTATAGGTCATCATTCGATTCGAAATAATTATTTCCAACTATTAGATATCCGCGAATTCGTCTGCGCCGTTTTATTATTTTATCAATATATTTTATGTATAGAGGAAAATACATAACTACCAGACCACTACCCTGTAGTTTCTTAAAACTTTAATAACTCATTTTATATTAAACTAGCGGGCCCAGCAGATGTTGTTCCACCCTGATAAAAAAAAAACTACAATCAGACCGCAGGGCAACTGACACGGGTCCAATAATGAATCTAAATTATTCGCGAATCCACTGGAACACACAAAACAAGTTATCAAAATCTGTCCTACTGTCAAGAAGTTCAGTCACATACACACGTACAAAAGAATTATATATTTAATGTTAAAGATACGAATGTACATGAAATGCTTAATGTAACTAACGTATTTAAGTGGATGATTATTAATACTGTATCCGCCTAAGTTGCCTTCGAATTGTATATTACATTAAAAAAAAAAAATAATGCGTATAGTGGGATATTCTTAAAAGATAGATATACGCCCTTACAGGTTTATTTTTTCGAACTAACTACGCCATTATCTTACATTACTTAGCAAGGTCTTAATAGCTTCACTGTACTACAGGAATATCCCAACATACATTGTTTTTTAATTCTCAAAAGGAAAAGGTAGCTTTTGAGTCTAAGCCCAAAAACAGAATTTTAGGTAATAGTGTTAGGTTTTATAACAAAGTCACAATTGCCGACTTGCCGCATATTATGTTCAAGAACCATGTCAAATGCGTTTTAATATCTAAATGCTATTATTGAGTGGACCAATATGTGAACGACTGTGATGTCTGGAAATGACGTTCCTCTCTGTACATCCATATAACTATGTATGTTTTGTAAAATTATATAACATGAAGAGGTAAACCAGATCGAGTTTCTTGCCGATCCTTCTCGATGACTGGATTGTTTTCCGGACGGGTGGTAGATTTGACGTTTATAAGCTCCTTCTCAGGGCCTAAATTGTATAAAGGATTTTTTGATTTCGATGAAAACTCCCAGGCGGCTTCGCTTTTTCCGACGTTTCCAACAATTATCTTCATATTTCAACCAATTTACACAACATCTTGACTAATTATACGCCTAAACCTTCCTCATGCATCTCTTTATACACTGGTGAAAACAGTATGAACATCCGTTCAGTATATTTAGAGTTTATCTCGAAAGGAAATAAAGATAGGCAGACGTAGCAGAGGATTTTGTTTTACACTACGATAAAGGTTTTGCGATAAAGTTTTTTTAGATAAGTACCAATAGTCTAAGAAGTAAAACAAAAAAAAATCGAAATCTATCCAGTACATTTTGCGTGATACGTTCTCAACAACAGATTTGTATCAGTCTATTTAAATATATAGAAGATAGATAGTAAATAAACATTTACGCATTGACGTAGGTACGTAATGAAAGCATTATAGTCACTCAATGTTCACTAGTTCCTGTTAGAAATGAATTTCGAACTTACTTATGTACGGAATATAACGATAAAACGCTCTATACAGCCCCAAAACGCGTCTACGAGCTTCACAGAGGTCCGTGGATAATAATGGTCTTACATTTTTACAGGCGGATTTCACAGTTTCTCTACCGGCCATATTGATATTCCAGTTAAGTTTTAAGTTATATGTTGCGAATTACGGTATTCGTAATTAGCAAATAATTTATATGATTAAATAAAACCTTTTGAGCTCGCTCGTTTATGTAAACTAAATTTTAAGATCAATCGCAACTTAGATATCCTTGTGACAGTTTTCATTTGCCTAAAATATTTTTGAATGTCAGTAAATCAAAGAAAAAATCTTAGTATAAACATCTTTAAACCACAGAGATTTTATTAGCTTTCATGCATGTTCCGGTTTAACAATTGTGGCTGACTGGATTGAGACAACCATTCACATGTGAAGTGTTTGGCGGGATCTTAGTCTGTTTATAATTTTATTCATAATCTTGTATTATGTGACTCTATATCTATACTAATTTATAAAGCTGAAGAATTTGTTTGTTTTGAATGGTTGAACGCGCTAATCTCAAGAACTGCCGGTCCAATTTTAAAATTTCTTTCGGTGTTAGATAGCTCATTTATCGAGGAAGGCTTTAGGCTACATATATATCATCACGTTAAGACCAATAAGAGCGGAGCACTAGTAAAGAATGATTCAAAATCGGACTTTTATTTCCTTTTAAGAGCTTCCGCTGTGTGTTAGCGTTAGTATTATATACGTTGCCATGGCAACGTGATAATTTTGAATCGCAAATATTTTCAGAGTTTATTTTGTGTTCCTATTCAAAAAGTTTATTCTACGTTAGTTTTGTTTACAATTTTTGATTATACGTGGTACGTTTCTATCGCAAACATTTTAAAATTTATTTTGTTTTGCTATTCAAAAATTTTAGTAGCAATATAAGTTTCGTATAATATTCGTCCAATAAGACAGAAGGAATGAATCCATACTACCAATTCTAAGTTATCAATATAGGTAGTTCTTATGCATTCATTAGCCAGTTTTTTGTCCAAATTAATGTAAAGGTATAAGCGCCAAATATTCTATATAATATTTCGTAAATTTTTATCTTCTTAATTTTCAAGATCCCATGCAGAATTCATGCTCCGTGGTATTATTTTACATTAATTTCACTTATGCACATTAAATGAACTATATTACATAAAACATCACCAATCTTACATAGTACAGAGTCAAGTAACACAAGATTATGAATAAAAAATAAAATCCACTACATGACAAACTAAAATCTCGCCAGAAACTCCTCAAACAATTTATTCTACGTTAGTTTTGTTTCCAATTTTTGGTTTGTGATCTATTACGTGTTATAAAAATAAAGTGTGTGTATGTAATATTAAAATAGATATTTTTTGGTGAATACATATAACAACATTTTTTAATTCTGTCGATATGTTTGTTTATTTGTTCCGGGTAATCTCCGAAACGGCTTGACCTATTTGAACGGGAATTTTACGGGCAACTAAGTAATTAGCTGTTTTATTTTAACCTAGCGGGTTCAGCAGACGTTGTCCACCGTGATAATAAGTCAAACTATAGCTAAGCCTTGCCCAAGAATCATTTTATATATTGGTGAAAACGGCATGAACACGCGTAGTGTAGTTTTTGATCTTATCGCGGACAGATTTATAGACAGACGTGGCAGAGGACTTTGTTTTACACTATGTACTGATGAACGATTACCCGTGCATTTGTCCGTGGGAAATTGATCACAAAATATGTTGTTCACTGTAAACATGCGCGTGGGACGAATACAATTGAAAGTCATATGTTTATATGTGATTTATATTATACCAACGTATATTAATATACTAATTATATCGACAATATGGGCATATTAGGTATATCTATACAATAAAAGATTTACCACATATTGTTTGATAATGGATAGCTTAATATTTTCATTACTTTCTTATATAGTGTAAGTAAGCATTGAGGGTGGTATATATTAGTTTAAAATACCATGTATGTGGTTGATGATAAATCTCATCCCATTCGACACACTCTTATTATTCACATATATAATATATATGTTACCCGTTACAGTAGATGATGTGCGTGTCGTATTTACAAATATTTTTGAAAGAATATTTCTGTATTTTACACAACTAATCACAATTTTACATTTATTTAATGTATTAAAAAACGCGTGCGAAGCCGCGGGTAACAACTAATTTTGTAATATTAGTGGAATTTTCGTAATATAGTTGAGTTATCGTGCACAATTGAAGTGAATGGGAAATAATACCACGGAGCATGGCAGGAAAAAAATGACATCGATATAATAAAAACTCTTTCGTTAAATAAAATTTATATCAAGCAGCAAATAACCTTTTTTGTGTTTAATATTTATTGTTAATTAACGTGTAAAATTACTACCAAACAGTATAACTATATTTAATATCCTAAGAAGTTAGTGGAAGTAGTGTATATCAAAATTCTACATTAAGTATACTAAATCTATGAATATACAAGGTCATCTGGGACCTAACAACTAAATCGTTTGAATTTGTAACTTTTTATTATTAGTTTCAAGAGCAGAAAAAAAGTCAAAATTAGGAGAAAAATAAATCTAATAAAATCTTTTAAACAAATAATTTACAGTTTTTCGCGTTTAAACGGAAGAACAAACTCATACAAGAGTTTCAGGTAGGATCTTCATGCAACTGTAGTTTTTTTTTTTTATATTATTGTGTAATTTTATCATGTTGTAACATTAATGCATTTTGCATCCTAATATAATGTTCTTATGCATGTCAAAGGTGATTAAAAATAATAATACAACATAAACTTTGAGATGACACTAGAGTTTAGTGTTGTATAAAGTTAATTAAATTAAATAATTGTCTACTCTTAATAATTAGTAACTAGATGACGAGCCCAGCTAGGTTGTTTAAAAAAACATTTTTAAATTAAAATAAATTGTTAGGTTTGCCTCACAAAATTAGCATTTTTTCCCACAAAAGTAAATAAATATATCTCTTTTGCTGTCACTCAGATTTACACTGGTGTAAAACGGATTTTTGAAGCAGCAGCTTTCCATCTCAGCTATTTTTGTTTTGACAGTGGTGGCGAATTTTACCTTCTAGCTATATTTTTTCATTGCCTGAAAACTTAGATGAAAAAAATGTTCTATGAATAAAATCTAGCTAGATCAATTTATCGTCGTCGACACCACCTATATACTAACTTTCATGGAAATCACTGACACCGTTTCTGAGATGCTGAATATATAACAATATATAAGAATTGCTCTTTAAAGGTATTAGGGAAGAGTTAGTTGCTATAATAAGGAAGAAGAAGCAAATAGGAATTAGGACAGTATTTTAAGTTGTATATTAATCTTCATGGGAAGAGTCAAGTGCCCATGCATAAAAACTAGTGAAGACTTGGTACATGTTGATTGTTTAATCACATCTTCTACAAAGGTTATCCTTTCACATTTTTGCATCATTCAATTGCATGATGCAATTCATGAAATTTATTTGTGTTAACCTGTTTTTTCTCGCTTTCCTGAAGAGTCCCACATTCTGGGACACTTGACCATGGCATCAAGTAGACATGATCATATGGGAAAAGTGTCCTTTTCTGCATATGAATCATAGAGCAACATGTACGTGGCATTTTTTTTTCGAAATTAAATCAAATTGTTAATTAAAGAAAATACATATCTACACATACTTTAATCTGTTTAAACTTTAATAAATCAGGTTTAAACAGTATTAATTGTAAACGATGATTTATTTATATGAATATAATGAGTAATTAAATACTTACAAAAAATGATATTGTATATAAACAGACTGACACTACTGCTCTGAACATATTGATACTAAACCTACATAATGATATTTCGTTCTTGACAATAACAGTTAAGATTAGACCTGCATGTATTTTTCGATTGAAAAATAAGTCGTAGCTTTGAAGTTATTATCCAGGTATTAAATGTTTCCAGTCTCCCCACTATTATAGATTTTAATTTGTAAATAATACCAAAAACTCAACTGCAATATCTATATAATAATCTGTTTTGATATAAATAATTTCATACTATTTACACAGTTGAAAGAAATTGTTTATTCATTGCCAGACAAAAATTTGCTAAGGAAATCTTTGGGCTTTGGTTCTTCTGTAGGTTTGAAGTAACTCATAATATGTCCCTTTTGTTTCCACATGTTCACTGATTCTTTTAGCTCCATTTGACCCTGGAATACATAAGTTTTTAAAAACATTTACAAAATCAAAGTAGTACGGTGAAGTTGTTAAGACCTTGCTGGGTTAATGGCATAGTCAGTTCGAAAAACGAAAAAGAAAAAAAAAAACAAAATAGAATAGAATTTCGTGCTCAATGCAGTCTAATTATCAGATTTTATTAGTTTTATTTTATTATTTATATTAGTTTTTAAAATGATTGCTATTTTATAAATTAATTTAAGAGAAGATACACAAATGCTTTAATACAATCAAGTTTATATAAAATCATCAGCTGGTCGTAGTCCGGTGAAGATGTTAAGACCTTGCTAGGTCAATAGGATAGTCAGTTCGAGAAAAAAATCTACCTGATTTTTAATATATTCAAAAAGGATAATCTGTGCACTGTGAACTGTTAATAATAATGTAATGTAATAAGTCAAATACATTTAAATATAATAGCAATAATAGCAAGAGTAACATTTATGATATAACGTAACAATGATATTAAAATAATGATTACCTTAATGACAAGCATATCAATAACTCGAATATCAGTAACATGTTTATTTTTCAAAAACATCTCCTTTACTTTCTGACGACATTGTTCTTCAGACTTTGGGATATCAAAATCTTTAACTAAAAAGTTAGAAAAACATATACACGTAGTAGTTATATATACTTCACAGGAAATAGTAGTGTAAGGAAATTTATAAAAAATAAAAACATAAATAAATGAATCAATGATGACATAACAGGTTACCTAAATAAGGTACTTGACGATACCATGCTTTATAAAGATTTAGTACTCTTGATCTAGCCTCTCCTGAACTTGTAGAGAGAACTGGTTTTACAATTTTTGTACCTACTTGTATAGCCTGACGTGCAGACATGATTTTAAAAATTACTTCTAATCGAATTCGCAATTTCCAAAGTGTTTTGGAAGAAATTAGAGGTGAGTAGTTCCGGATCGTAATAGTTCCTGGAACTATGTCCGGAGTCGGAACGAGATCGGTCCAATCCGAGATGTCAAATATAATAGTTCCATAGTTCCACAAAACATGTTCTGTCAAGACGAATTTCCGAACATGTTACAAGCCGACCGTAGAGCCGATCGAAAGCAATCGAGTCCTGCCGAACCCGAACCGAGTAAATACGAGTGTGGCTGTCTCATTTCAAAACCTAGTAAGGGACACTTTGCAAAATTCGTTTTATAATATTACATAATTTTATAAAACTAATAAGTTCCTACAAAATACAAATCACACCAGCGATAAAAACTCACAAATAAGTAGATATTTGAAACGTTGATACCTAATAAATGATACATTCACTATCTTGTAACCACTTAAAAACCTAATAAGTTATTTTAACCATCACAAAACCTAGTACTTCTCTGAGACTTACTAGATCTATAAATTGTTAAAGAAACTAACTAGGTTTTTAAACATGAGCAAGCACAATGAAATACAGGTGCATGGGGCCTTCAGTATTAATAACTACACAGGCTCTCCTTTTACTTGGTGATGAATAATGACGGTAGGCATGCGAACGAAATACTACTAAGTAATCGGAATAAAAGAACTTAAAATATCTAAGTAATGGGAATACTTTTAAAAGAACTGAAAATATTTACCTATCTAACTATTAGGGATGTAAAATGCTTGATGTATAAGGAAGAACTAAGAAAGTATAGCGACGATATTTCAATGTCTGAAGAAATAAGACAAGCAAAGACTCAATTACGTATATATCAATGGATTTACAGAAAGTAATGTTTTTCATGAGTCGTTTGGTTACTTTTAATTTAAATTCTCCTGTAAAATTTAGCTTTAATAGCTTACTAGGTTTTGAAATAGGACAGCCGACTCAAGTAGTTGGATTGAAACGTTCCGTATTCTGTTATACAATAATGATCCGCAATACTTTGCGTTAAGGACGACATTGCTTTATTGATACTTATTAATTTAATTTTTCTTGTGCTCATGCACTTGACTCCCTCTAAGGGTCCCATTTCACTTAAAGTAAATATTATTTATTATATATATGTATATATATTTATTTGAGGTATGTATGTTTAGCAATCATATATGTTTCAATAACTCATATAAATATGAATATGTAGCTTAGCTTAAGTTAGCTCAGATACATCGCGAATTGTAGAAATAATAAAAAAATCGCGAGTTGTATGAATCGGGCAACAGTCCAACCAAGGTGTACCGTGCACCCTTGAGCTAGTTGTCGAAATAAAATCGGCCTAGTGCTTTAAACGCTTGCCTTTGTAGTCCGGCGAAGCTGCTAAGACCTTGCTAAGTCAGTAGCGTAGTCAGTTCACAAAAAAAAACATTATAAATGGCAAACACGCTACACCACGCCCCCTACGGAGAAAGAAACGCTATGAGCATAAATATATATATATATAGCAAAACATTATTCACATATTTGTAATCAGTAGTATTACATTACATTTAGTATAAAAAAAAAACTATAAAAATGTAAAACTAAACCAAAATTGTACAATACAAACTCTATGTTAAAAATACATTTAAAAAATATATAATACCATTAACAATAAATAACCAATAAAAGTAATATGGACCTATTTGTATACTGATTGTATTGTAGTTCCAGTTCGTTATAGTTCCGGGAACTGTGTGCGCACCTGGAACGATCACAATATAATCTTAAGCGTTATATGAAGTCGTTCCACAGTTCCATACAGTTCCACATGTCCATGTTCGGCAAATAGTTCCGGGAACTATGGGCGCACCTGGAACGATCACGGTATAATCTTAGGCGTCAAATGAAGTCGTTCCACAGTTCCATACAGTTACACATGTCCATGTTCGGCATGTTCTATTAACGATATTCCGAACATGTTACAAAACAATAAAGAACCGATCGTTTTTTTTTTTTTTTAATGACTACGCTATTGACCCAGCAATGTCTTAACAGCTTCACCGGACTACTAAGGCGAGCGCTTAATGCACTCAGCCGATTTTATTTTGGCAACCAGCTCAAGGGTGCACGGCACACCTCGGCTTGGCTGTTGCCTGTTGCATGCAAAATCGTGACCTATCTTAGTAGTAGTTCGGTGAAGCTGTTAAGACCTTGCTAGGTCAATAGCGTAGTCAGTTCGAAAAAAAATGACCTATCTTAGCTATTCATATATGTATGAATTGTTGAAACGTATATGTGTACCAAGCATACACGCCTCAACAACTCCTCCATATATTTATTATCGAAAAATTAAGAGATTTCAGTTCGATAAGGGGAAAAAAGTAAACCCTTCCAGTTTCATGTGTAAGCGTGTCGGCGTGCACGTGTGTGGGGGTGATCGTGTAGCGTTGTAACAGTGATGTATATTTGTGTGTCACCGTATCGCGCAAGCAACGCACTCAAGGGCACCCTACCGAAGGATCAAACCTAGGTTTGAGCCGCTGTCGTGGGAGGCCTAATCGGGTAGACCTGATCGACAACAACCGAGTCCTCCCGAAACCGAACCGAGTAAGTATAAGTAGTTGGACAAAAACTTTCCGTATTCTGTTATACAATAATGATGCGTAATGCTTTGCTTTAAGTATGACATTGGGTTATTAATCATTTTAAAAAAAATCTACCTGTAAGGGTCCCATTCCCAACATCCCATTAATAAAAAAACATCGGCCAAAATAGTATAGTTTCATGCGCAATTTCTTACACGCCGAATTATGCTATCATAATTCTATAAGGCACTCAATCAAACAAAAAGTGCATCTAATTTCTAATCTCTATTTATAATCTGTAATTTTGTCTCATTAAAAGGTGAATTCATCAATTAGATATTCCCAAAAATCATCGCTAACAACAAAAATAATGAGTGATTGAGTGCACGACTAATTATGATGGATAAGAATAAAGATGTAGGGAACTCAAACTATATCATTTAAAATGAAATTATTGGTATACACTACACAGCATTCATTAAAATATTGACTGTGTAAAAAGCGAAGATGAAAATGTTGGCTTATCACATGGTGCCTTACTGGTAAGTGCAATCTATATACACAAATATATGGCCCATAAAGCAAATAACTTGCTTTTGTCTTGCAAATGTGTAACGTCATTAAATTATTTTGTTTTTTTTTTCAATTTATTTCTTCTTTCATTTTATTATCGTAATTAAAAATTGAACTTAATTATTTCGAATTTATTTTAGTGTCCTAAATATGCTCATTACTTGACTCTGAAGCGGAACGGAGTACACCGGGTTAGCTAGTATAAAGTATTGTATATATTTCAAAAAGAACGAAGAAAAACATGTCGGTTAATACAAATGCCTTGTATATTTGGAGATATTATAAATGGAATCAGCTGACTTATAAATACGCCAGCGAAAAGTAATCATTCCTTATGTATTTATTAATATATCAGAAATTGTCTAAAAAGAAGAAATCTTGTACTCGTAAATAGAATCAACTGATTTATAAGTACGCGAGCCAGAGTAATCATACTTATATAATTATTAATATAATAACAATCAATCTATCTTCTATTACTATAATAAAATAAAGTCGAAATCTGTACATTAAATATTTTTTGAAAGTTTTAATCAAGGTAGACTACGTCATCGATATAGAAGCCAAAAATAATCTTTTTACAATTTTTACTTGTCTGTCTGTCTGTCCCTGTGAACACGCATTACTCTGAAAGTACTGGACCTATCCTGACAAAACTTTACATAGTAATAACTAATATTACGTGATTGCGTCAAACATACTTTTTTTCCATAAAACGTAAATGGGTGTCGAGGATAAAGGATTAAAGTCTAGATACTAAACCCGTATTACTCTGAAAGTACTGAAGCAATTTTAAAGAAACTTGACACAGTGATAACTAATATTACAAGACTACATCCAGGATCCACTCTTTGTCCCATAAAACGCAAGGGGTCTCCAGAATAACGGACAAAAGTAAAAAATTTCAAGTTCATAAAATTCTTAATGAATTTTGGTAATTTTTCTTTGTGCTATATATAGTAGTAAGATTATGTAACAATTTAAGACATATGTTACCCTGTGCTACTTAAAAAAAAATATAACAAAAAAAAACAGTTGGGTTTCGAACCTTCGCCCCAACCCGTCGTCGTTGAATATAAACTAAGCAACTTTACCACCAGACCACACATATTTAGTTCAAAGATGCCAAATTATCAATTACATAGGAAAGTAGTCCGGGAAGCTGTTAAGACCTTGCTAGGTCAATAGCGTAGTCAGATCGAGAAAAAATCAATTACATAGGAAATGTTGACAAAGTGGTTAAATGAAACTGTACCTAATAAATAATGGCTTTTAGACTTATTATTGTATAAAATAATTCTCAGATATAAATTTGGTATTAAATTTGAGTCCGTAGATAGTTTGGATTTACAATAGGAAACGGTGGATGTCGCTGTAATTGAGTTTATTAATAAGTATCATATTTAAAAATACAATTGAAATAATAATTGTAATAATCGATTTGGTACAGATGAATTTTCACGGGTCATATATGTATATTATTGTATAAATAATATCTAAGACATATTAAACGCTGAACAATGTTTAATTAATTACTTTTTCACAAAAATAAAAAATAATAATAGTATAATAGATGAATTTCATTATTAGTTAAAAAATAAGAATGAGCTTATCTGTGAGCTTATCAGTCAAGGTAAAGAAAACCTTTTAGGTCCATAGATGGCGCTAAGTTGAAATATTTTGAAGCATTAAAAGTTATACACATATGCGAGTGTTTTTATGTTTATTCAATAGTTTTTCATATAAAGTTAATCACAATAATTTACATTAATAGTTAGTTATCACATTAATAGTTAATCATAAATAGTTAATCACAATGGATATAATTGAATTCGGCAAAAATCATCTATTGTCAATACTGGGAAGACATATATCAGCAATATATGTAGGTTAGTTTTTTTTTTTTATTGGACCCGGTAGGTGATGCTGCGAACGGGTTATAGGGTTATTTTTAAATTTCTTTCACATAACCATTTGAGTAAGCCTCTGTATAGTTCGGATTACCAATTGAAAACGGTAGATGTCGCTGCAATCAGGCTTAGTAAGATTTTTCGCATTTAAAAATATAATTGAAACAGATAATAACCGATTTGGTGCACACGAAGTTGCACGGGTCAGCTAGTATATAATAGATGAACCGACAATTTTACTTTTAAGAATGTATAAAATTGCCTACTAGGCAATGTATTTCAATTAAACCGAGGAACTGTAAGGACCTATTTGGACGTTGAATGCAGGACATGAACCGACACTATACATCTAAACTTGTGGAACTAGCTAGTTCCGCGAACATGTTAACCGCACCTAGTTCCGAACGCTATGTTAATCGTTCCATGTCCGGTCCGCTTCCGGACATGATTTGCGCATGTCTAGAAGAAATGTATGTGACATTGACAAGTGATATAATTTGACATTGACAAATATGGAACCGAGGTTGCATGTAGAACAAAATTAGTTTATACTGTTGAGTACTTAGAACTATACAAAATGAAATTTATACTCACGGACTAAAGAATAAACTTTAACTTTTACTTAAACTCTAACTTAGAGCTAAAAAAATATTTTTATATGTCTTTACGACGGAAGGGTATATAGTCCAAAAATTAAATCTTAATTCTCACAAAGCATTCTGAATTTTTATTAAAGACACAAGGCAAACTGCGTTTGTACAGTAAGCATATACAATTTATGTATCTATTTATACAATCTGGAGGCCCTGGTAAGGACCACAAACTACTAAGAGGATACTACGTCTGTAAGGAAGTATCCAATTGTAAAGGAGGTGAATATGCTCATATCCGACCAGATGATGTCCAGCTGATTTCCAGAGACAAACACAAGTCACTGATAAAAAATTTGACTATGGTTACACATATAACTAAATAGGCACTTTATTTTTTTGTTTATAACAAAGTTTAGATTAGGTTTACACATACCTACACCAGACGTGGTTTGTGTGTACTGCAACAATCTATATGAAAAAGTAGAAACGGTACGCTAAAACTCCTAGACAAATTAAAAACGCGACTACTAAAGACTCATAAACCCAGGAGTTGGCCACTTGTTACCTGGGAACCGACAAACCCTATTCACAATGCGTCTAGTTTTTTTTTTATCACAGAAGTTAGTTACCACGCAAAATGACTTCTTTCCACTGCCGTCCTTCAAAATTGTAGTCTTCTCACACACAACACACCAAACAGGTCCCCATATACCTTCAACATACGGTTACAATTTAGCAACTTGCGCGCTGTTTCAGTGTAAATAGTAATAATAAACAAACTTTATACATTTGAGAAAACATATATTTATTTTAACTTACACGAGAACGTTATTACCTAACAATTATTCAAATTACAATTAACTAATGTGGTTTAATATTTAGAGTAATCAAAAGATAAATAAAATTAGTAGCATTGCTAAACATACATTACAATTCTTTTAGAGAAAACATAAAAATTAACATAAAGGATACCAGGAAATAACAATCTATATAAAATGTTCTATAGTAGATAAACACAAATGCAGGTTGAAATAAAATTGAAATATTTTTCATTAATTAATTCTGATATTATATACGTTAATTTATAATATATCTATACAAAATATCAATTTTAAAGATGTTTCAGTTTTATTATACTTAAAAGTAAATAGTGTTAGAAGCAAACTATAATGGGCAGGTTTTAGCTCCATATTTCGGAGTGACCTCAGAACTGTATGGGTTTATTAAGAAGGTGTCTTTCATTCTTCCAGGCATGTAAGTAAAAAATATGTCCCTGCAATTAAAATAAAATGTTTTTGTCAGTCCGCATCATATATCACATGCTTATTTACTAAGTCCACACCAACAGTGACAGGTTGTTTAGTATGGTTTGCTAAGTAAGATTCAAGGACCATACGAGTACCACTGTCCACATCAAACTAGATTGCTTTATCGGTATTACATATGTTGTAAGCAAAAATACATTTTTTGCTTCCAAAATTTCTTTATTATTTTGTAGTGTTTATAAAACAGTTTCTGAAACATTAATACATTAATTAGATTAAATAAAGATATTGTGAATTTGTTTATTTTGATTTTGATTTTGATTTTTGATTTTGATTTTAGATAAGGACGGAGTGTCTTAGAAGTAAGAATATTTTTTTTAAATCAAAATCTATCTAATACTTTTTGCGTGATGGCGCACAACTACAGACCTTCAGCATTTTGTTTATAAATAAAGAAGATAATACAAAAATCCATAGTTGGCCCATTTTTCGGTTGAAAAGGATAATATAGTTACCTAAATACTGTTTTACGGTTGCTTCTTGTCGAAAATGAAATTAAAAATATATATAAATAGAAAATTGCCGAGTATGTAAGTGCATCACTTACGAATGGCTGCACCTTTTTAGCTGTTTACCATTATTACCATTTAGCTAATTCTTTTTTTCTTGTATTTGTCATTGTAAGGTTTGTATGAAAGAAAATGCTTGATAAATCATACGGAAAACGTTAAAAGTGTGGATTAAAAAATCTCCATTTAAAAAAGTAGCCGAGACAAAAGACAGTATGGAGATCTTTAAACATATTCGCAGATTGACGTTCAGTTCTTCAGTTGCCATCTTATTTAAATGGAAGATTTGATCTCATTATTTAAAGGGAAGATATAGTCTCATTTTATTCGTTAGTACTTTTATGCGAAGCCGGGTTCGGCAACTAGATTTCTATAATAAATAAGCTATTCTAATAGCTACATAACAATATAGAAGAATATTGTAAATAGAGTAATACAATTAAAACTAAAAGCTACTTACAAAAATGCTTTACTAGGATATGTGTCATATTTGGTAGTAGACCACCATAACCGCGTCTGTTTTACCTGCTTCATTCTATTCCTTGACACAAAATCTTCAAGTAATATCATGAACTGAAATAAAGAAAACCTATTTTAAATGTATAAAATATTGCGTGAAAATAGGTTTACAACTAATTGGTTTGTAATGAAGTCAGGCATCATACATACAGCGTTTTTAAAATTGTCACGTAACTGCCATATTTCGAAAGTTAAACCCTTTATGAAACAGTTGAAAAGACTAAGAAGAATCATTCTAGTACACCGCATTTATAATTAAATATGTTGTTGTTAAATGGATAAAAAAAAAGAAATAATTATCAATTCTCGAAAATGAACCATGGTTCTGATCGACAGTGTGAAAATACAATTAACTCGTATTCATCTTTAGTGAAAAAAACCAAACAGTATAATTTAGTATTAAATTGATAACGGCAGGCTATAAAGTAATGCGTAGAATAACATAATGACATTATTGAAACCATGAAAAGAGAATAAGTATACAGTACATTCCGGTTTTTTTTCTCGAACTGACTACGCTATTATTGGCCTTGCAAGGCGTTTACAGCTTCATCGGACTACTAAGGCGAGTGCTTAACACGTTCACGTCGGCGCGTACCACCGGTGGCCCGCACTAGACTGTCTTTTCTGGCGGCGCGTACCACCGGATACAATCGAGTACGTACACCGGTGGTACGCGCCGCCAGAAAAGACAGTCTAATGCGGGCCACCGGTGGTACGCGCCGGCGTGAACATGTTAAGGCACTCAGCCGATTTAAGCATTCCCTCATTCTGTTTTTCCTTATTTAATCTCTGGACCTATCAGTCACGATTGAAAAAATATATTCTGTATTCTATAATTATAAAAATTGAGTAAGGTTTTAGGATCTCGTATTTTACATTATACTAGATGCTTAGAAGTGGAGAAATTAATGTAGAAAAAGAAGTTTAAGAATTAACCCAGATATCTACATATAGCTTCTGCTTAGGTACAAGATATCTCAGAAATACTACTCAAAGGCCTGTCACATACACCAACAACTACCTAATTTATGTAGTAATTTAGCACGGAAGTATATTGAGTTACAGTTAAAAAGTGCGTATATTCGTAGTGAGGAGTCCTTACATGTGATAATGTCTTCTAAAAGAATACTAATCAAAATTGCCAATAAAAAATCATGATGTTTACTTACCAATTTTTGTACTAATTGTCGATGAGACCAATTCATATGTTCTAATTGCTTTAAAGTGAATGGTATTTTATACGCTCTTGCTCGGAAGTCCATATGTTTCAGGTCTAACCATCTTCGTTGAGATTGTAAAAGTAAACGCTCTGTAATTATATGAAATTTTAATATACACTTCATATATATAGTCACTAGCTTTTTCTTTCGGTTTCGCTTGTGTTAATGTAGATTAAAGATATCCCTCGGGGGAGTACTATTTTCTGGACGAAAGATACCCTGACCTTTTCTGTGCTTTGTTAATATAATTAAGATGTGAAAGAGTAGCAAACAAACTTACTTTCGTATTTATAATATTAGTAGGGATAGGGATAATATGGAAATAAGGACATCGTTTAGAGTTTATTCTTTGAAACGAATATTTTAACAGTAATTTTAAACAATAGCCCGTTTGAAAAAAAATAGATACTTTAAAAAATATTTTTGTATACATACTGTGTACTCGGGGTGTGATTTTACCCTTCACTTTATATCTGACCCATTCTTGTAAATTATTAAGGAGATTTGCTTGAGGCAAATGAGGAATAAGGAGTGGTGTATCTGAAAGATCTGCTAACAACGCCTAAAAATAGACGAACATTTCTTTTAGGGTTTGAAAAATCATTAAAACAATTTAAACATCATTATTTTTTAAAATCTAAATTTATACTTTATATTACCGGCGACCTTTTCTGTGTGAATTTTAGCAAAAAAAAAAGTTGTTCGTTGTAAAGATGCGCGCGAGCTTATTTAACTATATTTGCGGGGAATCCTAATTTTTTTCTAAAATAAATGTAATAGTTAGCCATAACAACAACTATCTGCTACGGATATTCTTATTAAAATAGGTTCAACAATTCTTAAACCGGAACAAACAGACTGACAGACATATTTAAATTACTAGTTGTATAGGTAATGTTGCCAATTTAAAAAACCGTCTTTCACTTATTTATTTCATAATATGAGTAGAATATATAATTGCATTAGCTAAACTTGTCAGAACAAGTTATTTTAATATACACTTATTAATGATATAATATTGATAATATAAAAATATATGAAATTTAAAAGCAAAAAGTTTTAATACCGAGAGCAATTCCTTCTCTTTCAGAGCCGATGCAGATATCGTTGGCATAGATGGTTCAGGCTAGAATAAAAAATAAACACCACTAAATAATTATGATAACTATTAAAATAATTATAATCTATTCAATGATTACTAAAAAAGGAAACTCTCACCGTTGGTCCAAGTGACGTAAGTGCATCTTTAACAGTATCTTTAATAAAATCTTCAACGGGATCCATTTGATAAATTTTTGCGTGATCAATCCAAACTGATCTGTGTCTCGTGGGTTTGTAAAAATACTTTTCATTGCTTTTTCCTACATTTTTGAAGTCGTAAAAATGTCCGCATTTACACTTGGTTTCCTTTAAATAATCCATAGCAGTATCTCGCCTAAAATAACGGATAATTGTTTTCTTGTTTACACGCCCTTGTATTTTTTAAAGTCAATTATTTTAGTGTATGGAATTACATTGAACTAGTGGGCGCCCAGTGGTCGACATTCGACCATAGTTAATTGATTTTGTAAAGTGTGCACTTTATTAGAGTTCTTTTGTCAAAGTGTATACTTCTATAATCAAAGGTTTTCATCATGG
Organism: Antheraea mylitta; assembly: GCA_014332785.1. NCBI lineage: Eukaryota > Metazoa > Arthropoda > Insecta > Lepidoptera > Saturniidae > Antheraea > Antheraea mylitta. The sequence goes on from JACEII010000002.1 coordinate 9,072,045, forward strand.
CTACTCAGTTATTTGCCATTTGCCATGATCTTTATTATATAATCATTAAAAGAAATCTTTGTGTAAATGAAAATGAAAATGAAAATTAATTATAAATTGGAAACAAAAACCACGTGGTAAAGCTCAAATTTTAATTAAACATAACTTTACGAAAATAAAGAAATTTATCGCAACCCATGACACAATTTTCAATTAATTTTACACGACACCATGGGGTAGTATTTCTAGGTGATATTGAATTAAATGAAGTCTGTTCATTATGAGAAATAGTGATATGCCCAATATCATCGTTTGGAAAAGTAATGGATGCTCAATACAATCAAATGGTGAATCCAAGACAAAGACGTTTTTCTTTCTTTCTTTTTTGTCGCTACATGAGGTTGAATTGCAACATTGTAACCGCGGAGGTCTAAGTCATGGATTACTTTTATGAACAAAACCCTTATTTTGATTATACAAAGTATTATTTGGCTCAATTTTTATAAAGTCATCATTTGAAGTGAGTTCACCATAAAAAATAATAAACATTACAATAATAGTTATATTTAATAATATCATTGTTGAATGTAGGATGAAAAATGGTAATCGGAACGTAAGAGTTAAAAAATACATATATTCGAGCATAGCAACCTCCTTCACAATCTTTTTGAAGTTCATAATTATTGACGACTGTCAAAATGTCTTTTTTATTTACATGTGTGTATATGTTGTGTATAATTCGAGTAGTAGTGTGAGTAGTGCATATTTTAATTAATTTAATGTACTTCTAATGCATTTTATACAAAATAACAGCTTTCTACACTTCTACGCCATATAAACTTTAACTATGCCAAATTTCAAGTTCACCCGTTGACGGGAAATAGGTTAAAAAGGGGTACAATTTTTTTGCTTCACGTATTAATATATAGATGACTACAAACAATAAGGAATAAAAATTACAACAACAAAGACGAGTCGTCGGGCCGCCCTAAGTTGATAGTATTGGTATATTGATTATAGCATTGGTATATAGATAAAATTGTGCCCTCCTCTGGAGTGGAGCGAAGGCTAGAAGGCTAGAAGTAGCTCGCTGCTAACGCGATACAGTGACATAGATAATGTTCAATCCCTAGTAGTAGATTTTATTCATGATTTTTTGTTATTTAACTAGATATTTTGTAAATTTGGTGGTGTTTTACGTAATATAGTTAGTTTATTGTGCACATGTGAAGTGTTATGGAAAATAATACCACGGAGCATGAAATTCTGCGATACCACAAGAACTCCGTGGAAGGTTCTAACAAGGAATTCGCCATGTTGTTAGAATATTGACTGGCACGACGCTTAATATTGAAGTGATCGTAAGACGCTTGTAATATCATTGACTACGCGACAATCGTAGTAATAATCTGAAAGATTAATTGCCAAAAAAAAAAAACACAACACAGATCACTCCCACAAACACAAACACACGAACGCGTGCACGCATCCACACACGCTCGCATGCACGCACGTACGCATGCGCAAACACAAACACAACCGACACACGCACCGACGCGTACCCGCACGCACACAATGCTGTCAGGAAGCTTTTTTTTTGGAACTGATTACGCTATTGACCCAGCAAGGTCTTAAGAGCTTCACCGGACTACTAAGGCGAGTACTTGCGGCACTCAACCGATTCTATTTGGGCAATTAGCTCAAAGGTGCACGGCACACCTCGACTTGGGCTGTTGCCTGATACGTGCAATTCGCGATCTATCTGAGCTGAGTGTCAGGAAGCCGGACACTATAAACGGATGGACAATGTTTTTTACCCTAGCTACAATATAATTAAATTATTTTAGAACGTACCACTTTGTAAGACAGTCGCAAGATTTAATGCATCCTTCTTTCATTTCTCTGGGGAACTTCCAGTATCCATTAATACATGTAATGGATTGTCCACCAAAGTTGGTAATTCCGCCATTAATTGGTATATAGCCGGTGGGTAAAAGCGCTACGTCTGAAAATAATTAAAGTGCAATACATATCAGTGGTCCGGTGAAGCTGTTAAGACCTTGCTAGGTCAATAGCGTAGTCAGTTCGAAAAAAAGGAATACATATGTAACTTGAAAAATTACGAGTCTGCTATCAAGCGCATCAGCGTACACAGAGGGTAGAGGGAGGTGACTTGTATTTGGCGACGACCTTAGGATATCAGATTACCGGATCAAAATTATTATCTCAACGTTATTAAATTTATACATAATAATACTAAAACAGCGCTGTCCGTTTGGGAGCGTGAACTGCATTTTTTTTAATATTTAAATATTTCTTCATATATTCTAATCGATTTTAAAAAGAAAGGATATTGTCATACAAACAAGACACCTTTCCCTTTATTTACATTGAAATTTACCTGATACTTAATCAAAATATAAACAAAACGCATGTTTAATTCGTAAGAGCACTATATAATTAACAGCCTCTGCCCGCGACTTCATTCGCCTGGAATAGTTTCTTTGGGCTTATGCTAACACGCAGCAGAAGCTCTCAAAATGAGAAAAATCCCGATTTTGAAATATTATTCATTGGTGCTCCGTTTCTATTGGTCTTAGCGTAATGGTTTATAGTAACCTTCCTCAATTAATGAGTTATATAACACTAAAAGATTTTTTCAAATAGGTCTAGTGGTTCCTGAGGGGACTATTTGATTTTTTTTTATTCAAACAACAATACCAACACATCTTCTCATATATACATATTAGAATTTAATTTACTTGTTAAAATGTATCGTGGAGTCCCTCTGGTGAACGCAACGCCTCCAATTTGATATTGTAAGTTTTCATATTCAGCTTTATGTCTGGGTCTCGCTTTCTTTTTAATCATCTTGAGTTTATTAATATATGCAACTTGTTTTGGATCGGTGTTACCTACAAAACGATATTTCAATAAATTAACATATGCTGAAAGTTATCTATTCCGTCCGATTCGTGTAAGGGAATATCTTCTTATTTATAAACTAGCTGTGCCCACGACTTCGTCTCGCATAGAGACTTGTGTAAAAACAGTCATTAATAAAGACATCCGAATTTATTAAGCCCATTTACTTATCTTGTACTTACGCCGCGTCGTCATTATAATTACAGTAACTTTTGATAAAGTGGGCCGATTTTAATGAAACGAAGACTAAGTTATTCTCGAAGATATGCTATATGATTTTCTTATAACCTTTGTTGTTTTAATATAAACTAAGTACTTTAACAGTGATGGGTGTTCACACAAACAGACAGACAGACAGACATTACTTATCCTAAACACCTGCAACAATTTTTATCAAGAAAATCGAAAAAGTACAGACACAATTTACATTCTAATTATATGTGTTGTTAGCACTCTCCGTACTACTAATGACTTACTATAGACTATATCGGGGGTATTACTAATGACCTAAGAACCCATTGGTCGATGTTATGTTTTAATGTCGGGTTGTTTTACTGCGAACAGCCCATACGAGGGACGACACTTGTCGTGTTGACACACTGTTTTGGTGGCCGTCGTAGTGTGCCGTATCTCAGTCCGAACTCGTGTCGGTTATTTAAAAAGTGATTCATTGTTAAAATTGATTCCTAATAGTTTATCTAAATTGGCCAGTTTTGTTTTTAATAATCAATAGATGTTTCGAAATTCCTAACAGTATAGATAAAATGTTAGAAGTATGTTTTGATGCATAACTAAAAAAAATGCAGTGGGCATAGATTTCGATCTTTAAATTTACGTTTTCTTAGTCATTTGTTCCTTATCTAAAAATATAACGAAAGTCGTGTGTAAAGGTAGTGTATAATATACACATACGCAATGTACTCGGTGGCTCCCAAAATTTATAAGTGCAAATACGTTCGGCTTCTTTTCCCTTTGTATTTCGTTCTTTGCGTTTTTCCAACTGTAATTAATAAGACATATAATGTCACAAAATATGGATGGACATGTAACTAAAGTCGTAACATAAAGAAAATAATGATGAGAGTAGCAAGTTAGTAGCTTCTTCCTATATTTTTAAGTCTAGCATAGAAACAATAATTACAATAAAGGTAAAATGTAATCGTAGAAATAAAGCATATATTTATATATTAAGAAAAATATCTATAATTTAAAGCAGTTTTCATTAAGTACATCGTATAAAAACTATGAGACATATTTACTTTTCTCTCGTATATAACTCAAAGCCATCATTCATATTACAATAACTTTTGATAGAATGGACCGATTTTAATAAAACAAAGACTAAGTCATTTTCAAAAATAGGCTGTATGATTCTCTGAGGTTTTGTTCATCAAGAGTTTGCATGTTCATACAAACAGATAGACAGACATTCCTAAAAATGATTGAAATGTATATTATTACATATTCCTAGACATCTGCAGCAATTTTTTCACGGAAATCGGAAAAGTACAGATACGTTAGATTTACATTATTATTATATGTATAGCTAGATATTATTAAGAAGGGAATGATTGTATCAAATAAGTGCATGAGAAAATACCAAGTGTATATATGGAGTTTAACTTTCGTACTATAGGATCTAACAAAGTTATCTGCAATCGATATAACGTAGTGATAAAAAATTAGGAATGGCGATACCGAAGTCTTATTATTTTAAGAACCGATCATAGTGGGTCACTATCATCTCTTTTCAAGGATGAGTGAATGCATATCAGATTAAAGCAATATGTATCATCTTTATAAAATATAATGTATAATTCGCTAAATACATTCGAATTAACTATTATTACTTTTTCAGTGCATTTGCGAATATTAAATATGTTATAAATAAATAACGGCCTCGGCGGACGTTTTTCCCATTTGATAATAACATCAAATCTTGACAAATTATATACCTGCACTTTCCTCATGAATCACTTTATCTATTAGTGTAAACAGCATGAAAATCCGTTGAGTAGTTTTAGAGTTTATCGCAAACAGACAAACAGAAATGGCAGAGGACTTATTTTATAATATGTAGGGATAAGCGTGGTAACTTACAAATTGATGATCTTTGCATAATCTCTCATAGCTCTGAAAATGAAGATAATGAAGTTTATCAGATAGTACCATTAAAAATTAAACGAGTTTAGGTATGAATGTTATCCTCATTTCACAAACTTTGTCGTAATGGAGCTCCTTAAGGATCATTTACAAAAAAAATAAATATCAGTAACCTTTCAGAAACGCTATCCCTAAAACATGTTAATTCAATATGTAATCTAAAATTTTATAATTAGTGCTCCCAAAGGTACTGGTGCGTTAGTTTTGAACGGTATAGAAAGCGACTGTGTCATATTTTAATTAGCTTGATACTTCCTTCACTTCTTTGTTTTTAGTTCTGCTCATTTTTTTAATAAATTGATCCATGATTTGTTGTCCTTGAAGTAGGCAACTGAACAAAATAGATTTATTCTAAAAAGTAGATCTGATCCTTCGGTGACAATGATAGACGCAAAAAAAAACAAAACACAAGATATGTGAAGTACAGTATTAATGTGATATATATATTGGCGCGCCTTGACAGCACAATCGACGCGTATGCCGTCTTGGCAAACGGCAAGATGCTGTCTTATGCCGCCATGTCTTCTTTAAACCATCTTTTTCGAACCCCTTGTGTGTTTACGCACGTAATTATATACATCGATGCTTCTCTGTGTGAGTTGGGCACTGTTACTGCCTGACTATAATATATTTGACACGTTTACCGCTTGTATGCCAGATAGGCATGAATAAATTATAAGTTCTAATATTAACTTCAATGTTCTACATCTGCCGGGCGTTTCGTTACGGCCAATATTTTATTATATTGATATACTTAACATGTGTTTTTCAAATAATATATTACATCCGATATACGTGAATAAATTTTAAATTATTAATTAATATATTTATATAGCTACCTCTCGTGATCGTAAATGAAACTTGTACCCAAAATCATCGGATTGGGTTCTCTTTTTTGTAATCGATGATCGATTACTATAGAATGGGACGTAACATTGCTGTAAGTATTCACCGTAGCGAACGTTCGGTTGATAATATTTGGATGGTTCTGAAACATGATATCACCTAGTTAGATATAATATACTTTAAAAATGTACAGTCTCTAATTGTATTGCCGTAATGATTCATAACGTGTTATTCTAATGTGTTCTCACGTATCGCATTATCACTTATTATATAATAATAATAAATATAACTTATTATTACTTGGGTAATATACAAACACTATATCATGAAAATAAAAGCAATCGAGTGTGCAATATATAGTTTGTGTTTTTAAAAATCTACCCTTGCCTAGATTTTATCTCTCTACATGTTTTTTTTATCGAGGCCCTGACCAATTCAAGTCACATACCCCTGGTATGTTAGGTGATTACTTAATGTTTTCCGGCAACTAGTTGGACTAGCCAGTTGACCTAGACGTATTTTTATACATATGGGTATCTAATGCTAAATACGACTGCGGTCTTACGTTAGCAAATTATGATATGGGGCTTAGTAGCTGAATAAAGAACAAGTTTCTGAAGTATAATATCATCACTTTACACTCCTAACATTTGATTATTTAATATATTGCCACAAAATCTCCGTTAAGATACAGTACATAAATCACCGGCGAAGTGTGACTATTGTATCTGATTGGATGGAAACTGCAATCCATCAGGAGTAATATCTACGATAATTTTATGTTTAGACTTGCCTCATTCCAAGATTAAAATTAAATCAAGAATACTTTATTTCGTTTAGGCCCTGAGAAGGCGCTTATGAGCGTCAAAACTACCACTGGTACGGAAAATACGCCTATTATGGAGAAGAACCGACAGGAAACTCCATCTTATCTTTTTACTGTATTATACATATTCTTATAACAATGATTTCTTACAATCGAGCAAATGCACAATGAGGGGTATTTTTTCCAAACATCACCGTTATTCATATATTAATCCACTCTATAAGTCTTTTGACATTAACACCAGCTTGACATTGTGTTTGTATTTACTATCGGGCAAACGGGTAATGTTTTTTGGGATTTTATTGTAAAACCTAATATTATTACCTAAAAACGGTGTGTGTATAGTATTGTGCTTACCGTCCGATAAAGTGATGCAAGTTTGTCGTCTTGCAATAAAGATGGCGAAAGTTAGCAATCCCATGTTTATTAGATTCAAATCAATAAAGTTTTTTACATACAATAAGGTCCCAAAGCTACAAGTTCACGATTTTACTATTAATGTCAGGCAATAAGTTCAAGTAACATGTGTTTTCTATATCACACTTTTAATAGAAAATATCTTAAAAAATCAATTTCGAGAGAAAATGCATTAAAAGTTTGACTGTCAAGTTGCTCTTTTATATCATTGGAGGCAAACGAACAGGTGGGACCTAATGTTTAAGTTATCACCACCGTCCATAGACACTTGTAACACCAGGGGAGTCGCTAGAGCGTTGTCAGCCTGTGTAGGAGAGGAGGGGGGAGGAAGGGAAGAGGAATGTCAATGAGCATGTCAAGTAAAACCTTTAAGGTTCATAGGGTGGTTAGTACGTGAACGACAATGATGTGTGGAAGTAAACCCATGTATATACAAAAGCACCTTCACAAAAATAAAAGGCTGTAAACAATTTGCACCTGCATCATTATTATTCCCACTTCTACTCAATAACTGAGATATTTTCCAAACTAGTGGTAGTATCCTAACGTTGTTTTGTCAGAGTCTAAATTCAGTAAAGTAATTTTAATATAGCCTTAAACAGAAAAAAAACTGTAACGAATATAGCGCCCTGCAGTACATTCGTCCCTCCCAAGAAGTTTTGTATAATTATTTTTCTATTTATTACTTACTTTTCTTTGTTATACGTGGCGGTAATTTCTTCGTTTGCGTTAATTTCTCCAACGTCTCGACACATTCCTCCAGATCAATGAATACCAAACACGACATCAAAATCATGGCGTTCATATCATAACCTAAAAGAAAAGAATGCGGAGGATGCGAGAAGGCACATATTACTTAAATTTTCTTAAGGTTATAATTTATGGTTTTACGATTTTATTGAAGATAACATAGCGTTTATAAAACAAAACATTGACAATTGAATAGGTATAGAAAACGTTATAACATGTACATATTATGTAGATTATATTCATGTAGTCAAACAAAGTAAAGAGTGTGTTATTGAAATTATATGTAAATATATTAATAAGTATTCTAGTCAAATAATTTTGTCTCGTAAACAGCGAAAAGTCATTGTATTGTAATTATTAAAATAGTTCTAAATATTGTTGTAATACCTACATCTACACTATTATAAAGAGGTAACTTTGTGAGGTTGTAGGGGGTAATATCTGGATCTACTAAGCCGAATTTGAAAATTCTTTTGCCAAAAGAAGCCACGTTATTTGTGAATATCATAAGCTATATTTTAAGTCGAAGAATGAAAAAACTTTTTTCATGTAGTCGGATTTGCAAAGTAAGTCGGAGAAAAGACGGTCGAACGAAAAGGTTTCTTACGAACGGTGCCTTAATGATGAGAGATATATGATTGAGTTTTATAGAAAGTTTCTAGTCCGGTGAAGCTGTTAAGACCTTGCTGGGTCAATAGCGTAGTCGTTTCGAAAAAAAAAAAAAGTTTTATAGAAAAGTTGTAGAGCTTGATAATGCCTGCAGAAGATTTAAGTCAGAAAAAATAGTTTTTATATTCGTTATGTGATATTTATTGGTCATTTTATGAACAACAATTGTCTTTTTTTTCTCTCGAACTGACTACGCTATTGACCTAGTAAGGTCTTAACAGCTTCACTCGACTACTCAACAATTATAAATTTTTGTCACTATGTAATAATATAATAATTGAACCACAGCAACGCGTGGCCGTATCAGCTAGTATTGATACATTTTTTTTATTCAAATAAATACTAGGAAAGCTACTATAATAATTACACAATACTTTTGAAATTCCTAAATGGACGAATATTTTATCTTAATATCCACTACAAAAAAAGTTTACATTAAATAAATTAGCCTTTAGTAGATAAGTTCCTTATAAAAAAATATGTTGAGTTACTTATTATACAGACTAATATGGATGCTGCGAGTTCCAAACTACTTAATATTACTACAAACTGTATAAATTAAAATTTACACATATACCTGCGTATAATAACGATACATTTGATTAAATTGAATACTATCAGAAGACTAATATACACTGGCTTTATAGCACCCAGTTATTTATTTTGTTTGTTGTATAATAGTTCCAGATATGATCGATCTTTAATTATAATTTAAGTTCTACTTATCTAAACTTAGTATTAAAATTAATTGAATACAAACGTCCTCTTAATTCGCTTGGTGATATTTTATAAACAACTTTGTAAAGATTCCATATGAAAACTCCTGGATCTTCAACGCTTTCGATCATTGCTTTCATCAACAATTTCTTTGGTATTTTTAACGTTAACCCAAGGTCAGACAATGATTTTCGTGTTCGATTAGGTAAGTCCTCTAATAAATCTTGATGTATGTTGGATTTTAGATCATTTAATACTTCTCTTTGGATAGTGGATAGCTCGCAATACCAAGCTGGTCCAGCTTCCTTGGTTATTCTTTTTTCTTTTCTTTTAGCTATAAACAGTTGCTTGTTAATTTATTTGCGTATTAATATACATTACCTACTAAAACATGTACCTAAATGTTATATTAATATTGGATACGCTTTTCCTTTGAAATATTTATTCAAGTAGTAATAAATGATATAGAACCAATTATATAGAAAATAACGGTCAAGTGAATAACAAGTCGTTGACAATGTCACAAGTGTTTTTAAAACAAATTCATTTAATTCTATAAATATGTATATATTCCAGAGTACAAGAACTTGTTACTCGCTATACTACAATATCTGAACAAATTCTAGGTTAGCGTAATCAATAGGTATTTGAGACCTACAATTAGCGACTTATTATGATCCTAAACTTAATATGAAGGAAAAACAACACGATAAATCCACTGCTTTGTGATGAAAACATGTCTTATTGCTCAGCTAACTACAATATTCAAGTTGAAAAATTATCGTTAAGTATGTATAGGTGTTTGAAGTTATTGTTGGGAGCCAGTTCCAGTTAAAATGAGCAAGGCCGCGTTATCATTTAAAAATTAAAATGGATTGAATTAGTTGTCGAACACAATCCTTTATTTTTTTTACAGAAAACGTACTGTATTATAATAAATACAATGTAAATACAAAATCATCCTCCGATGTAGTCCGGTCAAGCTAAAGATCTTGCTAGCTCGATAACTTAGTCAGTCGGAAAAAACATCCTTCGACAAATCGACATTTCTTCGCCAGATGTCGCTATCATCCCAACCCTCATATTTGAATCCTACATTATTTTGTAAAGTATAAATAATATTAGGTACACAGATATTTTAAGTTTTGCATGTTTCAATTTAATAATAATATTATAATGATCAATTCTACAGGATTTTGGTTTTTTGCACACTGCACTCTATAGGTATGAATGATCATTCAAGATATTGTATTAAGACTAAGAATGTGACATTTAACTTCATCAACTTCAGATAGTTGAGTCAAAACAGACTAACACTTGTAGCCCTAAGTTGTACAGCTAAGCCTCGAATGTTACTTAGCTATTTCAGAACGGTAACATACATACAAGAATTACAAAAAGATACTTTTACCTTCACAATAAAGATAATATTTTAAGTCTCTCAAAAATCTCAACCATGCCCCAACTTTTTCGTTGTATGGTTTATTTTCAATATTCTCCCTTTCTAAGTAAACCCATACTGGTTCTTTTTTCGGACCATATATTGTCTAAAATAATAAATAATTATTTAATCTAATGAATTTATTATTCTTTAATCCAAACATGATAATGTGACGGCAATGTTACTTGACATTTGTGATACAATTAAACACTAGCACAGTGATACGATGATAAACTGGTGTACTTCATACAAGGTTACTCATTAATTCAATCTCATAGATTAAATATCTACCTTTATCATCTGCTTTGTTTCAATAAATGTTATTATTATTATTAAATGTATTTCATTATAAACATAACATACTCGAAAAACAACAGTGACCAATGAAGGATTTCATTCCATCATCAGTTGCTATCATGGTGTACGAATGATGATAAGTCTGCATCAATAGACATAGGTTCTGAATCATGATAATGAGTCAAACTTTTGGAGAAGCAAAACATTGTGACCAAAGCTATGTATGTGTTAGAGATGTTGCTAAGCTCCCCTTACTAATTTCCCCAAAGTACAGAATGAAAATTTAATTTTCAAATTAAAAAATTTGTCCCAAACACATATAGTATAGGTGTGAAACTAAGAGAGAACACTCCCAACAGTGGTGTTATATTGTTACACCTGATGTATGGTGATTATGATTTAGTCAGACACAATTCTTGTACAGTTACATATGTTGCATGTTTTTCTTCTTATTATGTATCAGAATTTCTAGATTAAAATTATATTTATTTAATACTTGGATTATCAGTTGCATTCAGTTAAGTTGCACAATAACACTATTGTAATAATAATAACAAATAAATTGTGACCTAACACACAACTTTGTTGACATGGCCACCACAAGTACATATGTAAGGCAAGGACTTTCTCCTCACACCTACAACTCTATTGCCTATCACCCGACCACTATGACACTATTATCTTAATATAGGCTATATATAACTAATTTCCAGCAAGTAATTAAGAAGCGACTAACATATTTTTGCTTAAAAGACAAGTCACTGGTATACTGAAATTTACAAATTACTGATTTATTTAAACAATATGCATAAAGGTATAATTATTTACTTAATTTTTAATAGGTTTTTAATAACATTACCTTTTTATTTAGAAATTGTTCGATAGTAGGCATTTTAAATTTCCCCATTCTTACTGGAAATTTAGAGCAAAAACAAAATATATATGTTACTTAAAAATTTTGGTTACTTCACTAATTACATCAGGATAAAGAC
>JACEII010000002.1:9084076-9112108 GCA_014332785.1 Antheraea mylitta
TTACTTAAAAATTTTGGTTACTTCACTAATTACATCAGGATAAAGACAGATGACATTTATCTCTTATTTTGTTTTTAAAATGAAAAGAAAGTTCTGCCAGTCAATACTTTTAGGAATGAAATTATGTTATAGTATTTGAATGTGTAATATGTAAATGAAAAAAATATATATAGTTAGACATTTTTAATTTGTATATTTTTAGTTTTCTCCAAGATATCTTTGTAAGGGGGATCAATAGGGCCTTGAACAGGCTCTTTGTACTCATAAGAGGTTTGACCTTCCAGTAACAATGGATATGATGTGTCTGAATCATAAGCACTTAAGTCTCCACATGCATTGAATGGAACTATAAATCGATTAGGACCTGTAAACTCATTAAAATCGCAGTATTTATGATCTAATAGTGGGTTAATCATATTTGGTATATAGCCTTCTGGAGGTTGATAATTCTGGCATACAACAAAAGCCTCAATACTAGAATTTCTTGAACTCCTTGGCTTTGTTACAGTTACAAACTTAAAAAATTGTTTTAACTGAGAGTAAAGTAGGGTAACATCTTTTCCTCTGAAAATCTTAGCCACAAAAACTCCTCCGATTTTAAGAACATGTGTTGTTATGTTTAATGCAGCTAATAATAGTTGTGATTGTACATATTCATCTATGTCATGTAGCCCAGTAACGTCTGGAGCACCATCGCATACAACTAAATCCGCTTTCATGCCTTCAAACTCCTTTATTATCGAGTTTGCTGTTGATAATTTTGTTATATCACCCTGAATTTGTTTAACACCAGGCAATGCTGCCATTGCTTGTAAATCGACAGCTACTATTTTTACATCTTCTACATTTTCAGCATTTTGTCGCAGGGTCTTCGTCAAGACCTGGCTCCAACTACCAGGAGCAGCGCAAAGATCAACAGCTCTTAGTACTCCATTAAAAATATTATACTCTTCGTTGATTTGCAATAACTTAAAAGCACTTCGGGCTCGCCAGCCTTCCTCCTTAGCTAGTCTATAGTAAATATCTCTCTTATCTTTTGAAGTTTTACCCATTTTTCAAGTTCTGTAATCTCTTGTAAACAACAGCACAATAAATTATTTGACAACTCAGTGTTGTCAACAATGTCAATTAGACAGCAAATATCGCTATACAATAGGTTCAAAAATCACTATAAATAATATTATAGTTGGAGATTTGGCGGGATTTCAGTCTGTCATGTAGTGGATTTTATATTTTATTCATAATCTTGTGTTTCTTGACTCTATATTGTGTTAAGTTGGTGGTGTTTTATGTAAAATGGTTAGTTTATTGTGCATAAGTGAAGTGAATGGAAAATAATACCACGGAGCATGAAATTCTGAGGTGCCACAAAAACTCCCTGGAGGGTTCTAACAAGAGATCCACCATCTTGTTAGAATATTGATTGACACGACGCTTGATATTGTAATGATCGTACGACGTGTTGTGATATTATTGATTACTCGACAATGGCAGTAATAATCTGAAAGATTGATTGCCAAAAATAAAGTTAAAAAAAAATATATTATAGTTGTTAAAAAACATAAAGCGAATCATCCCAGTCTGTTAGTGGTATCCGCCGCAAACTACGAACCCGTACCCAACGCTGGGCGATATAAAAGACGTCCACGACACATTTGTACCGACCCTCTTGATAAAATCACGTCAGCAACCGATCAGTACCAGCCTGTCTTCGAAACAGAGCGTGCTCACGCCCACGCCCGCGTAACCATAGATCGCGCCGCCGTGGTCTGGGCGTTAACTTCGCTCCCGCACACCCGATTAGGCCTCCCACGTTAGCGGCTCAAGCCTAGGTTCGAACCGTCGGTAGGGAGCCCTTGAGTGCGTTGCTTGCGCGATACGGTAACACACCAATATACATCACTGCTACAACACTACACGATCACCCCCACACACGTGCACGCCTACAAAGGGTTTACTTTTTTAGCGTAGCTTTCTTGCCGGGCTTGTGAATACCTATCACTACGGCCTTTTTCCAGACGGCCGGAAAGTGACCCTGGGACATGGCCGCATTGAAGACGTAGACCAATAAAGCTATGATGCGATCAGGAAGGAGTTTCAGAACCTCGTTCCTGATCCCATCGGGACCTGGGGACTTCCTAGGCTTGAGACGCTTGATTGCGTCTGCAACTTCATCGAAGGTGATCGCAGTTAGGGTATCCGCCGGAGGAGACGCGAGTACGTGCTCCGCAGCTGATTCGATTAATCCGTAATGGGAAGGGTCAGTGTTATCAGTGTTTGGCGAGCATTGTTTCTCTAAGCTTGCGGCAAGGCATTCTGCTTTATCTATGCTATCGAACACGAGAGGCAAACCGGGGCCTCTGTCGAGAGGAGGCATTGGAGTGACCATATCTGATTTGAGAGATCGCGATAGAGTCCAATACGACAGGTAAGACGGCTGGAGACCCTCCAGGAGTCACCTGTCACCCCGGATCTTAGAAATATGAGACTTGACTGTTTTCGTAACGAACGTAAACGATCGCGATTCTCTACAGACGGGTAAGCGTCGTAAGCTCGAGTCGCGGCGTTCTTTTCCATGATCAATGCTCTCACGTCGTCAGGGAGTATAAAACGGCGATCGTTCGCCTGTACCTCTTTCGAGGTCACCCTGACGGCGGTCTGGAGATAATCAACCAGGGAATCGATGGCCGAATCCGCGTCGGCTTTAGACACCAACACGTCCGGAATCCTGTCTAAACTACTAGACGATGGATTTTCTTTAAAATATTGAACGAGTTTCGCGTAATCAGCCACCCTAACCGACGGCGGGGTGAAGTCTGAACTGCGACCTAACTCTAAAACAACCGGGCGATGATCTGAATCAAGTTCGTGTACGACTTGTATGAGTCGTACAGGAAGCGTGATATTTTTTAAGAGAGCTATGTCTAAAACTGTGGGTCGACAATGGTCTTGATAGTGCGTGGGTTCCGAAGGGGCTATGACGTCAAACGCGAGAACCCTACCTAGTTCGTCGAGTATCCTCCCGTTACGAGAGATACACGGACTATTCCAGATAACGTCGGGAACGTTGAGGTCCCCCGCTATGATAACTGAATCTCCTAAATTAAGTAGCGCCTGCAAATCGGATCTTAGCAATTCTTTGTTCGGTGGCAAATACGCGGAAAATAAAATAATATTCGAGTGACCGGTCATACCTAATTTGAACACTGACACTTCCATATTGGATAAGCAATTCTTTGTTCGGTGGCAAATACGAGGAAACTAAAATAATATTCGAGTGACCGGTCATACCTAATTTACACACTGACACTTCCATATTGGTTAGTGCGGGCGGATCTAACGGCATGCAGTACAACGAACGACTAAAATAGATTAACGTGCCATCCCCGCGGGTGACACGATCGTTCCTGACTATACAGTAATACGCGATTCTCGGATTACGCATACTCGGTTTTAACATCGTTTCCTGGATGAGGAAAACGTCAATCTGTCTATCGCGCAAAAAGATAGCTACTAGATCGCGCTGTGTCCGAAGGGATCTCGCATTGAAAAACGAGAGACATAGACCGCTTGGTTTTACTTTATTAAGACCCGTGAATTTTAAAACTTATGTAAAAGAGGGTGACCGGGCGAGGTGCTGAATAGTGGCTCCGATAGCCGGGAAGCGCGCTAGTGCGGTAAGAAGACCTAGTTCCTCCTCGACCTCTACTATGGCGTGGAAGGCGAGGACCTCCTTTATGTCGTGTTCGCGGAGTAGATGTTTCATCCAGTCAAACTTACTGGAGACAGAGTATGAGCAAGCATAAGCTGCCTGTGGTGTTGGCGCCTGAGGCTTAGAAGAAGCCTGAGGCTGAGGTCGAGGGGCTCAGGGGGCCATAGGGGCCCGCCCGGGACAAATCTAGCTGACATTAACTTATTATATATATGCTTTACGTAATTAATTAATTTGCTTGTTTGGCGCCGGCTCAAAATCATTTAGGTATACTTACATTACTTTAAGAACTTAGTTATTAAGATTAACTAAGTAAAAGATTCATTATTTCTTACTTTTCAACGGTTTAATTTTTTGTTAAAAAGTTATTAATTTATAATTTTTTGTGGCTATAATCTACTAATCACTACATGCTTAAATTATTTGTAATACACAACTCAGATACTGAATTATAAGTCATCCCCTGTTTTCTTACCCTTGGTGTATTTTGTTTTATCAAAATGTATTTGGGACCAACTTCGGAGTATACCCTTTCCAATTAAAAAGAATTTTTAAAATCGGACTATA
Source organism: Antheraea mylitta (assembly GCA_014332785.1). NCBI lineage: Eukaryota > Metazoa > Arthropoda > Insecta > Lepidoptera > Saturniidae > Antheraea > Antheraea mylitta. The sequence goes on from JACEII010000002.1 coordinate 9,088,356, forward strand.
TTTTAAAAAGTTATGCGTGATCATACATAAATATATACATAATATATATATGTATACATATACATATACATGTCGAATTAGTCGAATTGAGAACCTCCTCCGTTTTTTTCGTCGGGAAAAAAATTATATTCTGTGGTAAAGAAACACAGTACGTAGTATCTTCTTTGTAGTCTGTGAACCAAAGAGTATCTGTGAACACAGTTGAACACAGTCACAGAGTACTTTATACAGTTTATACAAGTTTATACTATTGGAAAACACAGTCAAAACGATACTTACACGGGTTAAATACGTACGTTTGATGTTCAATAAATAATATATTATTTATACAATAAATATATATTTTATTTATACGTTCCAATGAATGATCTGCTTACACCAGTAAATAAACATTTATATATTTATTACATCAAGTGAATTTTTATTATATAAATGTAATCTTTATATATTTTTATAAGAGTATTACTTTAGTTGTGTACATATATTTCATAGAACAATTCGAAAAATATAAAAGAAAAAATGCTGTTTGAAAATGTAGAAAGAATCCTTTACTTCTTTGGAAATAATTCGGGACTCATTTTGTTATTTACTGCATTGCTGCTATTCTATTTTTATTATACAAGCACATTTGATTTTTTCGAAAAGAAAGGTGTACCCTTTTTGAAACCGGTGATTTTATTGGGAAATTTGGGGCCACGAATAAGAGCTACGACTTCGTTTCATAAGTTTCAATTGGAGATTTATGATAACTTCAAAGGAGGCCCTTTAGGTGGTAAGTTTATAATTATGTTACACAAACTTTTTTGTAGCACATATTATGAATAAGGCAGTTTCAAGTTGTGTATGTAATACTGAGCTTGGACAGTTTCTTACTATTGTCGATATCGACCTCTATAACTTATCATAGGTGTTTAAACCAAATATGAATGATTTAATCTTAGAATGTTAAAGATTTAGACAATTACTTTAGAAATGGTTAATACTTATATAAAGTTTTTTTTTTTTGTAGTCTGCAGACTCTTGGTCCGCACCTTTTTTTGCTTATAAGTAGTTTTTTTTTTTTACGTAAAAATCGTATCCGTGAGCATTATTATTATTATTAGTAATTTCTTAAATATTCACTGTTTAATTATTTTTAGCTTTTTTTTTTGGTTTATGACGTGATTGTTTTTATAGCGCTTGCATTTCCATTCTTTATGGCCCTTTTAGGTTGTAATCCACAATATTCCGTGCTGGAGATATAAAGTATTTTATTTTATTAGTATCAAGTTATACAATAATATGATTATCGTTTGATGTGAAAATAATATAATGTATATATTTATTATATTTTAGATATATCATTAATTAAATATTATAAAATAAGTATTTGTTACTATATTTGTAGACTAGCCTCTGCTCGCGACTTCGTTCGCGTGGAATAGTTACTTTGAGCTAATACTAACACACAGCGGAAGCTCTCAAGAGAAACAACCCCAATTTTTAAACATTCCTCATTGGTCCTCCGCTCCTATTGGTCTTGGCATGATGATATATAGCCTATAACCATTCTGTTAAATGGGCTATATAACATTAAATGGGCTATATAACATTGAAAGAATTTTTTCAAATTGGACCAGTATTCAGTGTTACGTAGCTTATTTATCCAGGAAGCCTGTGGGCTATATATCATTATGCTAAGACTAATAGGAGTGGAGCACCACTTAAGAACATTTTAAAATTGGGTTATTTTTTCCTTGAGTGCTTTTGCTGTGTGTTAATTCTAGCCCAAAGTAACTTCCATGCAAATAAAGTCATAAGAACAGCTATTTATATCATTATTAATAGTCTTTACTAATTTTATTTTACACCGTAATCCATTGAAGCTGTTAAGACCTTGCTAGGTCAATAGCATAGTCAGTTTGAGAAAAAAAAAGTTACAATGAGTTGTCTAATAATTATTCTTAGGATAATCAAATTACAAAGTTCAAGGCTGTCTAGTCATGCTGTAGAACCACAATAATTAAAGTGTAATATAAAAACTAAGATGTTATTTTTATTATTGTAGGTACATTTGAAGGTCGAAAACCACTACTGTACATATTGGACCCTGACATTATCAAAGCTGTAACAATAAAAGACTCTGATTATTTTACTGACCGCAACACACTAAACATAGGAGAACCGAGATATTTAAAGAGATCTCTTCTTAATTTGAAGGTAATATTTGTTAGGTTTTTCAATAATCTTTAGATTAATCAAATTATAATTTGGGGTAATGTTTAATGATATTTTTTTAATATTTTGTAATGCTTATATTTATTAATGGTCAATCTACAAATTGCTAACTAGGGAGCAGAATGGAAAGGAGTTCGGAGTACACTAACACCTGCATTCAGCTCAGCTCGGTTGAAGAATATGCTTCCCCTTATAGAGCAGTGCACAGATCAAATGGTTGAATATTTGAAGCAATATGGTAATTTCTTTCTCTTTATGACCACTGCATAATAACTTTGTTCTTATATGAAAAAAAAATTCTAACTACCTATAATTTATAAAGCTATCTTTATAATAAAAGAATTAAGAGACGAATTTTGTACATTTAAGGTATTTGAGAAAAAATAATGTAGAGTATTAAAATCAGAAATAGAATACATTTTTCGCTAGTTATTGAAATGTTTGCCCTTTTGTTTAAACTACTGGAATGATTACGACTATTGTTTTGAATACCATGCTGTATTCCTAGAACTATATATGCGTGTTAAGAGAGTGTGACTATTTTGCTAAGCAAAGCCTATGATGAAGCGTTTTGTAAAAAAGAGTCTAGCCTGGTTAAATCAATGATTTAAAATTTCACACTATCTATGATTTTTAATTACCATCTCTTATAAATGGAATTTTATTCTTTCTTTTAAGTCATAGGAGGTAAACGAACAGACGGGTCACCTGATGTTAAGTGATCACCGCCTTTCATAGACACTTGCAACACCAGTGGAGTTGCAAGTATGTTGCTAGCCTGTATTTGGGGGAAGGGGCGAGGGGAGGCAGGTGGGCCTCTGTCACTCTCACTCATCGAACAAATCGCAACAATGCAAGCATTGTTACTTTATGTTGGTTTTCTGTGTGTCGGGTGGTACTACCCCAGGCGAGCCGACTCTTTCATGCTGAAACTAGTAATAGCTGCAGCGTGGTTCTATCACCTACATGAAATTTTATCAGAAAATAATCACAGGTATAGCTATAATATAATAGATTGACCTTATTAATTAATTTACTTTTTAGCACAGGCAACCATTTTGTAGTATGTTCATTTGCTTCAAAGAAAAATATTGTCTTTATTTTTATAGTGAATAAAGAAGTGGAACTGAAACAAACTATGGGACATTTCACACTGGAAGTGATAGGAGCTTGTGCATTTGGTATTAAATGTGACGCTCTTAGCAATGAAAATGCGTATTTTTTTAAGGTATTAATTTCGAAAATATTACAATAATCATAATTTTTAATAGTCTAGCTGTAATTACATACTACTGTTATTTGTTTTCACGCAGGTGGCTGAAAAGTTTGATTACATGCCTAAAATTAAAAGGCTAATTATATTTATGTTTCTGATATTTATGCCTCAGCTGGTTAGATATTTAAGAATATCATTTTTATATGTAAAATCTACTGATGAGTTGGTGAGAATGTTGAAGGCAGCTAAATCTGAAAGGAATGACTCGAGTTCAAGGTAAGTCAATTATGAATTTTTTTACGACTCTACTCAACAACAGTCAATTATATGTAATTTTTTTGTTTATAAAATTATTAAATACCAGATATAAAAAATACTTTAGTTCTACATTTTCATTTACTTTTTAACCAACTTCAAAAAGAACATAGGTAGGACAAAGTAGCACAGATATTCATATGTTTTATTTAATTTGGTTAATTTAATATTTTTATTTAAATTGGTTATTGATTGATATTGAAGTCAGTTAATTTCTTTTTTATTTTTCAGTTTATTACATTTTTTATGTTATATATATAACATAAATTATTTACATAATTACTTACGTATACGTATACGTATACATAATTATTTACATTTATTATACATTTTTTTAATATATTATATTATATACTACTAATAGCAGTGCCCGCGAACTCCGTTCTGCCTTAAGTATATTAAAATACGCGCTTTTTTGCATAAGAACCTTCTCCCGACAATAACAAACACATCAATAAAAAGAGTAAGCGAAATCATTTCAGCTGTTCTCTAGATTTGCCCTTAGATACGCATTCATCGATTCATTTTTATATTATAGATTATAATATTTTATTATTATTTTTCTTGTACCTACTACTTTTTACACGTAATGACTATGAGACGTAAACAGTAAACTCTTTTTATTGGCGAAGATATGTTCTATAATTGTTACATGGTATTTCGTAAAGAAATATAAGGAATGCAAGGTAAAAAATATAATAAAAATCTTATTAAATTGTTTATTGATTCAGGTCATTTATTTTGGATACATAACATTAAGCTCGCGATGGTTACCGGGAGTATTGTCGGAAATTAGATCAGCCTTAATGTCTTATTTATTTTCTCTAATTGCTCTCTTCAAATACGGGAACAAAATAATTTCAAAAACAGCCTACTAAATGTATGTGTGATACGAGTTGAATCACAAGTACCATTGCATTATTGACACTTACCATCGCGTCTTACTTATATCAATAACTCGAAAGTTATGTGGTAGCTAAGCAAATGTTACTTATAAGCGCGTTTTTATATGAACGTTTAACAGCGGACTTTTGATTCGTCATGGTATGTCTAGTATTAATCAATATTTCAATGCTTATCTCTCTGTTATGTATTATAAAGAGTATTAATTACATGTTGATCATTTTGTATCTGCGAAAAATAAAATTTTCAGCCCCGAATACAAAAAGTGATTACAATTTATTTACCCGTGTATATTAAAACCACGAATGTTGGTTTTCGATTGTAAATTTTCATAAAACCCCATAAACATATTTCAAATGAGAACTTTGTTTGCAGACATAATGATTTCCTTCAAATTTTAATTGATTTTGCGAAGAAAGAAAAGAGCGAAGTGGAAAACACGAATTCCGCCAAATGTAAGTATTTTTAGTAATGTACATTTTATTTTTTGTCTCTGGAGTACCTATGACTCAGTTGTTATTATTATTATATATCTTTTATATTAAGTTAGGTTTAGTCTGATGTTAAGTGATCACCGCCGTCCATAGACGCCAGGAACACCAGAAGAGTCGCACAGCCTGTCTTGGTGGAGTTAGAGGGAGGGGTTAGGGAGAGGATGTGGACCTCCGGCGCTCTCACTGACTGAACGAAACGCAACAATGCAAGCACTATTACTTCATGTCGGTTTTCTGTGAGAGGGTGGTACTACCCCGGACGAGCCGACCCATTCGAGCATGGCTCTACTACCTTCGATAAAGTATTTTCGGAATAGTAATATTTTTGGAAGTAGTGCTTACTCTTATATAGTTCCTAACATGATTAAGAGTAATTGAACCTAAATTGTAAAGATACTCGTCATTACATTATGTAACTTCTATAAATATTAAAACAAAGTCAATTTTCGCGTCTGTTCGTGCGGTCCTTTAGTTATTGTAAACCACGCAACGGATTTTAACACGTTCCACTTTTTATTATCCCTTACATATTGTAATTGTATTAATCGCTTTAATTCTGTTATTAATAGTTTGAATTCTGGATCTTTGGGATTGTCTACCCTTCCGCCTATGCCTTTCGAGCATATGATAGAAATCCGTTATAAAGGATCTTTTTTTTTTCGAACTAATGACGCTATTTACCTAGCAAGGTCTTAACCAGCCTCACCAGACTACTGATAAAGGATCGCTTCGGCACGTTGTTTTAAAATAAGAGTGGAAGCAAGAGTGTAAACTAGTTATAACGATACTTTAAGGACCTATTTTTTATTTCGTTTTAAAAAGTTTGCATCATCTCTATTTTATTTTCATTTTCAAATTTTCTTTTAATTTATATAAAAAAACTTCCATTATATTTGTTTGTAAGGCTAATAATTGGTTTGCAACTTAATGTTAGTTTACAACTTCATACTACTGCCTTCCAGATTTAGATGATGAAACGATAGACGCACAGTGCTTGCTTTTCCTTATAGCTGGTTATGAGACTTCTAGTACACTATTATCCTTTGCTATTCATGAGTTGGCAGTAAATCCACAGCTGCAAGATAAACTGCGAGCTCATATAAAAGAAGTCACTGATGAAAAAGAGATAAGCTATGAACTTCTCTCTGAACTAACGTACTTGGATGGATTTTTATTAGGTAAGGAATATCAGATTACTTGACTTATAAACACTATTCATAAGTATAGTACTCGTGCAACTTTTTGACGTCGCTTAATATAGTTTCGCAGAACGGAGATTTGATTATTAATACGTATTATAATTTACTAACTTCTGTCCGCGACATCGTTCGCATGGGATAGTTATTTTGGTCTAACGTTAACACGCAACGAAAGCTCTTAAGAGAAAAAAGCTCCGATTTTGAAATATTCTTCAATGGTGATCCGCTTCTATTGGTCTTAGCGTGATGATATGTAACCTTCCTCGATAAATGAGCTATATAACACAGAGAGAGTTTTTCAAAATCGGACCAGTAGTTCCTGAGATTACCCCCTACAACGTTACAAACTCACAATGTCACAAACTCTACCTCTTTATAATATTAATTAGTATTATTAGCATAAATGTATAACATCGTGACAAGGATAGTGGAAAAATTTAATTATAACGATGTAAATAACACTTTTTGTCTCTTTTTATTCTATTTAGAGATTTTCAGTTTTACCTCTTTAAATGAGTCGGCACCGTCATATTCTTATTAAGGTACAATTAAAAATCATAATTCTAAAATTAATAACAAAGTGATTAAGTAGGGAACTAAACACAGCATTTTTGAAGAATTAGTAGTGGGTTCTGCCAGAATGTGAATTTCTTAGCAAACAGCGTCCTCTGCTTATTGATTTCTGTGAAATACCATCACGAAATGATGAGATCGTCAGTTTTACCACGTTAGTTGCAAAGTGATGCATTTATAATAAAACAATTTAAAATTTCCTGATGTAAAAGTAGTATCAAGTGATATTGTCTTCATATTTGCTTCTATAAACTACAGCACTTGTGGAGGTTGACATTGTATTGTGCAGTACCAGATCTGTTTCTCTTTTGAAACCAAAATAAAGAATACTTTCCACATGCTTTGTCATCTTATCCTATATCTTAATCTAGGCTTTAAACTTTTAAATACTATGCAAGAATCTCTTGGATTATGGAATAAGGAAGAGTATCTTTGAATCTTCTGCTAAAGATAACATTGATAAACGGATTATTCAAGTATCGTGTAACTTAAGGGGGGCAGTCCGATTTGCTCATTTCTTATGACGTGAGAAATGGGAGGTCTAAATGTGTAGGTCTTATATGCGAAGCCCGCGATTTAGTCAACTGTGCTACTGTCGTCCTGAACTCCCAGTAGCGAACTACGATAAGTTAATTCCGCTATATATATATATATATATATATATATTTCATTTTTTTTTTATTTATTGTGGTTTCCTTACTAATTCATGGGTCAGCAGTTAACCACAATAAATAAAAAAAAAAATGAATGTATATATAAGCATGGCAGGGGGAGGTAAGAACATTGTTTGCTTCTATTGGCCAAGGGGAGGGAACAGTCAAAATTACAAAAACCTGCTTATGAAATACATAAACGGTGCCAAAACATATTGTTTTTTTTTAGAAATCTTGCGCATCTACCCTCCCGTTGCACGTATTGACAGAGTGTGTACAAAACCGTACACAATACCAAATACTTCCGTACGACTTAATGTTGGAGACGGTGTAGCGGTGCCTGTTTACGGAATTCATATGGACCCTAAATATTATCCTGAACCACACGAATTACGACCGGAAAGATTTATGTATAACGAGAAGAAGGAGCGACCTTCACATTTATTCCTGGCTTTTGGTTCTGGACCAAGGAACTGTATAGGTATGTTTGTATTTCTTTGCTTTTTTTTATGTGAAACATCTATAGGCGAGGGTAAACCTGATTGTAGGCGTAGCGACGCGATGTCGCACTGAGCCTGCATACCTATAATGTATACGCAATGTATACTACTAAATTCGATCCTTAAAAAAAATGTAAGTCTGTCCATATGATAAGAATGAAAATGTAACGTGTCTACTTTTTGGATTCTCGTGAAAGAAATTGTTACAGGTGTCTAGAAATCTATACTAATATTATAAAGCTGAAGAGTTTGTTTGTTTGTTTGGTTGAACGCGCTAATCTCAAGAACTACCGGTCCGATTTGAAAGTTTCTTTTAGTGTTAGATAGCTCATTTATCGAAGATGGCTATAGGCTACATATCATCACGTTAAAACCAATAGGAGCTGAGCACTGATGAAGAATGTCTCAAAATCGGGCTATTTTGGAAACTTCCGCTGCGTGTTAATGTCAGTATTATATGCGTTGCCATGGTAATGCGATAATATTCTATCGAAAATATTTTCATGTTTTATTTTGTGTTCCTATTCAAAAAGTTTAATCTACGTTAGTTTTGTTTACAATTTTTAATTATACATTTTACGTTTATATTGCAAACATTTCTAAAGTTTATTTTGTGTTGCTATTCAAATACTTTAGTAGTAATAATATTCGTCCAATAAGACAGTCGAAGGAATTAACCCATACTGCCAATTCTGAAATTGTCAATATGGGTAGTTTTCTTCTATGTCCAAGTTAATGTAAAGGTATAAGCGCCAAATCCTCTATATAATATTTCATAAATTTTTATCTTCTTAATTTCCAATACCACAGAATTCATGCTCTGTGGTATTATTTTTCAGCCATTTCACTTATGCACAATAAACTAACCAAATTACATAAAACGTCATCAATTTAATACAATATAGAGACAAGTAACACAAGATTATGAATAAAATATAAAATCCACTACATGACTGACTGAAATCATGCCAAAAACTTTATTCTACGTTAGTTTTGTTCCCAATTTTTGATTTGTGATATATTACGTATTATAAAAATAAAGTGCGTGTGTATAATATTAAAATAAATGCTTTTTGGTGAATACATATATATATATCTGTGGTGCTACAAATATCAACATTTTTTTTAATGCTGTCGATATGTCTGTTTGTTTATTAGTTCCGGGTAATCTCCGAAACGGCTGGACCTATTTGAACAGTTTTTTTTTCTTAGAAATGACTACGCTATTGGTTTAGCAAGGTCTTAACAGCTTCACCGGACTACAAGTAATATTGGAAAGGGAATTTTACGGGCAAATAAGTAACTAATTAGCTGTTTTATTTTAAGCTAGCGGGTTCAGCAGACGTTACCCACCCCGATAATAAGACAGACTATACCTAAACCTTGCTCAAGAATCATTTTATATATTAGTGAAAACGATATGTAGATGCGTTCTGTAGTTTTTGATCTTATCGCGAACAGACATATAGACAGACATATGACCTATTATCTATGCATTCGTCTTTGTGAAATTAATCAAAAATATGTTGTTCACTGTAAACATGCGCATGTGACGTACGCTGTACTGGACTCCAAGAATAAATATAATTGAAAGTCATATGTGTACATGTGATTTAAATTATAGCAAGGTATAATAATAACTTAATTATATCGACACTATGGACTATTATATCTATATAATAAAAGATTTAACACATATTGTTTGATAATGTTTAGCTTAATGTTTTCATTACTTTCTTATATAGTGTAAGTGAGCAGTGAGGGTGATATATAGCAGTTTCAATTTCCAGTTATGTGGCTGATAATAAATCCCATCCCATTCGATACACTATTAGTATTCACATATATAATGTACACGTTACCTGTTACAGTAGATGATGTGCGTGTGATACTTACAAATGTTTTTGAAAGAGTATTATTGTATTTTACACTAGATGTGTGATCACAATTTTAAATTTATTTAATATAAGAAAAAAAAACGCGTGCGAAGCCGCGGGTAACAGCTAGTAAGTAATAAAATACCTACATCATATATGTAACGGTGCATTGTTATCTGTTGACTACATTTTATCTTAAGTGAATAATAATGATAATGGCTATAATAATAATGGAAGATTTTAGTGATGAAAGACAATCATGCGGTATATTATCTAATTGATAAAACGTTTAAGAGTAACTTACAGACAACACAAACCGTTAGGTCTAGAAAAATCATATATTTTATATGAGTTACTTAATCACACAGCTAGTTTTATCATCCATTTAGGACAGCAAGTAATTGTTAACTGTCCTAATACTAATAAATGCCTCCATATTTATCGCTTATCTTATTTACTTTTTTTTAAATATTAAGAACATCTTTTATACGTAAATTATCCGGTGCCCATTTGCTCGTTGTGCGTAATTAAAAAGTATATATATTGAATTAAATAGTTTAAATAATTTCATCAAATATATTATTCTTTACAAACGTGTAAACACATTATTTCTGCCGCGCAATTTATTAACGCATTAAAGAATGTGTTAACTAACGGTTTCGAGAAAATGTATGAGTATAACTTGAAATTTGTTTGAAAGTTGGTTACCTGCAATTATTTACTCAAAGATCAGAGATGTAGAAAGATGTAGGTTCGAACCTTGCTACTGGATCGGAGCTACCAGTGAAGAAAAACATCGCGATGAAACCATAGCATGGTGGTAGATTTTTTAAATCTACCGCCCGTTATTTTGCCAGCTGCGCTTGAGAGCTAGCCCCTTTATGTTTGACGTGTTTAAAGTATTAAAAAAAAACAAGAATTTAGTTTTTTGTATCAGTAATTTGATGTATGGCTAATAATTTAAGACAAGGTGTAAAGTAAAAATGGTGTAGTCTTAAGTAACCATTGCAAAGTGTATACAGAAATGGTTGTATTTATTAAACTATTTGTATTTAAATTAGGATGGACAAATAAAAACTCTTTTTTTTTTAATTATTTTGTAACCATGAAGATATCGTTAAAAATGATGAAAACAACATCTGATAAAGTTCTGGTACACATAATAAAAAATGAAATTTTATTGCTTTACTAGGTGTGCCCGCGACTCCGTCCACTTGAAACCTAATATGAAAAAACATTGCCTAATAAAATCATCTGATTGTGCAAGTCCATTATTTATCTACTTTTATTATAAGTTATTACAATTAAATAACTTTTATTAGACTGAACCGATTTTAATGAAATCTCTTTTTTAAATATCATATAGGTGGCAAACGAACATGCGGATCACTTGTTGTTAAGCGATCACCACCGTTCATAGACACTAGCAACCCCAGAGGAGTCGCAAGTGCGTTGCCAGCCTATGTTTGGGGGAATGGAGAGAGATAAGGAGAGGAGAGGGGACATGAAGGGAGACGGGTCTCCGGCGCTCTCACTGACCGAACGAAACGCAACAATGCAAGCACTGTTATTTCACGTCGGTTTTCTGTGAGAGGGTAGTGCTACCCCGGATGATCCGACCCATTCATGCTGAAACCAATAGTAGCTTCAGCGTGGCTCTACCAACTACTAATCAAGACTAAACGTTACAAGGGAATATACCTTACGATCTTCTTGGTGAGGTTTTATCGTGAAATTTATCAGTGATGTGTGTGCAAACAAAAAGATAGACAGTCATTTCTAAAAATTATTGAAAATTATTTGATTACATATTCCGAGATACCTACAAGTTTTTCCACAGAAATCTAAAAAGTACAGAAACCTTATATTTACATACTTATTATATGTATAGATAACAAATAAGCTTGTTAATCAATACAGAAATTGAACAATCTCCAAAATAGATCTGATAATATGATATTTCGCTAAGTCGACTCGTTTAAAAGTTGAGGTTAAAGTTCAACCTCAAATGGTATATAATGACTTCAACAATTGTTTTATATTTTATCACAAAATAATTGAAAACCTAAAAAATAATATTTTTTGGGGAATAGTACTAATAATACATTATTTTTTTTTAATTACAGGATTACGGTTTGCAATGATATCAGCAAAGACAGCCATGGTGTCCCTTATGAAGAACTATAAATTCTCTACATGTTCTCAGACCACATATCCTATAGAGTTTAATAAAAGATCGGTCTTATTAAAATCAGAAAAAGGTTTGTGGGTTCGGGTTGAACAATTGTAATGATAATTGTCAAAGGTAGGAAAAATATAAGTTACAAAGGTTAATAAGCAATTTAAGCTTACATTATTAAACATAAAAAAATATATTTGTATAGAATCTCGCCTTCTTACCATCCTTATCTTCGAATAAAGTACAAGAGATAGCAGTATTTCAACATCATTATGATTTTAGTACAATTAATATTACTATAATTTTATTTTAATGCTATTATATGTATTGCCCCGATATTTATATAAGGTAATCTTGGTCTCTATTCAGAAACCATAAAACAAGTTTGTTCTTTGTACTATACAATAAAAACTTAATTGTTCTAACAATATGCTGCTTCTGTAAAAACTTGAACTTGTATTTTTTATAAAAGGTTATTAGTACAAATGAATGTGTGATAATTCGTTTTAACTGTGATAGAACTGTTTCTATAATGCTAAAAGGGTACATTATCAAAGTAAATAATTTTATATAGTGAATATATCTTGTCGTAGGAGTAAATAAACTTCAGAGTTAATTTTCCAATGAAGTATGTATGTACTGTAGTATAACCGTAAAGCGAATTAAATAAATTTTAAATGTTTTTAATTTAATTTAAAAACGTTAGTAGTTACTATATGAACTGCAAAAAATTTAACAGCATTACATATTCTACATGTTGTATAAGAGTCAATAGATTGTTGTCAAAGGTGGACATTTTAATCTATATTCTACAAAATAATTAAAGGAGAATATAAGAATAGTATAAATATAATATGCATATTGTTATTTCTATTATAGTTTATTTTTCCATTTTATTTATGGTTGTTCCGATAAAATAGTGTGTTTTTCATATTTTTTTATCTCAAAACCCACAGATTTCTCTGTGTATATCTATAAGTCTCTGCTCTTTTTGTTAATTATTTTACTTCTATATAATTTTTTATATTAACTTTGCTCTTCAATCTATATGCCTATTGTGTTTTTTTTCCTTTTTCATAAATACCCTCTCTTCCATGCCCAGCTATCTGCTGGTGAAGACCGTATGAAAATCCGTTCAGTAATTTCTGAGTTTGTTACAAACAGACAGAGAGACAGATGCGGTTGGGGATTATCTAATTAAGTCCATTTTACTTATAATCAGAAACGACTTGTTCTTCATTCTTGTTTATTTTTACTTCATATTCTGTGAATATTTTTACTGCAGTTTCTTAGTAAAACACGGAGTATTTATTCATTTTTATTTAATTTAAAGAGTTTTTCTTTAATAAGTAAATAGCTAATATTGCTTTATATTCTGACTCTGATTAATCTCAATATTAACCTCGCATAGTTCAATAATAGTAAGGTTAATTATATTTTCTTTGAATAAATATGGGATATTGAGGATTCAAAGTAAGACAAAGTACATGATATTATAATAATTTATGTCATAAAATATTAGTGTATACAAGAAAGTAAGTAGATTATGTTTCAAATCCTTATGAAATAAAGTATCTTTACCTACTTACTTTATTGTTCATATACAAATCAAAGTACAACTGCCTAAAATGACGTACACTGCTTTAGTATAAAATTCGGAGAATAGATCATAGTTATCTATGTGGTATTTTAAAATTATCATAAAGGAACTTAGAATTTTTATTTTTTTGACTTCCTTCCATAACGATGTTAGAATAACTTCAACATTTTTATCTTAAGGCATTTCAATTTTTTTTTATGTTACTACTCGAGTAATATAGCGTATTAAAGGTTCCATAATATATAGAAGTAAGAAAATTACAATAAAGATTCTGTTCTCGAATAATTTACAATATACAAATTCTCATATAGATCAACGCATCTGTGACAAAAAATTATCTCGGCTGAGTGCATTAAGCTCTCGCCTTAGTATTCCGGTGTAGTTGTAAAGACCTGTAGCGTAGCCAGTTCGAAAAAATTTGACAGAAAATTAATTACTTCAAATTTGTAGCTTACATTACTGTACATTATTTATTTTGAAATTACCCCAACTCCTTAAAGGCTCTTGTGTATTCAAGGAATCGAACTAACTTGTTGATTAGACGTTGTTGCCTATTTAATTTAATCTATGTTAAACAATAATAATTGTTCTATGAAATAAATACATTTTATTCATAAAAGACAAAGAAATCCTTTATCCTATCCCAATAGAATAAGCAAGAGTTCCTAACTTTAAATAAATTATTTGAGATTACCATGTCATTTTTATATAGTTTATGGTGACGGATACGATATTAATTGCTGTTTTGATTTAATTTAGTGCAAGAATTATGATTAGATTATAAAGAATGTTTTATGTAAACTTAATGTTTTATTTTCATTGATGGTTTAATTATTTTTATTTAATGTTTATTAAATTATATGCTGTTTATTAATAACGCGTGTTTTATTATTTACTGTTAAATATCGTTGTAATTTCGTTATGTCCACGTTATAATGCAGAGTTTAATAGGTAGCTGTATTAGATCTCACAACACAACGATTGTGTACTTTCATCGCTGACATACCTATATTACAGTATAAATATAAGAGACAGTACGTGAGCTACCTACTAACGCTCGTACCGGCACACTCACTCTACGAGACTCCTAAGCGGTTTTCGCGGTGCTGCCCATAGAGACCTTTTAAAATCTCTCTTCGATGCGCATGTTCGTTTGAGTGTGCTGTTTTTGAGCGTTTGTAGGTAGTTTCCGTGCTGTCTCTCATATTTATACTGTGCGTATATTATTCTTTGGCTAAGAAAAGACGCATCGGTCGATGGAGTGAAAGAGGTGGTAGAGCCACGCTGAAGCTATTATTGGTTTCAGTATGAATGGGTTGGCTCACCCGGGGTAGCACCACCCTCTCACAGAAAACTGACGTGAAGTAACAGTGCTTGCATTGTTGCGTTTCGTTCGGTCAGTGAAAACGCCGGAGACCCGTCTCCCCTCCCCTCTCCTCTCCCTTTCTGTGCATTCCTCCAAATACAGGTTGGCAACGCACCTGCGACTCCTCTGAGGTTGCTAATGTCTATGGACGGCGGTGATCGCTTAATAACAGGTCACCCGCATGTTCGTTTGACTCCTATATGATATAAAAAAGACAGATAGATGCGTCATAAGCCGATCGCGCCTATCTATCGCTTGTTCCACGTTCGTGACACGTAATGAGTCATGCTTTTTCCTGCTTGTAGCCGGTGTTCATCAATTTATAAGAGTCTAAAAAAATGTACTTTAAAAACTTAGTTGTCCTAAACCTACAAGTATATCAGTCACTATATACTTTCTATTTGAGTTCCCTGATGATTTTAAAAAATCTAAGGTCCAATAATAACATTAAAATAGGAATATGTCTTTTATAATACAGAAAAGAATTCTCTAGACCGGTTTATAGATGAAGAAGTTCTGAGATAAGTAAACAGAGTACCTAGACGACCGAACTTAGCTCTGTTCCTTAAAAAACATTTCTAAATTAAAATAAGCTGTTAAACCTAACAGACTCACAAGATTAGCTTTTTTTACTAAAAAAATATTTAAAAAAGTTATTTCTTTTGCTGTCACTCGGATTCGAAGTTGGGTTAGACGGATTTTCGAAGCAGACGATTTCCATCTGAGCTATTTTTGTTTTGACAGTGGCGGCGATATTTACCTTTATATTTTATCTATATTTTTTATTGGCTGAAAACTCAGATAAAAAAGTTTTCCATGAATGAAATCTAGCTAGATCGATTTATCGTTCCCGAAACCACCTACATACTAAGTTTCACAGAAATTGCTGACGCCGTTTCCGAGATCCTGAATATATAACAATATTAAAATATCCAAGAATTGCTCGTTTAAAGGTATTAGATTTAAACAGAAAGTAATCAAATTTAGAAGGCGGTTAAAAGATGCATTACCGCCATGCTGTGGTGTCACTTTGTTTTCCTTTATCGATGGTCCAAGCTTAGTATAGAACTACAACTTTAAAAGATACTTGTTTTTAATAAAAAATGTTAGTAATAAAATAATATTGATAAATCCGATCAAGTTGCTTACTAGCTCTTCTTGATATGGTTGGTGGTTTTGAGTATGCCTTTGAGGACGTAAACCGAATGAACTAATTTTCATTGTAGTTTTGTTCGAACTCCGATCAGTATTGAGTCATCATTGCTTATGTTTTATTTCATAAATTGTTCATAATGTATAGTAGATTTGAGAAATCGGTGGATTTGGGTTTTAAGAGGTATATCTGATTATGACACATTTTTTAAATCGCTGCCTGATAAAGCGATAAGATTCATTTTTAACAACAGATTACAGAATCACGTGATATTTAAATACTCTGACAGAAACGTAAAATAACGTAGTTTGTTGGTACAGTCACTAAATAAATATTCATAGTGTATTGGGAATTATTGAGCAAAGCGTTCTCACGAGAGTATTCAAGACACCAAATGTGACTCAGTTGTATTTCTGAGTGCTCGAGCAAAAAGGTTGTGATATGAACATAAACAATTTTCATTGGTTGTATAATTCATTGCCGACCAAAATATTAAACATACATTTAATAGCGATTTCGAAATACGTGAGATAAGTACTGTTTACAAATATTCTAGATAACTTCATAACTCAGACAAGAACGAAATGATGTTTGAAATGCTGCAAGAAATGTATTCCTCGCTTACAATCAATTTAATATTGACATTGACCTTCATACTTTTGCTTGTATTATATTATTATTATACGAGCACATTTAATTTTTTTGAGAAGAAAGATGTACCTTTTTTGAAACCAGTTATTTTTTTGGGAAATTTGGGACCGCGATTAAAAGCTACGATATCGTTCCATAACTTTCAATTGGAGATTTATAATCATTTCAAAGGGTGTCCTTTAGGTGGTAAGTCTTAATTTTTTTTATACCTATTATCCGTAAAGTTGGTTTATTTTCTACAATAGTTTCATATATTCACATCTCTTCTATTCCGAGAAAATGTTAGAACATATAAATAGATGGCGTGAATCCTTAGCATTTTTGGTGGTTTTGAAATGCTACTATTTTTTTGTTTTATAGAATCTACTACGAAAGAAGTTGTTCTAATTTTTAAGTGAATATGCACTGCAGCGTGATAAGCAAAAAAATTTCAAGACAACTCTACACTAGATTTTTTTCCTTTATTTCTATTAAGGGTTTGTTTAAAGAGTACCCTCATCCATACCTCAATAACAACTTACAATTATTATAATAACGTCTTACAAAATACTAAATAAAAAAACAAAATATTACTATCATATTCTTGCCCTTATACCGACTTCCACCATATTGTATATTAATTTGGCTTCTTTCGATGCTGGGCGTGACAGTATTTAATTACAAACACCTACATTATAAGTACTCTTAAATACTTG
Organism: Antheraea mylitta; assembly: GCA_014332785.1. Classification (NCBI taxonomy): domain Eukaryota; kingdom Metazoa; phylum Arthropoda; class Insecta; order Lepidoptera; family Saturniidae; genus Antheraea; species Antheraea mylitta. Next base: position 9,105,947 of record JACEII010000002.1, read on the forward strand.
GATCTTCTATAGCAACACCCCTCTCACAGAAAACCGACTTGAAATAACAGTGCTTGAATTGTTGTTTTTCGTTCGGTCAGTGGAGCGCTGAAGGCCCAACTCCCTTCCTGATTCCTTCTTTCCCTTTCCTTCCCTTCCCCCTCTCCCATATACAGGCTGGCAACGCTTCCTTGATGTCGCTAGTGTCTATGGACGGTGGTGATCACTTAACATCACGTAACACACAAGTTCGTTTGCCTCCTTTGATATAAAAAAAAACCCTGATGTACCTTATACATAATAAAAAGATTACTACATGAAAAATACATGAAATAGTTTATATATAACTTTAGTGTACCTAATTAGACTAGAATCTTGTTTGTACTATTCATATTACAGGAGCATTTGAAGAACGAAAACCGATTCTGTACATATTGGATCCTGATATAATTAAAGCTATAACTATAAGAGATTTTGATTATTTCACTGATCGCAATTTACTCAGTTTAAACAAACCACGGTATTTGAGACAAACTCTTCTTAATCTGAAGGTACATTTGTAATTTTATATATTTATGTATACATTTCTTCTGTACATATGTCAATGAAATCATCCTAAACGGCTGGACCTATATTGATAAGATCTTGTGTGCTCGTTCCAGTGGATCCGAGATATGGTTTAGATTCACAATCGGACCCGGTAGGTGGCGCTGCGGTCGGATAATGGACTTTTTTATTATCAGGGTGGGGCAGCGTCCGCGGGCTCGCTAGTTACGTATAAAATTCATGAGAAAATGTAAAAGAATAACTGAGTGACAGGCCTAGCAACGCATAGCTCTATCTACTGGGGCTAGGCCCGTGAAAATTTGCAAGTCATTTCTTTTCACACTATAGATGAATAGAAAGAATTTTTGATAATTCAACCCCTAAGGTGGTGAAAAAGGTATGAAACGTTGTATGAAAATTCGTTATCTTTCATTTAATCAGTTATTCTTTTATACACAGATAAAATAAGTAATTGAAAATACTTAATATAATTAGAAAGAGTGCTCAACTTCTCAGTAAATTGCTAGTTTACTTATAAAATTAGTAGAGATCATAATTTGACTAACAAAAATGTAGAATAACAAACATTAAGTTACATAATTGTAAAATAATACAATATTATATAATAGTTTTCTACTTATGATATTATATATAGGGAATAGAATGGAAAGGAGTTCGAAGTACATTAACACCAGCATTCAGTTCAGCTCGGTTGAAAAATATGCTTCCCCTTATCGAGCAGTGCACCGATCAAATGGTTGAATATTTGAAGCAATATGGTAATTTATTCTTATTTCGCAGGATAAGTACACAATTATGATGAGTTACATATTATGCAACCATTAAATATATTACATCAGCAATACAAGTTTTATTATCATTGTTTGTGCATTATATAAAATAAATGTAGTTTATTACTGATGAAACATCATGAGAGGAGGAATACTCATCTATGTTATTTGCAAAAACAATAGCAAAAAATTTTTTTTTCACGCGAGCCATTTTAAAAATTTAATATCGATATAAAATTATATAAATAATAAATATGGAGTTTTTGACGGAATTTTAGTCTGTTATGTAGTGGATTTTATATTTTATTCATAATCTTGTGTTATTTGCCTATATTCTGTAAATTTGATGGTGTTTTACGTAATATAGTTGGTTTATTGTGTATTAGTGAATGGAAAATAATACCACGGAGCATGGAATTCTGAGATGCCACAAAAACTCCCTGGAAGGTTCTAACAAGGGATCCACCATCTTGTTAGAAGATTGATTCACACGACGCTTAATATTGAAATAATCACTCGACGCTTGTAATATTATTGACTACGCGACAATGGCAGTAATAATCTGAAAGTTTGATTGCCAAAAATAAAGCTAAAAAAATGAATATAAAACGTGGAACGTCTAGCATTTACGGGCTCTTAGACTATTCCGAAAATTCTACCGCAGTGCGCGTACTATCTACTGTGGTTTTTTTTCTATGAGGCATAGAAATCTCACCGCAGTGCACGCAGGCACTTATGTCTATACAAAATATAATGGCCGTTTTAGTAATTAACGCATGTAAGTGGAACAAATAAACTTACAGTCGCATTTATAATAGTAGTGAAGGTATTAATTTCAGATCAATTACACTTATGTCTTACGTACATACTTGGATTATATTTACTTCCGTACTTGTTTGGCTTTTTACCATTTCCGATTATTTTTTGTATTATCTCTAAAAAAAAACTGTTGTAATTTTTATAGTGAATAATGGAGTGGAAATGAAACGAACTATGGGACATTTCACACTGGAGGTGATAGGAGCATGTGCATTTGGTATTAAATGTGACGCTCTTAGTCATGAAAATGCATATTTTTATAGAGTAAGTATAATCTTATTCTTCTCGCCCTTATCCTACTTAAGTAGGGTCGGTACAACATGATAGTAATGTTGTGGTGTATGATTTGGCTTAATTTTTACGATAGGCCGCCTGCCTGACATCAAACCCCCTTGGGATTATGGTGTTGTACCACTATATGTTTATGATTACTATATATCATTATGAATCCTGATACGATCTTTTAGCTTTACAATTTTTCTGCAGCCTTTGGTAGGCTATTTATAGTTTCAATTTGAGCGGCACTACTGTTCCGGTTAAAAACGAAGTTCTTCAAGATATATGGTTCGCTTGCTTTAAACTGTTCTAGACGACTGCATTTCCGGGTATTTTTTTCAGGTTTCAGAGTTTTTTCAGTACCTCCAACTACGCATTCTATACTGCACTGTTTTCGTACAAACTATTCAGGTTAATTACTCACTAGTTTTAGTTCAACGTTGGCGACTTAACAGAATTCGATTGCGCGGCTTCAGGATTCTGTACCACATAAATCAGTTAAATTTATTAGTATATATTCACTTAAATTAACAAAGTTGGAATCTTTCGTCATATTAATACTTTCTACTTACGTATCACTTTTTTTACTACCTACTCAAAGTAAGTATAATATAATATTGTAATTTTAATATTACACAAATATTAAAAAAATATAGATAAGATTAATAATGTATAATAATAATAATAAATAAATTTTTATAATTAATGCTATTTATATATACTATTTGTCTTTATTTTTTTTACAGGTGGCTGAGAAATTTGATTATATCCCAAAAATAAAAAGAGTACTTATATTTGTTTGTATGATATTGATGCCAAAATTACTTAGGTATTTAAATGTATCGTTTTTACATTTAAAATCTACTGATGAATTGGTGAGAATGTTACAAGCAGTTAAAGATGAGAGAAAACGCTTAAATTCAAGGTCATTAAATTTTTTTTTATTATGTTAAGTTTATTTATTTACATACATACATACATTACGTTAATTACATCAAAATAGATATAACTTATAAGTATATAGAAAGGGCATGAAAGTATATAGCTCGATAAGAATGTAATTCAATCTCCAGCGCTTTTTTAAAACCTAGAAGGTCATTAGACCAGTCTTTGCAAAAGGAAGGTAAAAGATTTCAACTTATAAATCCAAAAAAAATTGAGCCGTCACGGGACGCCTGACAGCTGTGAAACATCGAAATTGTTTTGTATAAGTAATAAATAAATACATAAATTTTTAAAATGGCTCGCGAAAAAAAAAATGTTTTGCTATTGTTTTTGCAAATAACATAGATGAGTATTCCTCCTCTCATGATGTTTCATCAGTAATAAACTACATTTATTTTATACAGTGCACAAACAATGATAATAAAACTTGCATTGCTGATATAATATATTTAATGGTTGCATAATATGTAACTCATTATCATAATTGCGTACTTATCCTGCGAAATAAGAATAAATAAGTAATATGCATAAAAGAACAGACTACTACAAGAATCAGCTATGGCGTAATGAAAAAATAAACCATTGCAAATTTTTCCACAAAATAATGACTGTTTATTTATTTTATTACATAAATATTCATTTTTATTAAATACAATAATTTAACTAGGCTCAGTGTATTTGGCGGTAGTAATCAAAGGGCGCTAGGTTGTCGACGCGTGCCGCGTAACATTAGTAGAACGAGTGGCCGATAAAACAGTTTGAATCTTATGTTTATACAGATAATTTTGCAAACGTTTTTGAGTATCTCGTCAATAGTGCAAAGTGTTTTGCGTCGCCACGGCAATAAGACCAAACCTGATGGTTAACCCTCCGCTTACAGATGTTTTACATCAAAAGATACTGCATAATAAAAAATAATAATTTTCTACCCTTGAGTAGTTTACCAATTTGTTTGGTAGAATATCTTTCTAACCAATAATGAAATCACATTTATTTTTTCTTTTTCTATATATGATTAAATTTTTAACTTGATCAATTTGGTGCATGCAATGCAGTCAAAAAATTAAATCGATTTCTGACTTCAAACTTCTGTGGGCACAATTAGTGTAAAATTCTAAAATAAGATTGTTGTGTTACTAATTTCAGTATAACTTTGAAAAGTGTGTAAAATTGGTACTTGATCAGAGAAAGAACAAGGTTACAAAATGGCATAAATAGAATAGGACAAGTGCACTTGAAAACAAATCAACAGAAATTAATATTCAGAGTTTCTTTTAATTTACTTATCTTTTAATGCAACGTACAATCGTACGGTACACGTAAAGAATGGACTGTAGTTTGTGCATCGCATGCCCCGATTCCTTGTGAGGCAAATCGGTGTGTAGGAGTTTTATTTCAAAAGCTATATGTATAATTATTATATAATTGAAATAATACATTTTCAAAATAATTCATATCCAGATTATTAATTTCCAGAGAGAACGACTTTCTTCAAATTTTAATAGATTTTGCAAAAAAAGAGAACACTGAATTTGAGGACAAGAATTCTGCAAAATGTGATTATTTTGACCTTTCTATCTACTTTTTTTTTTCGTTGATTATTTACTACACATCTTTGTTGTACAAAATAGTATTAGAATTAACAGTTGTGTGATGATTACTATCTGTTTTTATTATTATCGAATTTAATTTCTCAGCCTGAATACGTGCTATTATTCTGCTATAAGGATTTTTGTCTGTATCTTCCAAGTTACCCCAACTCAATATACGTATACATGTAATTTAATATATATAAATATTCTGTTTGACCCTACTCCACCTGCGGGTCGCGTCGATCAGACGGGCCGATTTGCAGCGTTACAGGTAGATGTAATGTATGCACGAACCTTTATGCTATACTCCCTTTTAGTAGGCAATATAGCACGCTACTACTGAGAAGAATAAAGAACCAGAATTTTGCATTAAAAAAATGTATGTTGTCGGTTTCATAGACCGAGGCACGGTTATAGGAGGAGAAAAGGGTACTTGCACGCACTTTATGGAATCCGTAATAAAAAAAACGATAGCGCGGTTATTTGAAACTCGTATCTGGCTATTATGTCAATAATAAGATACCTCACTTCGGTCTTAATGTTTCGGGGTCAGCTACTTTTAAGGAGACGACAACTCATCAATTTGTTGCCGACAGTAGTACCCTTGTTATTGGATTACAATTAGCAATAGATACATTTTACTCACTATTCCGAGTCAATATCAAATCTTGTATGATATATCCAGATTATTCTAACATTACTTGTCTGTATTAAGAAAATGATTGTTACTTGATCTGCAACTTGTTAGTTTAGCAACATATTACTGCCTTCCAGATTTAGACGACGATACAATAGACGCACAGTGCTTGCTTTTCCTTATAGCTGGTTATGAAACTTCTAGTACACTATTATCCTTTGCTATTCATGAGTTGGCAGTGAATCCACAGTTGCAAGATAAACTGCGAGCTCATATAAAAGAAGTCACTGATGGAAAAGAGATAAGCTATGAACTTCTTTCTGAATTAACGTATTTGGATGGATTTTTATTAGGTAAGGAATATCATATTACTTTATTTACAACCACTTTTTAATTATAATCAATCTCACTGCGAAAGTAATTAGTAATAAAAAATTTTACAAAAAAAATTGAACCGACTTCGATAACAAAAACTTATAAAGCACTGAAAAGTGAAAAATAAATATATTATTAAATTAATCAAATTAAATAATAAAATATATGAATTTTTGCGCTACCTAGAGATATACTGGAAGTC
>JACEII010000002.1:9119425-9138559 GCA_014332785.1 Antheraea mylitta
ATAGTGATAAATTTACATGATTATTAATATGTTATTTTCGATAAAGCTGGGTTAAATTTGACGGGTTCAAATTCGAAATAAATTTTATGTATAAGATATAATTTACCTCTGTTCATCAGTAAAGTCTTCAACAGCAAATCCTGGACCACCAAGTAATGGTTCTGCGGGTACTAATTGTAAACCGGGAAACTTTTTAAGCGCCCAAATAACCATACCTTCGTTTTCTTCTTCCGTTATGGTACAAGTACTGTATACTAATTTTCCACCGATTTTCAATAACTTTACTGCCTAAAACATAATTGTATATATATTTTTTCCTTATTAATAATTTAATTAAGATATTCCTAGACATTCCTGAGTATATAATATACGGGTTTGTCAGATATTCATCATAAGAATAAAATATTTTTCCAATGAAAATCGTACTCACGAAATATACAAATTCTCCAGATGCATAATATTATCAATAACTATATAACATCTTCTATACGGGTATAACAAGAATATAAATGTAACGTGTATGTAATATAATTCTTCGATTTCTGTGAGAAAAAATTGTAATAGGTGTGTTAGGAATAAGTAATAAAATACATTTCGATGAGTTTTAGAATTTCTGTCTGTTTGTTTGTCTATTTGTATGAATACGCATCACTACTAAAATACTGCGTTCATGATAAAACCTTTTCAAGAAAATCATAGAGCATATATTCGAGTAACATTTAGACTGTTTCATTAAAATCGGTTCGGTCTATCAAAACTGATTGTACTTTTAACGACGACGCGACTTAATTACGAGAGTAAAGTATATTGACTTAATACCATCGAATGACTGTATTAATCGCTGTTTTTTTTTAAATAAGGTTTCACGAAGACGAAGTTGCTTGCACATCTAGTATAGTATAAAAGTATAGATATTTGATATTGTTCGACAATATACAGGCTGAATGTTTAGACAGTAGCAATATTTATGGAGGATACTCTGCACTCGATTCTCTTTCTAAATCAATTTAAAAATAAGTGCTTAATATTTGACCTAATTATCTAGAAAAATACAAAAATTATACACACTTCTGTAATAGTCTATGTTAAAGCACATACATGACATGGCATTAATCTATGTCAATGACCATCGGGTGATTTTACTTTGACTTGAAAGAGAACGTGGAAGCGTCAGGTATAAAACAAATGGGTTCGTTTTATTATCGAAAGTTACTAAACTGTGGGTCGCCCATTGTAGCTTGCGACATCGGTCATTGCACCTAGATTGTGTTTATACTTTTGAAAGTCTTAGAACAAACCTCAACTTAGGTTTTCTTGGTTGTTTATTTTTATTTGTTTTGATATTATTCTATATGTTAAATATGACCATGAAGAATCATATCCTGGAATACTGCGAGCATTTAAACTTTCACCTGGTATATACAACGTTATAACTTATCAGCTAGAGATATATTTTTTAACATTACTCACATTAGAAAACAATTTTCTTTGGACGTATTTGTAAGACTGCAGAATTTTAGGTCTAACTGTATTCTTTAACTGTGGCCTTTGTCCCAGGCCACTACATGGAGCGTCTAGAAGCACCTTATCGAAACTACAAGGTGGAAACGGCGGCCCTTCATTGATCCCAGTACTTTCTTCAGAACAACATTTTGTAGAATCAAAGGCATACACACTGACACAAGTTACACCTTGTTGTTCACAATTTTTAATTATCTTGGCTGATTTTTGTGGAGTTTTGTCTAAGGCTGTGATAAATGCCTGAAATTATTTAGTTAGTATAATAAGAATTGATTAATTGAAGCGATAATGGCTTAGTGGTTAGCGATTTAGGACATGACGTCGATCGATGTAGGTTCGAATTTTTGCAATGAAACCATATCGTGGTGTTTTTTTCCTTCTGTTCTGCAGACCCTTGGTACGCACCTTTTATTTGCTTTCGTTTTTTTATGGTGCACGTCCAAAATTGTATCTGTTAACAACTATTGGGTGTTTTGTATTTATTTATTATTATTTTATATATTATTTGTTTTTTTTTTTTTATATCAGATAGGAGGCAAACGAACAAGCGGGTCACCCGATGTTATGTGATCACCGGCGTCCATAGACACTAGCAACACCAGGGGGTGTAGTAAGTGCGTTGCCAGCCTGTCTTTTGCGGTAAAGGTGGGAAGGGGAGGGGAGTTGGGACTACGGCGCTTTCACTGACCGAACGAAACGCAACAGTGCAAGCACTGATAATTCACATCGGTTTTCTGTGAGAGGGTGGTACTACCCCGGATGAGCTGACCCATTCATGCTGAAACCAATAGTAGCTTCAGCGTAGCTCTACTACCTAAAATATTTTATGATTTCATTTAACTATTTACTATTTTAGATATTTTCTTAATGACGTTATTGCCTTTATGGCGGTTTCATTTTGGTCCTTTATGGTCATTTTTGAGTTATAATCCACTATATACCGCGCCGGGGTGACCACGGCCCTATGGTTGAACCTACTTACCGCATATAGTATAATAGACACAGGTGTTAGTGTCTAAATATTGTCATTAAAATATTATAGTGTTTATAGTGTTTTATCTAGGACCGCAAGTCTAGTTACCACCCTCAATTAGAAACCTGTAGTGAAGCACTTGTCTGTGAGGGTTCCGGCAGTTGTAATTGAGAGGCAGTCCCACGTTTAGTATGTTTAATATCATCTTAGACTACATATTCATTTGTGGAGTATCTGCGTCGTAACTGTAAAAGCGATATTGCGCGATCGGACGTGCGGACGACGTAGGAGACAGCCTGACACTACAGGGGCGGTGTAGGAGACGTTACTGTCTAATAGAGGGGTGTCGTGCGCGTGCATCGCGCGTTCATGTTGCCGCTCTGTACTGTAGCACGTATACCACACATTTAAGATTCAAGTAAAATTATGGTCAAATGCTAGATTTGTAGTTTTTTTTTATGTCACAACAGGGGCATTTCACGTGAAGCGGACAACGGAAAAAGGTGAGGTTCTGAAATTCGTTTATATTCAGCCTAAATGGATTTCTAGTAGATGTGAATCTGAATGCATATATATTTTTTTTTCTATTACGTGTATTTGTCAAGTTATGGGCTTCTAAAGAAGTCACATCTGAAATTCAGATTTTTTGGAAGTAGTTTTTCAAATTGAACAAATTTACAGTAAAATATTAAACGCAGCGATTTGGATAGAAGAATAATTGCTCTTTTTGAAAATAAAATAAAAAAAAATCTTTTTTTTAACGTTCAAAACGGGAACTAAATTTTTTTAATTTTTTCAAGTCTTATTTTATTGCGTGAAATGCCCCAGCAGACAAACGAACAGGTGATATTTATTGATCGCCACCGTCCATAGACACTTGCCACACCAGGGGAGTCGCAAGTGCGTTACCAGCTTTTGTTGGGGAAGGGGAAAAGGGAAGAGGGAGTAGGGGAGGGGGAACAGGGAAGAGGGAGTAGGGGAGGGGGAACAGGAAAGAGGAAGTAGAGGAGGGGGAACAGGGAAGAGGGAGTAGGGGAGGGGAGATGGATGAGGGGGTGATGGTCTTCCGGCGCTCTCACTGACTGAACGAAACGCAACAATGCAAACAGTGTTACTTCACGTCGATTTGCTTTGAGAGGGTGGTACTACCCCGGGGAGGCGACCCATTCATGCTGAAACCAGTAATAGCTTCAGTGTGGCTTTACAACTCTTCAAATAAATAAAAAATATGTTTGTCGATAGAGTCCTTTTCAATAAATATATGTTTCATGAAGCCCTTGAACGAGCAAAAGCTTTATCTATATCTATACATATAATAAAAATGAAGTGTCTGTATGTAACAGCAGAATAAAAAATGTTCACTGATTCGGTATGAGAGTATACATGCTTCTGATAACAAAAATGCAATTTTTAAAATTTTTGTCGGTCGGTCTGTCTGTCTGTCTGTTTGTTCCGGGTTATCTCCGAAACGGCTGAACCGATTTTAACGGGAATTTCACTGGCAGATAGCTAAAATTACAGCGGGTGACATAGGCTCCTCTAAATTAGACGAAGTATTAACAGCGACTTCGTCTGCAATGCTATCTCGAAAACGGTTGGACTAATTTTCACGAAACTTTCACCAACAGATAGTGGACATCGTAATAAGTAATTTAGTTTATTTTAATTTAGACTAGCTGTTAACTGTGGCTTTGCTCACAGTACTATCTCCAAAACAGACTGATCTTAGCGAAACTATCATTTGCAGTTAGCTGGCTTCATAAAAAGTAATTAAAGCAATTTTAATTTATACTAGCTGGTAATCATGACTTTGCTCGCAGTACTATCTCCAAAACCGTTCAACTGATCTTCGCGAAACTTTCATTGTGAGGTAGCTGACCTTATAAAAAGTAATTCAGGCAATTTTAGTTTATAATAGCTGTTAACTGTGGCTTTGCCGACTGGTAATCATGACTTTGCTCGCAGTACTATCTCCAAAACCGTTCAACTGATCTTCGCGAAACTTTCATTGTGAGGTAGCTGACCTTATAAAAAGTATTTTAGGCAATTTTAGTTTATAATAGCTGTTAACTGTGGCTTTGCCGACAGTATTCTCTCCAAAAGGTTAGACCGATTTTCAGGGGACTTTCACCTTACCTTATAAAAAGTAATTGAGGTTATTCTATTTTAGACTAGCTGTTACCCGCAACTTTGTCTGTATGAAATTTAGTAAGACTTCAACTCACTCTTTATTTTTAACGAGAGAAATAATTATAAATTTATAATTCGATATTATAATTATTAGTAACTCTGAAGATAGAAGAGGTCTTCCTAATAAGATTTTAGATCATAAACTTATTACGTAAAGAGGTCCATAATACAATTTCTTGTAGAGCAGACAAGTGTTTTTTTTTTTATAGACACAAAATCGTAAATATAATGACAGAGTTATGTCAATGTAAATCTTTAACATAATATTTTAAGTTATGGTTCATTAGTTCCTTACACAGTTTAAGTGAGCACGAAGACAGTTATATGGTGGGTTAAAATCCCAAATATGTTGCTGGTGGTAAACCTCACTATGTACATTATTAGTATTTATATATCTATTGTATACATTACATAATACTGTAAGTGGCGTGTGTGTCGTACCTAGAATTGTTTTTAAAGAACATTTCTATAATTGTACATAGTCACTAGTTTATAATTCTTTAATACGATTTAAAAAATGCGTGCGGAGCCGCGAGTACAGCTAGTCTATACTTATAATAAGAATGTAAATCTGAAGTATCTGTACATTTTCGATTTTCGTGAAAAAAAAATTGCAAGTGTCTCGGAATAAGTAGTATAAACATTTTAATTATTTTTAGAAATGTCTGTGTGTATTAATTAACACGCATCACTGCTAAATCGCAGGGTTTACAATAAAACCTCAGCTTATATATAAAAAATTGAGTACTTAAAAAAAACTAAACATTCCCTTCCTTTCCATAACATTTCCTGTGTGAGAATACCTGTTCTTTGGATAGTACTTACATTACTATAATATAAAGTAATCTCAACAGTATGTTAGTAAAAATTTTCTACAAAGAATCTATTAGAAACCTTATAAATTTTAATTCAATATACTAACTTGGTTATTTGACATTTCAGCCAAGTGTGTAGTTTTATTACCAGGCGCTGCACACATATCTAAGATATACTCATTTGGTTGCGCATCAACCACCCATCCACATATTATTGACGGCAAATTCTGCAGAAGCAACTCTCCTTTGTCATATAAAGATTCATTGACAATGGGTAGCCTCGAGTCGGGGATTATCGTATGAACAGCAATTCCACTGTAATAAAAATATTAACAAATGATTGTAAATGACTAATTAAATAACAGTATGAACAAAAATGTGGTCTTGTGTCTGTCTTGGGAAAGAAAGTAGAAAAGAAACAAGTTTTTATATTTGGAACACATCACATTTACAAGACAAATAAAGAATGTATATTTTTAAACACCAAAAATGGATTTATACAAAAACAAAACATAACACAAATATCAATATGAAAACACATATCAACGATAAGACAACTCAAGTAAAACAATTTATAACTCGACCGACTCTACTTTTATAGCATTCAACTAATGTACGATAAGCAGAGATCAGCCGATGTTATGTTCGACAAAGAGCGTTGAGATCTTCCGAAAAGTTCGACCAATAGCGTGGCAGGTATATAGTACAGACAGTTCTAATACAGTCATCTGCTAACAATATATACATATATATATGGTTAATTAAACATTTTCAACAATGCTCCCATTCAGCTACATGCTACAGTACAATTGAGTGATACTACAGTGCTAATTTTCAATAAGAGGCCATAGCAAGGTAGGGTGCTGTATTCTATGGCTTATCCAAAATATTATAATACATAAGCCATAAAATATACGACAATAATAATAAAAATATCAAATTGAATATACAACAATGCAATTACATAATAAAGATGAGTAACTAACGGAGCAAATATACTACAAGCCATAATGATGTAATGATTGAAAGGAGTTTAATAATGTGTCTGTTGAAATGCCACTGACAATCCTGTCTGCAGAATGGATACCATAAGCCTGAGAATATGTATTAGTGAGCAAAATTAGAATGAGCGATTGTAGATAGTAGAATGCAATGTTATAAAACACTTCATTATCAAAGTAATACTGTATTTTTTTCTGTTTAAGATAATATATTGTATTAGCAGGCATAGCGGACATTGTCCTGCCTTAATAATAAAAATAAAACTAAAATTCAACCACAGCGCCACGTACCGTGTCCAATGTAAACCATTCTTAAATCCACTGGAACACGCACACAAAATTTCATCAAAATCGGTCCAGCCGTTTAGGAGTTCAGTGATATACACATATACAGACGAAATCTATACATATAATAAGTGTCTGTATGTAACAGCAAAATAAAAAATGTTCACTGATTAGGTATGAGAGTATACACGCTTCTGAGAACAAAAATGAAATTTTTAAAATTTTTGTCGGTCTTTCTGTCTGTCTGCTTGTTCCGGGTAATCTCCGAAACGGCTGAACCGATTTTGACGGGAATTTCACTGGCAGATAGCTAAAATTACAGCGGGTGACATAGGCTACTTTAAATTAGACTAAGTGCTAACCGCGGCTTCGTTCGCAATGCTATCTCGAAAACGGTTGGACTAATTTTCACGAAACTTTCACCAACGGATAGAGGACATCATAATAAGTAATACAGTTTATTATAATTTAGACTAGCTGTTAACCGTGGCCTTGCCCGCAATGCTATCTCCAAAACAGTTAAGACTGATCTTAGCGAAACTTCATTTGCAGATAACTTTCCTTATAAAAAGTAATTCAAGTAATTTTAATTTATACTAGCTGTTAACTGTGGCTTCACCTGTAATACTATCTCCAAAATGGTTAGACCAATCTTCACGAGTCTTTCACCGGTAGATAGCTGACCTTATAAAAAGTAATTCAGGCAATTTTAGTTTATACTAGCTGTTAACCGTGGCTTTGCCGACAGTACTTTCACCAAAAGGTTAGATTGATTTTCCGGGGACTTTCACCTTACCTTATAAAAAGTAATTGAGGTTATTCTATTTTAGACAAGCTGTTACCCGCGACTTTGTCTGTATGAAATTTAGCAAGATTTCAACTCATTCTTTATTTTTAATTAGAGAAATAATTATCAACTAATTGTGTATAATCCGATATTATAATTATTAATAACTTTGAATATAGAAGGGGTCTTCCTAACAAGATTTTAGACCATAAACATATTACGTAAAGAGATCCATAATGCAATTTCTTGCAGAACAGACGAGTGTTTAGTTTTTGTATAGACACAAAATCATAATTATAATGACAAAGTAATGTAAATGTAAATCTTTATGATAATATTTTAGGTTATTGTTTCATTAGTTCCTTACACAGTGTAAGTGAGTATGTAGATAGTTATATCATGAGTTAAAATCCCAAATATGTTGCTAATGGTAAACCTCACTAGGTACATTGTTAGTATTTATATATCAATTGTATACATTATATGCTACTGTAAGTGGCATGCTTGTCGTACTTAGAATTGTTTTTAAAGAGCATTTCTATAATTGTACATTGTCTCATAAGTTTATAATTCTTTAATCCAATAAAAAAGGCGTGCGGAGCCGCGGGTACAGCTAGTTAATATATAAAGATTTATAGCATATTCAAATTTATTAGTGTTTCTAAAATTATTTCATGGAATCTATTTTACACTATAACATCTATTAAATCGTGATAGCCATACTAATTTATGAAACAAGGCAATAAATGTCTTATAATAATATACAGGAATACCATAAAAGTCCTTTTGCTAGGTGAAGCTAAGACTCTTCCTAATAGGAGCCATGACCAAATTCAGAAATCCAGCCTAGGTCATTGGAGTTGTGCAAGAACATTTTTTGAAGTAACTAAAATTTTCTTACAAACATTTCTTTCAGTATCAGCATATATTCTATTAACCATCACTTAATGTGATGTGATTATGGATACAAAATTGATGGATACAAAACATTTACCTTGGTTGCACACCACTGTCAAACAAATCTTGACGTAACATTTTTAAATATCCCAAGGCTACAAAACGTTTTCTGCCATCATAATTAATCTTGAGCCCCCTCTTGCATTGACCATCTAAGTCTCCATAGATATCGACTTTGTCATCTAATTGGTAATCTGTAATATGTAGCTAAATCTAAGAAATTATAATACTTTAGGTTTTTTTTTCAGGATTCAATACTATGAAATAAACTGCTTGAAGTTTATCTTATTTAAAAATTATTCACGATTACCTTTTTAAGATACTTCAATGATTTATGCTATATATACATATACATATATATATATATATATAACCAAGTGCTTATCTATATATATATAATAAAAATTTAAATATAAGGTGTATGTACTCATTAGATTATTATGAAAAAAAATGTTGCTCATGTCTTGGAATAGGAAATAATATACATTTCCATTATATTTAGAAACATCCGTCTGTCAGTTTGTTTAAATATGCATCATTGCTAATGTAATGTGTTCATGATAAAAACTCACCAAGAGAATCATAAAGCATATTCTTGAGTAACATTTAGCCTTAAATTTTATTGAAATCAATTCACACTCTCAAAAGTTATTGTAATCTTCATGATGTCGTGACTTAAGTACAAGAGAAAAGTAGACAAGTAAAAAAAAAATATACTTAAACATTCAGTGATAGTGACATGTAGTGACTTTTTTCCATTAGGTTCCATACTGACAGAGTCGTAGGCACAAATATTATAATATACAGTTATACTTGAGAATCAAAGCCTACAAGTCTAATTTGAACTGGTTTTTTATCAGTTGTTGATTGTATTGAGTACTTAAAGTAAATATAATTTATACCTACTTGGAGGTAGACCCATAACTCCAGGTGCAAAGACATGAGCACCTCTCAAGACAGCAGCAGCACATAATGCATCAACAATTACTTCTTTACCTGTTCTTTCTATGACCGTTTCTTCAGGCCATTGTTCTATTATGAGACAATCTGGTTTTAGAAAGTAGAAATTAGGTATCCGGTGACAATCCAGATCTAAGCTTTGCTGTAAATTTAAACGATAATTACATTAAATATGAATTATAAAAACAAAAAGAATTCAAGGAATAAAATAGATAGATAAAATTGAAATAGAAAGATAAAATTGAATCGTCTACTTCAGTGTTTCCCAATGTGGGGCCTATGCCTGAAAGGAGGGCAATTTGATAGTTACGGGGCCATGAGAGATAAGATACATAGCTTATTGCTAGTTTTTTTTTCCACTTATTCTTCTGTTCTGCAGAGTTGGGATAGCTATAAATGTTGTAATTCGAAAGTTTACCAAATTATTTAGATTTAAAAACTTAAAAATTGAAGTATACATACAGACCTAAGCGCCTCTTCCAAAATTCGTGTATCAACTTTTTTCAATTTGTTTACTCTGAATGTTGTGAATGTAGGTGCTTGTATTAGCCATTTTTGCATTATAACTTATTCTTATTTTTAAATAAAGTTGTAAATTAGCAACACGACAAAGCAACATCAAGAAAATACAAATAAATTATATGAAAAAAGTAAACATTACAAACGTTTACACTTTTCAACAAGCACAGAGTACAACTAGAGAGAATATTATCCTCTGAATACCCTGTGGAGGTAATTACGTTATCACTTATCGGTTATATACTCTGTCACGTTATACGTCTATAATAAATATTTCACTTTATAGTCTGTGCATTAGGCTTGCCAATTTTTGAAGAATTTTCTAATTTGCATGGATTTTAAACCTATTAGGAATTTTGTGCAGATTGGTAAAATGACGATTTACCATATTCTTTTTATAGTTAAAAGATGTATTGTGTAATGAGTAGTAATTTAAATTTCAAATAAAAGTTATTAAAATGTACCATTTGTAATATTGCATATGCCTTTTTTCAGTTGACGAAAACATATTATGGGTAGCTGCTCGTTACGAAGGACAGTGGACAGTTTATGTTGGACTACATGAACTAAAAACCTCAACGTAGAATCTTACTCTTGTGGCACCAGGATTAAGAAATCACCCACGCATGCTTTTGCACCTATTGACAAGTGATGCTTCTTAAAAATGCCCTCCATCTAACGCGTCTACCAACTTAACGCAACTAAGTTTTTAATGTGCATTTTAAACAGATGTTATTTTCCTTTTCTACACTCTACCAACCCAGTATTTGGCCCCGTCACTCATTTTCACACAAAAAAGTTGTAGATCTGAAATTAAAGGCGCTCTCACAAGAAGGTTGACTTTAAAAAATGACGTGTTATATACACAATAAAGCGTCCTGACTTATTAAACCTGATAAAGCAACTACAATAAAAATAAATTCGTGACATTCTAGTTAGAAGCTATAATTTTACTTCTTGTAATTTTTTCATGTCTATTTCTAATACATATATGTATGTAGTCGCCTCTGTTCAGATTTACCATCCATACCATGATATATTATATCATCATAATATGTTATATCACAGAGAAGGGTTCTGGAACTAACATAAATATTTTGATATCCGAATAGGTATATATAATACATTACAGGTTAGGCCATAAAGATCTCAGAAACAAGTGCAATTAATAGAAGATAATGGAAACAAACGCATGGCCTGTTGAGCCTCTTAGTCAAGAACTTTTTTTGCATCGACTACCCTATTGACCTAGCAAGATTTTAACAGTTTCACCAGACTACTGTCAAGAACTTATTAGTAATATACGGCACATTCAGGGTTGTAGTTTAAGATACCTCAGTGTCACCCTAGACGACAAATTCACTTTTCCGTTCAATTTCTGAGAGTGTGGGACAATGCCGCTGTAGGCTTGAGCCGCTTGCATATAGTGTTGTGCTCACACAGGAAAATGTCACTCAGACACAAATTTTCTATAATATTCTATCATATTTTCATGCTTACCTATATTTTAAAAGTTACATATTATACGAAACTGCTTCTTACGAAACTCTGTCGGTGCCACATATTACGTTTGGACAATCAATATCATAACAACCTGAAACTTTATTCGATCTGAGCATAAGTTAGTTCGACAGAGGTGCAAACCATCGCAGCCCGTTAGTGTTATCTTCCGTCACAAACTGCACTCTCGAGGGCGCCGCGAAGTATCCTAAAAAACCACCGCGAAACATCTTCACAGATCTCTAATGATATAATGGCAACAAACGATTCGTGCCCTGTTGACTTTTTAAACGGAGCATGCTCGCGCCCGATTTCACGAAACCACTAAACATACTATCATGGTGAGGTGGTCACCTTTGCCCCCGAATACCTATCACAAGGCCCGTCAAAAGCGCTTCCAGCATAGGTTCGACCTCTTGGAGTTCAACCTTAGAACACTCTGCTAATGCGATACAGTGACAATGCAATATCTATGTCACTATTTCAGCATACAACATCACATCTCACACATGTGCGCTTACAAACTTAATAAAATACATAGGTTCTCTAAGAAACATTTTTTCTTTTTTCGTTACTCAGCCTTAGCCAAAATTGAGAGATTCAAAATTGGGAACGTCTTTGTGCGATATGAAGGTATGCATATGTATCTCACAAAAGTATACCCGTATGCATGTGTGGTTAGCTTACCTGGCATGGTTTGTTCAGTTCATGTTGTTGTATGCAAGACCACAGTCCAAGAAATTCAACCACTACCGCACCCTTGAGCTAGTTGCCATTCGGCTGAGTGCTCTAAGCGTTTTCAATAAAAGCCTGGTGAATCTGTGAAGGCTTTCAAATTAATAGTGGCTAGTTGGTTCGAAAAAAAAGTGTGGGGGAACGTGGGTTGAAAAATTGTAAATTCCCGTGACGTAGTTTAAGATAAGAAAGCCTTTCATATTGGCATTTTATTTAAATAATTCAGTTACAGTACAAAAAGTTATGACAAATTAATAATAAGCCTTACCATTTCTTTCTACAAGTTCTGTTTCAATGTCATTGTTTGTTTTCAAATAATTGTACGTGTAATGTTGAACTATTTCGTCATTCCTTTTTAAATATGGTTCGTGATGACATTATAGACAATAAAGATTACTTTTATGAATGCTGGCCACTTTTTGCCAATACGTGGCATAGGCACGAACAAACTTCCACGTTCGCCGCCATTTTGACATCCAACGAATTATAAAGATTTCTCGGAGTGTAGCTTTATCTTGATTCTAAAGACCTTTGCATCTGAAAATGTAAGTTACCTATATTGTACAAATTATAAGAGTGTCAATATATTCATAGCCTTACAGTGTCTTGTATTAAGTGCGCGTTACAATCTGAGGGTGGTGACCGTAGCATAGACCAACAGCGGTGTCGGTGTCTATCTTTGTTGAAGCTTTTTGTATTTTGCTGACGCATATACTGCCAGCTGTACTGCACCTTACGTGTCAGCTTTGTTTTACTTCAAGGGTGACTAAATGTTTTCAACAAAGTAGGGTATAAAACATGCCGTGCAAAATTTAAGGATGCCATGTCATTATCATTGATTGGAATAACGTGTAGTCTCGACGGATGAGTCACAGTGAAATTGTTCAAGTAATAATTGAAATTTATCTTTCCAGACTAATCGCAAAGCATAAAAATGGGGAATATGTTTGCAAATTTATTTAAAGGCCTATTTGGCAAAAAAGAAATGAGAATATTGATGGTCGGTTTGGATGCTGCTGGTAAAACCACAATTCTATACAAACTCAAATTAGGTGAAATTGTAACAACAATTCCCACTATTGGTGAGTACTCTAATTATTAGGTACCAATATTTGCTTTGTTGCCAACTATTTGAAACATTTTATTTTGATAAGTGTAATTTTTATATGTTTAAGTTTTTTATTTATTTATTTTTGGGTATTACAATACAACACAGTAACAGTTTATGTATAACAATATATTGTTATAAATTGTTGTTATATATTGATGATTGCCAACCTAAGACATCAATGTAATAAAGACACCATTGTATACATGGAAATTAATATCATTGTGAGGTACATCATAATTAATATTATGATTACTTTATTAGCACAGTAATTCTAGCTGCTCTTGTATTCATATATTCATTTAGAAACTATGGTATAGTGGTGATGAAATATGACTCAGTAATATATGATTAATTCAATTAAAGTGACCAAATATTCTCTTGTTGAAATTATTTAGAATAAACTGTGTCTTTCAAGTAACAAATATAATTTTAAGTTTATATGTACACAATTTATGACATAAATTTTCATTTTACTGATATTGTTATAACCTATCTGGTTATAGGCTATAGGTCTGGCTATAGGTTCTGCTTGGTTCAAATAATAAAATAAAAACTTTGAGTTGTTAATTTATATATAAATAAATGAGTTTATTACTATTTTTTTACTGCATTAGGTATGTATAGTAGATTTCAGTTGTTAAGATAAGGGGACCATTAAATTGTTGTTACTACATCCAGAACTCATTACAAGCTCTGGTAGACTAGAAGAAACAAAGAAATATAAAAAAATAAGTTTCAATAAGTAACTAATTTGTCATCGTCAATTTTATACATGACCATTATATATGACAACATTTGTACTCTGTCAGGAACAATGAATATTCATCAAGTTATATGCACAAATGTGAAACACAATATTAAAGAATTTCTTTTTGTAACTTATTTATAAATTTAATTTTGAACTCTGTAGGCCTTAGAATTAGCCTAGTAAATATGTATTACCAAAAACTAATGATCACTACAATTGTGGACCTTGAATTTACCTTTGAAATTAGTTATGGCAGAAGACTTACTAAAAACAGTGGCTATACCTGAAATCAGTGTTAATTGTGAAGCTTTTATACCTAAATTAATTTTATAAAAAGGAATGCATTAAATCCAATAGTGAAAGGTGGAACATTAATGTTACATAATATAACATTAATAAATTTTATTATTATCCTAATTTAAAAATGTTTTCATTTATTATAATTGATAGAGATACCTTCATTAATTGACTAAAATTAAAAAAAAATGCAATAAAGGTTATATCCTTCTATTACATAATCATAATACAGTTCTACTTTCTCAACTGAAAAATCATTTCTTAGGTGTCTGTCTACATTTGCTAAAGGTGTTAAACATTAAATGTCTCATTCAGCAAGTAAGATGAGATTATATTTGAAAAATTGTTCTTAAGTACATGATGTTGATTAAATTAGAAAAACATAATAAACTTTTTTGAGAATGCTTTTTTTTTTTTTGAAATGTCCACGCTATTGACCCAGCAAGGTCTTAACAGCTTCACCGGACTACTAAGGCGAGCGCTTAAGGCACTCAGCCGATTTCATTATGGCAATCAGCTCAAGGGTGCACGGCACACCTCGGCTTGGCTGTTGCCTGTTGCATGCAAAATCGCGACCTATCTCAGCTAACTATTCATATATGTATAAGTTGTTGAAACGTATATGTGTACCAAGCATACACACCTCAACAACTCCATATATTTATTATCGGAAAATTGAGAGTTTTTCAGTTCGATAAGGGAAAAAAGTAAACCCTTCCACTTTCATGTGTAAGCGTGTAGGCGTGCACGTGTGTGGAGGTGATCGTGTAGTGTTGTAGCAGTGATATATATTTGTGTGTCACCGTATCACGCAAGTAACGCACTCAAGGGCTCCCTACCGATGGATCGAACCTAGGCTTGAGCCGCTGCCGTGGGAGGCCTAATCGGGTGTGCGGGAGCGAAATTAACCCCCAGACCACGGCGGCGTGATCTGTAGTTACGCGGGCGTGGGCCTGAGCACGCTCTGTTTCGAGGGACAGGCTGGTACTGATCGTTCACTGACGTAATTAAATCAGGAGGGTGGGTAAAATGCATCGCGGACGTCTTTTATAACGCGCAGCGTTAGGTACGGGTTCATAGTTTGCGGCGGATACCACTAACGGATTGGAATGATTCTATGGAGATCGACTCTCCGAATGTACCACAGAGCACCGGTCACTTTATGTAAATTTGGGAATGCCATTTAAATGTTCTTAGAAGTACAAAATAGTTATTGGATTTTTTTTTACTTTCAGGGTTCAACGTGGAAACTGTAGAATACAAAAACATTAGTTTCACTGTGTGGGATGTCGGCGGTCAGGACAAAATCAGGCCACTGTGGAGGCATTATTTCCAGAATACACAGGTGGGTTAATTTTTTCTTATTTCATGAATTTGCAGTTATTATTTGTCTATGCTAATTGGTCTCGACGGCCTGTGGGTATGTATAATCAATTACAAGAGGATCACAGTCTTGATTGAGTACAGCCATTGCTACTCTTGAGAATTAGGTGGGGATGCTTCATCCTTTTAATTGAAACATAACAGTGTGATACTTGTTGTAGAAATAGATATTTCTATCTTCTTTGCACAGACTTTGCATTCTTAAATTTATGCCAAAAAAATATGGAAGTAATATTTGAAATTATTTAGGGAATAATTGTTAATAATCTTGCTTATCTTCTCTGTTTTTCTTAATCAATCTAAGTTTGCCTATATGTGTATTTCTGGGAAACATACAATAACTCGGTCTGAACACAAAATTATCTTTCGAATTACATTTTTTAATCAGTCTGCTTCGTTTATGACATTATCTACCACAGACAGCACACACTGTATCAAAAAGTGTATCTACATGACATTGGTGGTATTGTGTATCGTTTACATATGGCACAATAAATTAAAAAAGAAGAAGCTAATCTGTATTAGGATATTGACTTGATATTGACTCACAAATTAGTAGGTGTATAAGCACCTACATTCTCCATGTATAGTGCATATTTAGACATGCAAGATGGGTACTAAACATTGTTTCATACTTTTGATGAAATGTATGTGCTTTTTCTTTGAACTAATTATGATGGGCCTTTACAGCTTCACCAGACTACAATAAAACTATGTGTGCTATAATGCAGTAGATATAAACATCAAACCATATTAGTAATTATAATTATTAGTGGTCTTAGCACATTTTACAGTAGTCTGCTTGATTTACGAAGTTTATTTAATTTATGAATTTTTATAATTTATAAATGATAACTGTTGTAGATATATACATATTATAGGAATTTGGTGAATGTTTGTGTTTCTTAGCAATAGGAGATAAGTTTAAAATGATAATACTTCATGTAATTGTATGATAAAGGCTTATTATATTATTACACTGAACTATTTTTCTGATAATCTAATAACATGTCTATTTTAACAATAATGTTTACAATATTTAAACCTTACTTAGTACTTTATAAAAATTAGTCAGCTATAAAGTATCCATTTATTATATATGGTTTTACTTCTATATTGTTCAATGATCTATGTTATTGCAATAGCATTACTTCATTTATTGTGTAGGTTTAAAAATATATTCATGTTTGTGAAAGCAGGTCACTGTGATTCTTCATCACAGACATATATATTATTTGAATTATGCATCACATTTCTAGAACAATTTTCTTCACTCAATTGAGAAATGTTTAAAAATATATAAAAATATGAAAACAATTTTGTGTGAATACTACATGACACAGGAGAGTATTAATTTACGAAAGTTATTTACAAATGAAATTGGGGTGAAACTATGTTACAATGTATCTAAACAAATCCATAAAGAGATACATTTTAAGATTTGGGATGTGGTACTGCTTAAGTTCTCGAAATTCTGGGATATTTTTTTAATGAATAAAGCATTTACATCATATCTCATTCATATATTATTATTTATCTCAATCCTTGAAATATCTTCTACATACTTTGTAGTCCTAGGTCTGTTTCAGCAATATGTTTTCTTTAATGATTTCCTTATAAATAAATTATGTTATTACAACGGATGTGTCATTCTTTATGTATTTATTAACAATGCAGTTTTTTTGTGTCTGTATTTCATTATTCATATATAATCATATATAATTAAATGTAGCTGTAAATAATTCATGAATTCCGTTTTTGTTTCAGGGTCTCATCTTTGTAGTAGACAGTAATGATCGAGAGCGTATCGGTGAAGCGCGTGAAGAACTAATGCGAATGTTAAGCGAAGACGAGCTACGAGATGCAGTACTGCTCATCTTTGCAAACAAACAGGTATGTCAGATACTCATATTAACTTGTTCTATGATGTGCTTTGTGTAGGCTTTATGGAGATACATTTTTGTAGTCTGCTTGAAGCTGTTAATGCCTTGCTAGGCCAATAGCGTAGTCAGTTCGAAAAAAAAAAACATTTTTTTGTGTATAAAAGTATATAAATTATTCAAAATTGAATAACTCAACTAATCCTTAAAGAGTAATTAATATAAATGCGAGTACTATTTCTGAATTTTTGTACAGATATAATAGTGTATGGAATTAGCTATTGCTTGCAGTTTCGCTCGTATTAAGGTAGATTCGACCTATCCCTAACGCATATTCCTATTTTGCGGGATGGAATATGCCATTTTCTGTATGAGTGATAATATGTATGCAAAATTCCATTATAATCGGTTCAGTAGTTACGGAGTGATATTATAACGAATGAACTCACTTTCACACATACTAAAATAAGGACTAATTTAACACACTTTGAATTGTCTCTGGGTCTTGGTCTAAAATATTTTAAAGTAGATTGCTGACGAAATGAGTTGTTGATAATTCTCATAGTTTGTCGATGTTAGCTAAATAGTCATTAGTCATGATAAAAATACTAAATCAAAGTTACTGTGAAATTACTAATCCATTACAATGGGTGTTTAACAAATTTACATTAGATATAGAGCAAGATATAGGATATAGAATAAAAAGGACAACGTTATAATGTATTATAATAATGTGATGGGGCTATTGATATATAAAAACCTAAGATGTACAGTCTCGAATAAGATTAACGCTCAAAATCATCCTCAAAAAAACTCACGGGTATATTTGAGTACTTCTAGTTTTACTATATAACTTATGTTTTTGCAAATTCAACCTTACGCGAATTAAGTAAAGTTGTTTTTACAAAGTAATGTACAATAAATTCAAAGAGGCGAGTGACCAGAGACTATTTGAAATGAGTGCACAATTATCAATTCTGCTGTCATTTTATACGGTTGGTTTTGAGATGTTGATCGTGCATCTTGGGTGTTTATGTAGAAACGAATGGAGCTGATACTTATATCATTACACATACTTTCAATTTGATCACCAATGCACCATAATTTGTAAGATTCCGAATTACATTTTTTTTTTATATATCAGATATATACAGCTTTAATTTTTTTCTTGTTTTAATAAATGTTTTCCTACCGTCTATGTCTTTTGTTATAATGATGTTAGACTTTTTTTATTTTGCCGAATTTCAAAATTATTCTAGTAAATACGTGTTATTCTAAAGGTTAAATAATTTGCGTGTATTCTTTTTACACTCTTCTTTCTTTTAAGTAAATATTCATTTGTTTCTATAATAAAAATGGGTAATTTTAGAAGTCATCCCTACCTAACTCACCTATTTCATATTCATAAAAGTGTGGGTGTATAAAACTAACTTTATAAAGTTTATTTATATGATAATGCAGTATTGCTATCA
>JACEII010000002.1:9138569-9171069 GCA_014332785.1 Antheraea mylitta
ACAAATCACTAACTGTGAAGAATTAAAAAGTGTAGAATAGATAGCAAACGATAACTTTTTATATGATCCCAAATACTTTATTATGTTGATAATATGGGAATACTACTTAATAACATCTTTAAGACATATTGTCAGATAATATAATCATTACTCTTATATAGTGTAAGTGAGCATTGAAGGGGTTATACAGTGAATTAAATTCCCTAATATGTTACTGATGGTATATTCCATCCGGGATTCTATCAGTATTTATGTGTGACTGTATCGCGCGAGCAGCGTAGTATACAATAAAAATTGAATATTTATTTATTTATTCGAATGATATTTGATTAATAGGATCTGCCAAACGCGATGAATGCAGCTGAAATAACAGACAAGCTGGGTTTACATTCACTCCGCAATCGCAACTGGTACATCCAGGCGACGTGCGCCACCTCCGGGGACGGGCTCTACGAGGGTCTGGACTGGCTTTCCAACCAGCTGAAGAACGCCAACCGCTAACCGCACATGTGCGCCACAAACTCACAGACATACATGATTACTGAAAGAGACTATGGTTTAAGATATGTTAACTTTATTTGCTATTAAAAAATAAATACAATGTATTATGTGCGGTATCATAAATGTATTACCACAAACGTGTCAACCGGCGATCGAACGCGCAATGGAACATTCGAGAACGTTTTCATCCTCTGAACGAAACGTTGTTTCAGCATTCCGGTACTCTGTGAATAAGTTTTAGGGTCCATATTATCGGCATGTATTGTATATTCGATCCCTGATGACGTTTGAACAAAGTATAGTGTGTAAAGTTGCGAAATTTCTTTAAATTTTGATTATTATAACTATATAACAGTTTAGGTAATATGGGGGTTAGGAGGGGGGATGTGGTATGGACCGCGCTTGAATGAGATATCGTACATTGTGATGTGGATAGGTATGTAGCTGACACGTGATAAAGTGAATCACATCATAACATGTTTTATATGTATACTATAAATGTGGAATAAGTTGTCGTAATAAAGTATTTAAAGTTGATTCACGTTCTATGAGTTTAATTTAGTTTATCGTTTAAGTAACCTGCTTTGACATATTTAGGTAGGGTTGTTTGTAGTTTTTTTTATATTGATTAGGTTTGCTTGTCGAACGGTACGGAGGTAGAAGAATTACGTCTTGTATTTGGCAGCCCAGCAACAGCCTATTCACATCGCTTCGGGTCTTCAATATAATAGTTTTTCTTACATAAATATTGTATATTCAATCGTAACTTGAATTTCACATTGTATAATGATGGTTTGTTTTTTTTTTATGGAAGTTAGCTAAGTAGCTTAAGCTGTTGTATGTTCTACGTGAAAAACAGTTTTCATAGATAATCCTTATGCATATAAATGGCTCGTTGTGATCGAACCCTGCATTTACATTCTACTTCCCTCATGGCAAACCGAGATTAACTTGTAATTTAGGTATAATAATTATGTGTTTGATGAACACGGTGTTTTTCTTGGGACGTTTCCGCCTTACAGGGAAACTGCTCAGAATTCTAATCCGTATTTTCCTCTACATACCTAATTATAAACTTAGCATTTTTATAATAATTTAGAAGAAATTGTTAAAACATAATTCATTAATACAATTATGTGGCGAGTGTGATGGATAGCAGCAGTCTTGTTTATTTTTATGAGATATAAAAAAAATATATAATGATAATACGAAATGTGACATTCCGGTTTGTCTTATGCTGTATTATGGAATAAAATATCCTCACCAATGTTTGATTTATTGCTTTAAATAAACAAATCTATTTCTTTCTTATCAAACCTGAATAAAGAGTATATTGTTTTATTTATACTATTACTTTACTTAATGGAGATTTCATTAAAAAGGTTGCTACAAAACTGACCCATTTTCATAGAACAATTAATGTACTGACGTTCATATTTTTAGTATTCTTTTCTATATTTTTATAATGTAATAAAAATATTAGAATGAATAAAGAGAAAAAGATTAGATATCCCTAAATATTGGGACATTAGTCTGTTTTCGGTTCTTAATAATGTGATCTGTAGATTTTGGCCTATGTAATGTGACATTACAATTTTTGAATTTGACAATGTTTTAGCAGTAATACAAACCGGCTTTTTAAGAAAAAGCCAGTTAACCTGACCCGTCACCTTAGTATTTTTTCGTATCGGCCACAGATAACCTACAAAATCAGTTTTCAATCAACTACAGATCATAAACTTGATGTTTTCGTTTACAGATGTAACGGTCATTAAAATCTCGCAATTTCCCTTGTATGATATTCTCTAAAAAAAAGATCTAATACTTTATTAAGCAAAAGTCCTTAAAATATTGCAACATTTTAACAATGCTCATTGTGAAGTCCTAACGAATGGCTAAAGTTCACCTTGCAAACCGAGGCTTATTGCAATAACAGTGGACTTCGTCGTTCCAGGATTTATTAGTTATACGGAGGTAAGTATAGTTTAATATTAGGAGGTAAGTATAATTTATTGCTACTCGCATCGTGAATATTAAATCTAGTATTAATAAAACGTTTTGCTGCTAAATGGTAAGATATAGTAGCTGTGGAATGCAGTAAACTATTTGTGACATAATTTTACAATAAATAATTTGTACAAAAGTCTTTTGGAAACTCCTTTATGTACATCTTAAACTTGCAATAGATAGCTAGCATAGTAATCAGTAAAAATATACCATGATTTTCCTCTTTATTGATGACTTTCATTTCTTTGAGGAATTTGAAGCCATGTCTGAGTAGTAGCGTGTTTTAATATAGTTTATCGATTTACGTAACTTCATATTATATTATGAACCCGAGTTTTTGGTGAAGGAAAACTTTGCTGGGAAATGCTAGGACATCTTAGGTCGTTTAAAAATTATAAAAGATATATAAATTGCTGGAACACTTCTGAAACTACATCTTTTTTTCGTCTGAATAACGCTCTTGGTCTGACTAACCGGGCTCTGAGGCGAGGGCTTAAGGCACTCGTCATAATGGGAATTGGCGCAAGGGTGCCAAAATGACCGGGCTTTGGCTTGCGAGAGTCCAGCTAAACTATCCATGAGAGATAAACTATACACTAACCTGCCGGGCGGTCATATCCTGCCTTGATAATAAAAAGAATCCTTTTGTCAAACGCAGCACTAACTACCGGATCCAATTGTGAATCTAAACCATTCTGGGATCCACTGGAATATGCACACAAAATTTCATCAAAATCAGTTCAGCCGTTTAGGAGGAGTTTAGTGACACGTACAGAAGAAATTTATATATAAAGATTTATACTTTCATTATATATATGTATTATCTATAATTTATACGTTAGTGAGACAAGCATACCTTTATTGTGTAACACCAACGCATATATGTATTTCGAATCTGTCAATTATGAATAAGGTTATAACTAACCAAGAAAATAAAATAAGGTCCTTACAAAGTTTATATACTACAAGCTACACGTCTGTACTGTACGTAGTGTTGTGCTTATTAGGTAATGAATGTGAAACTTTATCGCTCTAGCATTGTGTTCGAACTAGAAGAATCTGGGGGACTGAATTTAGGTTTGAGATCACCGAAGTGAGCCGTAGCGGTGTGCGCTGGAGCGAAGTTAACCGCCCCTTCAAGGTGGTGTGATTGTTGGTTTCGCGGGGATATGCGTGAGTGCAAGTACGCACTGTTTAAAATACTCGTAAGTACGTATTATTCATTGCCGTTATATAGCAAGGAATCTGTGAAAATGTTATGGTGTGATTGTGATAAAGACGTTAAATTATACCCTTTTAAAAATAATCAAGGAGTTAACTGATTCCAATGAGAATGTTATATATTCCCTATAAATAAAGAAAGAGAATGACCATACAAATGAGTTCCCGTCGCGTGTAAACGCTTACTTCGACATGTAGTACATTGCGAGGAACTTTGAGTAGCTATGTCGTTACCATATGATGTGGGGTTACAATATAAATCAATCTAAGAATATAAGCTACAAACATCTGCAAAAGCTGTAAGTAGTAAGGCATATAACTATATTCACGAAAAAAAAAACAATTGTGTACCTATCAATCTAAATAGATACTAGATTCTCAACTAGCATATTTTTTTCATTAACATTAGAGGAATTTTCACCAGGTCTAATAATTAGGTTGCCAAAAAAGAAAACTTTCGAACCCCTATATTTTTGAAAAAATAGTTGTGTATACACTTTTGTATCTTGTGATATCTCTATTATTTTTTTAGGTCGTTACATATGAAACTAGTGGTTTATATGAAAAAGGTAAAACATAAAAATAAAAAAATATATATTTAATCAGTCCAAGTATGTGTCAGTATTATATATGACTTTTGCTATTTTATAGGTAGTTCATTGCTGAAAAAAATATGAGAGCGAGAATTATCAAACTTTAAAAGAGGTTCAGACTGCTTTATCGGCATTGATTTTTTTCCCTTGCAAGAAGTTTTTCAAATTCCGAAAAATGTAGTCAGTTGGAACAAGGGGTGGAGAGTATGATGGGTGTTAGTGAGACTCCAACCGCAGTTACTCTAATTTAGTGACGGCCTGTCGTGAGATATGGGGTCTAGCGTTGTCCTGAAGCAACCTACTGTAGGTTAGAGAGATTGATCAGTTTCGGTTGTTTAACTTTTTCATCAAAGCTTGCAATTGTTGACAGTACAAATCGTACCATATTGTGACGAGCACTGGTCCACCAAATACTAACAATTACCTTTTTCTGAGTATGAGAGTTTCTGCAGTGCTAATGCCACGTTGAACATGTCTTCGAAAATAATGTGATACTTTTTAAAGTTTTCAATTTTATGAAAAGAACGAAGCCAAATAAACATCAAATAAAGTGAAAACAAATTAATCATTAAATTCAAAACACAAGCTTAAATTTGACATAAATTTAAATTTGGAATTGCTAACCAAACGTCAGATATTTGTACACTAACCAAGTACATTTTTTATGATATTCAGATAATCAAGGTAGCCGATTTCAAATGGTTACGATAGCCTATAACTATCTATGGCCAACTTGAAATAGGATAAGTCTACGCTGAGGTCAATCAGCATAAGTTGCTATTCTTTCGTAATTAAACTGGAACCCTTTTTTGCGCCAATACCAACTTTAAGAGCTAACTATATCCCTGAAACACTGCAATACCAGAAGCCTCGGTTTAA
Organism: Antheraea mylitta; assembly: GCA_014332785.1. NCBI lineage: Eukaryota > Metazoa > Arthropoda > Insecta > Lepidoptera > Saturniidae > Antheraea > Antheraea mylitta. The sequence goes on from JACEII010000002.1 coordinate 9,143,771, forward strand.
GATAAAAATATGTTAAAATGCAGTTCATTCCTGCACAGGTTTCTTCAATACGCTTTAGTTATTATAACGTGTGGGTACTGAAACCGGTTATAATATTCACTGGATTATTTATTTTGGTTCTTCTATAACTTACTCAAATTTATTGTAATTTCAAATTAAAACCATAAGGATTTCTCGTATTAGACCGAATAAGATTTTTTCAATAAATAATGTTCCTTTTAATAACATTTTGCAAGACGGCGGAGTATGCGACACAAATTAATAAAATGCAACGGTTTTGCTTTATTTCTCGATTGCAAATATAAAATATCAAAACACAGACTGGGGCTTTTGCCAAATCGAGTTGTCAACCGTAGGAACGTGCATACAAACATTATATTATGTGGGGAAGATGACATTCTTGTGGGCATCTTAAAGATGTCTGAGGCCGACGCATAACGGAGCTAAAACAAAGTTGTAAGATGTTATTACGACAAAAGTTTTGATTTGCGGACGCTATAAAATTTGAGCTACATACTACGTCAATATTGTTTCTAACTGAAATAGATTGAGAAATAACATTTAATGCGTGGGACGAAAAGGTATTCAATCATATTTCTTATGTGTGTGTTCGACTAAAAATATCATTTGTTAGTAATTTTATTATTATTGGTATAAATTTAGGTTATCTCTATAAATTCATTTTTTCATATTACTGGTTTCTGGTCTCTTATATTTCACATTATAATTTAAATTCTCTACGTCACTAGACTGAGGTTATAATTAGAAATTTCTATCAACAGCTTAGAATATACAATAAATATTTTCTTTACTTTTATATTTAGTATCTTTTTTTTTCTCGAACTCCCTACGCTATTGACCTAGCAAGGTCTTAACAGCTTCACCGGACTACAAGCAACGGAGTGTTTGATGGTGCTACGAACGGGTACTAGGCTTATTTAAAAAAAAATTACATGTAATCTGGGTATATGTTTCAGTGAATCCGTGGATAGTTTGGATTCACAATTGGAAACGGTAGTTGTGGCTGTAATCGGGTATCAGTTTTATTCATTTTTTTCGCGTTTAAAAATACAATGGAAACCAGTGATAACCAATTTGGTGCAGACGAAGTTGCACGGGTCAGCTAGTACATAATACAAAAATTCAACTAGGCGTTGGCGCAGTGTGTTTGGTGTCATTTATCAAAGGACGCTAGGTCGTCGGCGCATGCCACGTAACACTAGTAGAATAAGTGGCCTACAAGATAGGGATTGCAAATGTTTTTGAATATTTCGTTAAATAGTGCAATGTTCATGTTTTGCGTCGCCACGCCAACAATCAGGTTTGCCCTCAGCGTATAGATGTTTCTGTGTTGTTATCTTTAGTGTAAGGCTATATTCCTACGCAGTGTGTAACAAATTCCTGAGCATATAATTACTCTGCTGTTGACTATTCATTCCCCTTTTTACTAATATCAAGGACATCGTTCGACCAATTTTATCGTAATTTGCGAATAAGTAAGCTTCCACTGCTAACGCAGCCACCAATAGATTTAAAGGAGAAAACACTTGAAGTTGCTCACACAATATTCTTACAATATGAACAACAAATATTCACTTCATTATTTTATTATTGTTACATTGTTGTAAAGTAACACAACATTGTAATTCATTCTTAATATGTAGTATTTATTGCCATTTATACTTTTTATTTTTTTACAGTTGGAAAACAAAGAGATTTATGTTTGCAATTTATATTCATTTTGAAGGAGTGTTTGTGCGAGAGTTTTAAATAAAATTGAGAAAATATTCTTGTCTTGGTTTACATTTCGCTCCAAGGTAAATATGCTTATTTTGCCTCCGTCACACATCGCTCATGCATGCTTATTTGTATTATATATTGGTTGTGATAGAGATTTATTTTTAGGTGATTTTTTTGCAAGATTTGATTCATTTCGAAGACAACTGGAAATAAGTTGTGGGTACGAGCTGGTTGAAAATAAACATCTTACTGTAGATATCATAATATCTTAGCACTATTATGCTGTTAGCGTAAATGTAATATGTCGAATTGCATTAATATAAAAATAGTGTAAAAGTAACTCACGCGTTTCTTTTTCGAAAACTGAAATGAGGGGAGATCGTGCTTTGATTAACCCTCATAACTTGAGGTCTCGGTGAATATCGAGTTCCGCAGTGAGGGCAGGCAGTTTTCGATATCTTACAGTTAATTTATTACAACATTCATATTTCATAATTGATGTAGAATAGAATAATATTCAATTGCGAGTTTAGTTAAATTAATTATAATGTTATTCGTAACATATATTTTTTTTATCTAGTTCTATTTAACCTTGTTACAAAAATATGAATAATAAATAATACATTATGATTTTTTTTTTTATTTTGAAACGTTGAGAAAATAAAAGACATAAAATAATACTGTATTGACTGTAGTAGAATACTCATATTCAACTCAACTCATATATCTTTCTAGATAGATCTTTTTAGATTCCTATAATATAAAGTTCCAGATATTATTTATTTGTTGTTTCTTTGGAAACGTTACTCTTTGAACGATTTTACTTTAAAAAAATATTTTACAGTTCTATACCCTTCTGTTGGAAGGCTATATAACATCAAACTCCGAACCTAAAAAGTGAAACAATTACTATATAAAGTGTAGGGCCGAAAGTACGCTAAACGAGTTGTGCGGTGAAGCTGTAAAGAACTTGCTGAGCCAATATCGTAGTTAATTCGAAAAAAAAAGTATGCTAAACGAGGACGGCGTAATGCGGTAATGAGAATCGATGGCAGACTGAATGAACGAGAACCGAACATTGCCTATAATAGCCGAACTGTGAATACCTATGTTAACAAATTATTACGCCACTTAGACGTGTGATCGGCTTTCTATGACACATTTGTGTTTTGTTAATTTATTTTTAAGTAGGTGTCTTAATTGCAAGACAATGAAGTTCAATTTTGGCGCTTAGATACTTTAATATTAAAATTAGTACAAATAACGATCTAGATATCCACAGTTGATAAATAAAATGCTAGAATTGTAATATTCGTGGATAGATCAAAGATATATAAAATAATATATATCATCGCTGTACTTGCAAAATCGACTATGTGCAAATATTATTTTCAGGTAAGTGAACTACTTCATTGTTTTAAATAATTACTCAGTAAAATTATCTTAGTAACACAAGTGCAATCGTGTAAGTACCACAAATGTATGTGCTAGATATCTTATAATTTAAATACAATCAAGTATAGATATCACTCCACGATTTCTGATATTGGAATTCATCTTTTTCCTGTTTAGGTATTGTGCCCAGCGGATACAGTAACTAGGACATATCTATTACTCATTAGGGATAACTGCCGGTCACATTTTGCCATAACTACTTCAGTAATTGGGTGAAAGAATGCAGATAGCTTTTGTTACTACACATACGTTTAAGACAGTAGTTATTTCCAGAGAACACATAAAGGCATCCGGAAACGACTACATAAAAAGTGGATGAGAATTCTTATTTGGCGGTAAGAAATCAACTTGTTAAAGAATAACATGTTAGTTATTAGTGAAATTAAAAATATAAAATTAAAAATGAGAATTAGTAAATATATTAGTGAAAATGTAATACATATCTGTACATATGTAGTAAGTATATTTTAAAATATGAAACGTAAAAATTTGAGGTATGACTGAGGTAATAATTTGCTGTATTAGAATATCGGGCGGCGCGACAAAAGATTCGGGCGGGGCGGGCGGCCGGCATCGATGCAGTTTTCCCCGCCCGCACCGCTCGTTGCCGCATTTTCCACGAGGGGCGCGCCGCGCCGGCCCCCTCGCCCGCAAGAGCTGGGAAATCGCGCGTCGCACGTCTCAGTTCGGCTCAGCCATCGCGCTACAACGACGCCTGCGAGACGTGTGCCCCTATCGTGAACCTACGCTCGTTGCACTCGTACGAACAGAGCGCGCGCGGCGAAAATAGTGAGCTCGTGGCCGGGAACGGCCGGACCCCGGTGAGAGTACAAGTGTTAAGCTGCGCGATGTTGCCGGCATTGGTGGTCCTGGCAGTGGCGGCATTGGCTCCGGCCGCCGCTCGCCGACACGCGCCCTACCTGCGCGAGGACGAACCCGCTCGTCGCACCACTCGACCCGCAGGTGAGTGTCATCGTTCATAAGCTGCCAACGATATCATCTGACACTCTTTATCGCAATTAAATGCATATCGCTCTGTCGTTACGTATCGTTCTACTACCGACGGCATTCGCTACACAGAGAACGCTGTCTCATTAAATACACGTGTGTTTATGTAAATAATTGCATACCGATATTTCTACGTCACACTGAATCGATTAAATTATTCATGTGTTGTACGCATTAATTAGTATGAGAATCAATCTGCGGTACTATGACTAGATACGCTTTCATGTTTCACTAAGAACAGCTATCGATTCACGTATCGTTATCAGCTATTTGATACGGAACGTGTTTCGGATAATAAAAACAATACCACGTGAGAGCGACTGTTGACTCTCGTATCGGTGTACAGAGAGAAAATGTTGAGAGGTTCTATTTTTGTCGTGTGATATAATAAATAATCTGTTATCGTACAAAGACTTCTTGAAATCGGAAAAGCGTTAAGATGTACGGCATAACGAAGATCGGCCAGACCGCAAATATTGTTCTATTCACAATATAATATAAAATATATATGTGATAAGTATAACGCAAAAAAATGTGTAAAAAAATATCTCCGTTTTATTATTCTCGTATAATTTTGTATGTAAAAAGATGTATTAGTAAGACACTTCATTTTGTTTTCATTTCATTTTGATGTATATATAATATGTTCTTTGAAAACTAGAGCTGTTTACTGTTTTGATTGATCTTCCCATCCTAAATTATAATTATGTTATCTAATATCGTAAAAGAAAATTTATCCGAGCATTCGATATTTTATCGATAATATTAGTATAGATGAAAGCTCGGCTCTTCTATGTTTTATGTATATTTACGTTAGAATATTGAAAGTCAAACTTCCAGATATTACATATTTGCATACCAATAAGTACTCCTTCATTGGTTTCTAGATAGAGTAAATTCAGTATATGTAGCTGATGGTGTCATATCCAAACTAATCATACCTGCGTTCAAATTTCGAATACAAGTATCCTGGACCTTGAGGATGATGCTACAGTTACTTTATACAACTATATAGAAAAAGCGAAAAGGGAGGGTTACGAGTAATATTTTGTGTCAATTGTCGCATGAATAAAATGAATAAAAATGTATATTACAAATTGTTTATTTATATACCATGATTAAATTTGAGATTTATTGTATGCTATACAATGTTATTAGATCTTTCAGATATTTGTGGGTTTCTGTACTCGGTAGTAATTGATTTTGTAAGAAAATAATAACGTTCCTGAATTAATTACGGCAGACTAATAACTGCACCTTTTTTTTTTCTCGAACTGACTACGCTATTGGCCTTAATTCTTTGGTCTTTACAGCTTCACCGGAATAACCGCACGCAACTTTGTTAGCGTTATTTATAATATATAACTTTTTACCGATAAAATATAGTTGTATGTTACTCACAAATAACGTAACTTTTTTATTTGTCAAAGGGGGTTAACTCCTACAAAAACAAAAATGCTACCTTTTTATAATAATTGTATCGATATATTCATTATGCATATTTGTTTTATATGCGTTTCTACTATCAATTTACGTTAAGAATAGTTTGTTTGTGCTGAAGTCGTTATATTTTCACTATAAATTGACCAATAAGATTACGAAAGGACGTTTTTAAATGAAGTCACTATGTGCTTATTTCTTAAAAAAAAATTTACAAGCATAAAAAACACTTTTTTGATAGAATTTTTAGAGAATATTATTGCTATATTACGTGAATGTAACAGAGTAGTTGGGAGTAAATCTACTTTCTGTTTTCTTTGTAAACAATTAACATGTTATGAACTTTATCTTGGTGAAAAACAACATCAATTCCAATGTTAATTATCCAAAGTAACGTCAAACATATTCTAGAAATTCGAATTTTCAAACTTATTAGCGATAACAAGGTACCGAACCGTGTATAAGTCGAGTTTGTGAGAGATTTATTTATATCCATTTCATACATTATAATAATTCTTTCAACATAAGAAGACGTAAATATGTTTGCGAAATTTTTTATGTGATTCTCGAATGCAAAATAAATTATTTCATCCTTAACATGGGCACTGTGCAGTAGCGGAATTACTTACCAGTTTTATATAAAAAAATAATGTTTGTTGTTTAATAAACGGATTTTCTCGGCCACAATGTTTGCCTTCACTGTTGAGTATGTGGAAAGTTCAAAGTTGAACGGAAAACCCCAACGGTATGCATGAGCGGAGATTTGTTCTTGCGCCATTTGCGTCACGTTTTCCGCTCTTAACTAAAATATGACTACATTCCTGTATGTGTTATTTGTTATAATTTTATTAAAAACTAACTAACTAACTAACTTCATCGTAGGTTACTATCTTGACGATACATTTCACGCACTAACAAGAAAACGTTAAGTACCACACCGTTTGTCCCACTTCTCTACGGCAAGAAAGGATTCATTGTTGAACGCCAAGCGCTTATAAATTGTATTTTTATTAAATTATAATACATTCATATTAAACTAGCCTCTGTCCGCGATTTCGTTTGCGTGGAATAATTACTTTGGGTTAACGCTAACACGCAGCGGAAGCTCTCAATTTGAAGCTCCCGATTTTTAAACATTCTTCATTGGTGCTCCGTTTCTATTGGTCTTAACATGATGACATATAGCCTATAACCATCCTCGATAAATGAGTTATATAACATTGAAAGAATTTTTCAAATCGGACCAGTAGTTCTTGAAATTACCCCCTACAACCTCACAAACTTTACCTCTTTATAATATTAGTATAGATAAAGCTACCGTAATGATTCTTTTTCTAGATAGTAACCAAGTGTCTATGAAGTACTAGTAACAAACAAATGTGATCGAAATCTGTCCGGTATTTTTGATTGCTACTCGCACAACGGCAGACTTCTATCTTTTTTATATGTATGTGTATACAAGTTTGAAGATATATTTTTTTTATAATAATTTATCAAAATAGAATTACAGTCCCTGTTTATTCCTAATTTTGATAACATTCATTATGTACACATTTTAACCAAAATTATTAATTGAACTGCTATTTTAGTATGCCGGTTATTTTTTTTTGTCGATTAACTAATCACTGAGATAGTTTCTCGATACTGATAATATATTTAAGTACGCACCGATAAAACGAAATTAATAAAAAACTAATGTAGACACATGTAAACAATAATTAGTAATTATTGAAGTAACGATATGAGATTCGTAGAACTTAGTGACATTATTAGAGGTTGTTCTAGATTCTAGATCAACAAAATTGCAAAGATATGAATGCACAGTAAGATGTTATTAGGAATTCTATGTTATTTATCCGTATAAAATGCTTAGTCATATGTTTATCACCTATTGTATATGTCTGTTTTAATTACATTACATACATAAAATTCGCAAGAAATAAACAGGAGACGATCCCTGTCAATTTACAGTTTATTTCTTACAATACAAATAAGTATCCAACAAATTTTTAATTTTAATTTTTTTTAAATATATCACAGGATTTAGTTGGAAATATACATGCTTTTTGTATAGTAACAAAATATGTGTTACTAGCTGACCCCTGCAACTTCGTCTGCACTAAATCGATTATTACCGGTTTCAATTGTATTTTTAAACACGAAAAATCTTAATATACCCGATTGCAGCGACGTCTACCGTTTCCAATTGTGAATCCAAACTATTCAGGGACTCAAACTCATACCCAGTTGGTATCTGAGAAATATTTTATATTATTTATATTATATTTACACATGTTTTTCAACTTTTTCGACATTTCATATGTGGTTGATAATTACGCATTCAAACGTCATGTAGCCGTAGCTCAGTTATAATGATACTTTATACTGATCAACGATTATGAATATATTCTTTAACAAATTTTAAAAACGATTTATTTTTATAACTAACGCCCAATTGACAAATTAGATAACCTTGCAATGAACAAGATTACGTTTATACATAAAAATAAATAATACGAGAATCTCGGTTGTAAAAAAAATCGAAGGACTATATTTTTCTTCAGTTTCTAATTATCAGAACTGTTATATCAAGCATATGTCAATGTCGTACGATACTTATAATCTTATCTCTAGTCATGAATGATTACTTAATACGAAAGAAAGATTTTTATATTACCTGGCTTATATGGCTAATAGTTCTTTTTTTAATCGATAAACGAAGGTATCTATTTCAGTTAAGTCTTAGATACATATTGCAGCGTTATTTGTAAATGAATGAACGTTCTAAAATCTACTTTCTTAGTTTTGTTCGTTTACTCTTCTTGAAAATAATCTTCAGGTAAGTTTGATCTATTCTTAGGTCTACTCTATACAATTTCGCCTTCAACCGTCATAGTTTTAATTATCGAGACTTTGTAACCGTGGAGTACATGTCAAGTAACAGTTTAGTTGGTGTATTTTATGGATATTTTGTTGTATATATAAAAAGCCACTTGCGTTTATATAAATACCTACTGTGAGTATAGTTTTGCAGTATATTGTAAGCGATAACTATTTGCACTTGAAGGAAAGTACCTGGATTGTTTAAAAAACATTTTTAATAATAAGCTGTTAGGTTTGCCTCAAAAAATTGCATTTTTATCAAAAAAATAATTTAAAAAAGATATCACTTTGGTGTCACTCGTATTCAGCCTGGGGTTACACGGATTTTCGAAGCAGACGATTTCCATCTGAGCTATTTCTGTTTTAATAGCGGCAGCGAAATTTACCTTTAAATTCTAGCTATATTTTTTCACTGACTGAAAACTGAGACAAAACAGTTTTCTATGAATGAAATCTAGTTAGATCTATTTATCGTCCCCGAGACCATCTACATACTAAGTTTCACGGAAATCGCTGACGCCGTATTCGAGATCCTGAATATATAAAAATACAAAAGTGTACAGGAATTGTTCGTTTTAAGGTATTAATAGATAATAGATCGATATAACACTGAGTTAATAACTACTTCATTCATAGATGTAATGTATGATACAATTTACTGTACATCAACATAATGTAACCAGTAACATTACTTCAAATTTTTTTCATTCTATTTATACATATAAATAGAATGATAGAGGATTTCCCTTATACATGCATCATGCAGAAGCTGCAAAGATTTTGATCGATTTTCTTAGCTTTACTTCTTAGATACCTTATTCTTATCTAAGAAAAAATCACATCATCTTAATCTATACTAGTATATACTAGTATACTAGATAAAACTGTAACAAGTCGAAATCTGTACATTAAATATTTTTTGAAAGTTTTAATCAGGATAGGCTATGTTATCGATATAGAAGCCAAAAATAATCTTTTTACAATTTTTGTCTGTCTGTCTGTCTGTCTGTCTGTCTGTCTGTCTGTCTGTCCCTATGCACACGCATCACTCTGAAACTACTGAACCAATCTTGACGAAACTTGACATAGTGATAGCTAACATTACGAGATTACATCAAATATACTTTTTGTCTCATAAAACGCCAAGGGTTCTCCAGGATAAAGGATTAAAGTCTTGAATATAAACCCGAATTACTCTGAAAGTACTGAACCAATTTTAACGAAATTTGACACAGTGATAACTAATATTAGAAGACTACATCCAGGATACTCTTTGTCCCATAAAACGCAAGGAGTTCTCCAGAATAACGGACGAAAGTAAAAAAATTGTAGTTCATGAGATTCTTAATGGATTTTGGTAATTTTCCTTTGTGCTATTTACAGCAGACAGATTAGTTAATAATTCAAGCTATATAGGCTACATAAAAAAAAAAAAAACAAATAACCAAAAAAAATGACGGGGTTCGAACCGTCTTCCCGTCGGTCATTAAAATAGTATAGAGTCGCCAACTTTACCTCTAGGCTACGCTTACATAATAATTCTGTTCAAAAATTTCAACTGCTTCGAAAACGTCCACAAAATTGCTAATAACTAATCTATACTATTAAAATTGTAACAAGTCGAAATCTGTACATTAAATATTTTTTGGAAATTTTAATCAAGGTAGACTATGTTATCCATATAGAAGCAAAAATTAACACAGTGACAACTGATATTACAAGGCTACATCCAGGATACTTTTTGTCCCATAAAACGCAAGGGTTTCAAATTTAGAATAGCTGGTTAATACTGTGAAAATTGGTCGATGATAACTGAAGTATGTTATAAAAGTATTAGATATAGCATTATCAAGATATATGTCATAGTGTGATTTTACTTTCTTTGTAGAAGGGTGCATACTTTCAGTTCCGAAATTATCGCTGTCCGACATATTTTCAATTAAAACACTGGTTACATTCACAACTGCGAACGGTGTTTCATAATTTATAAATAGCGTTAAAAATGCGTAGTTTAATCCGTGACAGTCAATTGTCTAATTAAATAGTAACAAAGAAATCAGTGAAAGGTGCAAGCGCGGTGTGTTTGGCGGTATGTCAAAGGACGCAAGGTCTTCTGTGCATGCCGTGTAATACTGGTACGACGAGTGTTCGACAAAGCAATTTGAATGTTATGTTTATACAGATAGAGTTGCAGATGTTTTTGAGTACTTCGTCAATAGTGCAAAGTTCGTATTATAACCTGTAGCTTCGGAAATGTAACGTCACAAAAAACCATAATCTTCATCATCATCATTGGCAGCTCTTCTCGACCTAATGCAGAAAATAAGCCTCCTCTCATTTAAAAATAAAAACATGTAATTGAAATCTATCTAGGTCAGACTTTGGCCAGTGTATATGTATATTAGTAAGATTAAAAAAACCAATTCCGTAATATTATAAAAATATTATATTACACCTAATTTAAAAATATAAAAAATACATATACCTATACATTAAAAAAATTACTGAAGATTAATTTGACCCGTAAAAAGCTAACATCACGCAATATCTCCAGGCGGTCACCCATCCAAGCACTGACCACGCCCGACATTGCTTAACTTTGGTGAGATCGGACATGAACCGGTCGACGTTGACGACAAAACATTTCTATCCACGCGTCTCTCTGCCATTATTGTGACGTTACATAATATTAAATAGAAACAATTTGAATCTTACAATTATACAAGTAGGGTTGTAAAGGTTTTTGAGTAGGTATTTCGTTAATAGTGCAAAGATTGCGTTTTGTGTGCCCGCGTATTTCGTTTAGATTGACATTTTAAAACTCGCAATATCTTTTGAATGTAATGGCCGATTTTAATAATTCAAAAAGTTATCTACAGGTACTGAAACAGTCTTAGTTTAAAAATAATTTATTTGGATATGGATTAATATATAGACATGAATAACATAGTCTTTTACGCATGGTATAGTTTTTATTAAGATTTATTTCAAAAATATAGTTATAGTGACATAATCACAATAGGTAGACATATAGTAACGGGAGGCTTTTTATAGATAATAATATGTTCTTTAATATTGTAGAACATATTTTTGTTCTATCATTCAAAGTTATCGGGGCGCATGCGATGAAATACATTTTATGCCAAATTTTTTTCATACCTTTGATTACATTATTGAAATTTTAGTAGAAATCCCAATTTTTTTCTAAAAAATAAATATAGCCTATGTTACTAAGGGTTTTTTCGAAATGTCTACGCTATTGACCCAGCAAGGTCTTAACAGCTTCACCGGACTACTAAGGCGAGCGCTTAAGGCGCTCATCCGATTTTATTTTGGCAACCAGCTCAAGGGTGCACGGCACACCTCGGCTTGGCTGTTGCCTGTTGCATACAAAATCGCGACCTATCTTAGCTAACCTAGCTAACTATTTATATATGTATGAGTTGTTGAAACGTATATGTGTACCAAGCATACACGCCTCAACAACTCCTCCATATATATATTATTGGAAAATTGAGAGTTTTTCAGTTCGATAAGGAGAATAAGTAAACCCTTCCACTTTCATGTGTAAGCGTGTAGCGTGCACGTGTGTGGGGGTGATCGTGTAGTGTTGTAGCAGTGATGTATATTTGTGTGTCACCGTATCGCGCAAGCGACGCACTCAAGGGCTCCCTACCGAGGGATCGAACCTAGGCTTCTGCCACTGCCGTGGGAGGCCTAATCCGGTATGTTACTAAGGGATAATGTAGCATTCTAATGGTAAACGAATTATCGAAATCCGTCTAGTAGTTTGAGTTTATTCGTAATTATTATACAAAAATACTACGATTCCTCTTTATTATAATAGTTTAGAAAAATAATTTGAATCTTATGCTTTACTGATAGGGTCGTTAATAGTGCGAAGCTTGTGTGTAATCACCACGAACGTCGCCATGGCCGATTTAAGTTTAGGGTGCGCCTATAGATGTTTTACATAAAAAATCACATATAATCTGGGTATATGTTTGAGTGAGACCGGGGATAGTTATGATTCACAATTGGAAACGGTAGTTGTGGCTGCAATTGGGTGTCAGTTTTATTCAATTTTATCGCTTTTAAAAATACAATTGAAACCAGTGATAACCAATTTGGTGCAGACGAAGTTGCACGGGTCAGCTAGTTTAATATAAAGTTATAAGAAACTACGATTTTCATAATGACTACACGTTCAGCGTTATGCGGTTTGTTATCGTGGCAAACGGTATGGTACGGATACGCATGGGAGGGGCATTAAACGGATAATATTATTTACAAACAAATTTTGTACGCAAAGTATATTTCATTTTTTTATGTCATTTTCTCTGTACACAATACAAAAAAATGACTTTATTTTTGGTAACCAATCTTTCAAATAATTACTGCCATTTTCGTATAGTTAATAATATTACAAGCATCGTTTGAATATTTCAATATTCTTACTAGATGGTGTCTCCCTTATTTACTATCCAGGGAGTATTTGTGGGATCTCAGAATTTCATACTCCGTGGTTTTAGTTTCCATTCACTTCACCTACACAAAATAAACTAACTATATTACGTAAATCACCATCACTTTTACAAAATATAGAGTCAAGTAACACAAGATTATGAATAAAATATAAAATCCACTACACGACAGACTAAAATCCCGTCAAAACTCACATAATATTTTTACTTCAATAATATTATACATTTTTAAACACATTTGGTGGATCGAATTTCGCAAAGTTTATATCTTCGCTGTTGTAATATTTGTAGTAAATACAATTAGTCTTAAACAAATTAAATAATAGTAATTTTTATACTGTCATTGTCGTCGTAAACACTTTCATAATGGGTGTAAAATAAAATTATCAAGTTTTATTAACTTTACAGCTTTAACCTTGTATATCTCGAATGATGTCATTATTTTATTATATGAGTGGCCAGCAAGGACTTTCTATGTCCCGCCGACGGCACATATGACTCATCCTCGACAACTTTCATTCATCTTCTCGATTTGATAAAAAGTTACAAATGTTTGCCAAGTCTATAATTAACATGTCTGCCAAAATCTGTGTTACCAAGAAGAGAGATAAAGCAGATTCGTATGTGATGTCTAGACAGTTGACGAAGACAAGATGTGACGTGACTTGAAAGTTTTAATACTGTCGCGTTACGTTTTTAGTTTAAATTTTGGCTGAGTTTTCTATAAGTAGGTATGTGTTTGCGTTTGCGTGTAATAATCTTTAGCTTTGCTGTATTAATTGGATAAAAACCATACATACATGGATACGTATATGCAACGTATACATACGTATTTGTTATGTCTAGTACATAATATACTTAAAAATAGTATAGTATTCACTGATATTGTTTTCTTATATCAATAGAGTATCTCCTTAGGACTACCGTTTTCTTAGAGTTCATAATCATAGAATTAAATAAAATACATAATTTGTTACATATTTTAATTATTTTTTGAAATCTTAAGAAAAAAAATCTGCTGACATCGAGAGAATGGTATTATTATGCACACATTAATATAAACGCTTATATATATATACAAAAGGATGAATTTGGATTTTATTTCATTTAGTGTCGTTATCCTAAATAAACGATTGTATTAACAAAACCCCAATTACGAAACATTTTTCATTAGTGCTTCGTTCCTATTGGTCTTAGTATAATAATAGATAGATCAATAAATGCGCTAAATAACACTGCAATAATTTTTCAAATCGGACCAGAAGATTCTGAGATTACTCCCTACAATGTTACAAACTCACAAACTTTACTTCTTTATAATATTAGTATAGATAAAAAGTTATATGAACGCTAGTAACTGCTGTAGTTAACAACTGTATTGCAGCCACACTCACCGTCGGAAACACTAAACAATAATTATATCCTGTAACAAGGTGACATGACAATGACATATATAAATATGATAAAAATCACTACAAATTACTTGCCTAAATCAGACCCGACAACTTATCAACGAATTTGAAAAAATACGTGGATAAAATATTTTTACGTGAATTCGAAGTACACTGATAGACAAATAGTAGGGAAACGGTACATTTGTATTACATAAGAAAAGGTATGAAATTTATTGTCGTTATATAAATGATAAAAGTATATAAATGTAAATAGTATGTAATTACTGTTTAAGAGAAAATTGTGAAAGCGATATATCTTTAGTTTATCACAACAATTATATTGAACATAACTGCATAATCAATAGTCATATCAACTCTAGTGCATATCAACTCTAGGTAAAATACGTTACACAGTATAACAAAATTTATTCTTATACTTTAGATATAATCGTCTACATATGTAGAATTACTTATGTCATAAAACTCGTCATATTGACGTACCGTAGTCGTGACCGTGTACATAAAGGGCGTGCTAATTTTATGTCACTTTTAAATAAAACTACGCAAATACACGAATATCCTTTCGTCACCTGACATTAAAGATAAACACATACTGATTCATGACGCGCCTTATCAAATTACGTCCCGTGGTATTACAGTAATATACCGAATGCATTATAAGTCATGTACTGACTTTAATCTTTAAAAATATGATTACGGTTGAAGTTATCTATTAACAACTTATGCTGAGTCATTTGTTTCGACTGAAACTTTCTTTAGGATGATATGAGTTCGAGATCATGAAACGAAAACGTGTAGCAAAAATGAGGTAGTTATAAGTGTATTATATAGGTTTTAGGTTGTGAGAGAATGAGATATAATGCGTTTCTATACAATTTCCCTATCATTCGTATTCTCTGTATGCGATGCTTTGTATTAATAAGAGAAACAGTACGGAAACTACATACAAACGCTCGAAAACGGCACACTCAACAAGCATCCGCATCGACGAGAGTTTTCAAAATGTAGTCTATGGACAGTAATGTGAAAATGGTCATATACGGGCTCATGCTTGGTGAGTAGATTCCATACTGTATAGTATATTCTTAATGTACTCGAAATATATACAAAGAGAGTAGAGAGAGGTAATAATGTGACATTCATCTTCAATCTTAAAAAATAATCAGAATACCAAATTTCATTTTTACCACGCGTGAACTTCTTCTACCACCCACGAACTTACACGCGATTTTTTTATATGTTTTACAAAATAAATAGTAAAAAAGTCACATAGAAAGTCTGCGTAAGTCGAGCGACACCAAAATAATTGACTGTTACTGAGTTACTTGAGTGTAAAATAAGTAGTCCAGTGAAGCTGTAAAGACCAAAAAATTAAGGCCAATAGCGTAGTCAGATCGAGAAAAAAAAAATGTAAAATACTTAACTTTATTTATATAAGTGATTTTCATGGCAACGGGTCAATCGTATCCAAAAAATAATAGCTTAAATCCATCTACGAAAAATTCTGTATCGAATGGTCATAGGCCTATGCGGGTATGTTCGGTAGTTTGGACCTGATTGATCCACAAAGGAACTGTATTTTCAATAAATTTATGCTTGTAAATAAATGGGCAGAGATAAAAAAGTTTAGTTTATCCTCCTCCTTTGTTTCTCAACCGGTTTAATTATTTTGTTTTTTAGTAGATATTGTCAAGCTTTAGTGTTGTTATTAATAAAATAATTTTGGAAATTTGATTCTGTATATTTGTATATCCCTCATATTTCACGATCTACAATATTATTAACACGTGAAGAAAAAAGTCTGTACCAGTTATTGTCGTATTTCAACCAATGCGCGACCACTATTATATATCAATTAAAAATATGTCATATATTTGTTGAAGCAATAAATACAGTACGTGAGAATTAACGTACGAGCGACATATGCTAGTTATCGCCTTATTAAACGAATGTTATTTCAGACATACATACCTCAATTATAATAAAGATTACAAAACATTTTTTCTCTGCAACAAGGAGTAAGGCTGTTAAAGTTTGTATGTAAAGTAATTTTGGTGAATCTATAATCTAATTTAATGTGATTTTTAAATATATCCTCATATAAAATAGGTAAAGTATATCCTTTTTTTTTTCGAATTGAGTACGCTATTGACCTAGCAAGGTCTTAACAGCTTCACTGAACTACTAAGGCGAGCGCTTAAGGTACTCAGCCGATTTTATTTGGGCAACTAGCTCAAAGGTTCACGGCACACCTCGGCTTGGCTGTTGCCTGTTACATGCAAACTCGCAACCTATCTTAGCTAACCTATCTAACTATTCATATATGTTTGAGTTGTTGAGGCGCATATGTGTACCAAACATACACGCCTCAACAACCCCTCCATATATTTTTTTATCGGAAAATTAGTGTTTTTTCAGTTCGATAAGGGAAAAAATAAAACCCTTCCACTTCCATGTGTAAGCGTGTAGGTGTGCACGTGTGTGGGGGTGATCGTGTAGTGTTGTAGCAGTGATGTAAATTTTTGTGTCACTGTATCGCGCAAGTAACGCACTCAAGGGCTCCCTGCCGAGGGATCGAACCTAGACTTGAGCCGCTGCCAAGGGGTGCCTAATCTGGTGAATGGGAGCGAAATCTACCCACAGACCACGGCGGCGTGATCTGTGGTTACGCGGGCGTGGGCGTGAACACGCCCTGTTTGGAGAGACAGGCTGGTACTAATCGTTCACTGCCGTTATTTCATCAGGAGGGTCGATTGAAATATGTCGCGGAAGTCTATAATAATGCGCAGCGTTCGGTACGGGTTCGTATTGTGCGGCGGATACCACTAACGGACTGGAATGATTCGCGGCTTTTTCAAAATAACTAGTCGTAAGTGATTTTACGTACGCCCAGATAGAAGGGATCTCTAGGTCTCTATGGAGATCGACTCTCCGGATGTACCACGGGGCACCGGTCACTTTACGTAAAACTCGATTTTGGAGGACCTGCAGCTTATGAAAGTTATCTTTGGACATATGCGCAAAAACGGGGTAGCTATATCACGGGACGGATACACGTCTTATACAAAGTGAGCTTGTGTCTGAGGGACATCTTACTCTTATGACAAATCAACGGATGGAGGCGACCCAAGACCATAGCGGCTTTGTTTCGCACTCTGTCAATATGTGAATTCAACTTTAAATGTTTATTTAATGTAACACCGAGATATTTGACCTCTTCGACCTAAGGGATATCGGTTCTGTATAGCCTGATGGGCTGAAAATTATTAGCGCGTTTTGTGGGATCGAAGAGTATTGCGGCACTCTTATTAGGATTAACTTCTATGCGCCATCGACGAAACCATTCACCGAGTGTGCAAACGGCCTTTTCGATGCGCTTCATAAAAAAGTCCGACCGCCAGCCGGAAGTGTAAATAACTGTATCGTCAGCATAACAACCTACCTCGACCCCCGGAGACCGAGGTAGGTCACTGATGAACAGATTGAAAAGCGAAGGCGCGAGTATGGAGCCTTGTGGCACACCTGAGCGCATTGTGTGGGGCGGGGATAGTTCCCCATCCACTCTAAAGCGGAAAGTCCTGTCAGTGAGATAATCTCGGATAATATGTATTAAGTGATCGGGTACGTGAAATGTACATAATTTATTTGTGAGCCCTCCGTGCCAGACCTTATCGAAGGCTTTGGCGATATCGAAGAAGATTATGCGTTTCGGTTTACGTTTCGGA
Source organism: Antheraea mylitta (assembly GCA_014332785.1). NCBI lineage: Eukaryota > Metazoa > Arthropoda > Insecta > Lepidoptera > Saturniidae > Antheraea > Antheraea mylitta. The sequence goes on from JACEII010000002.1 coordinate 9,161,921, forward strand.
TCGGCGTTAAATTTTGAGAAAATGTACTCCGTGAGGCGGTGTACTTGATTCGTACAAGAGTGTTCGGCGCGAAATCTGAACTAATCAGGTGGTATTAATTTTAAATCTGTAATCGTGACCTGGAGACGGTTCAGAAGGAGCCGCTCGTATAATTTACCTAATGTATCTAACAGGCTAATCGGGTGATAGCTATGGGTACGGACTTGGTACGGGCTTGGTAAAGTATATCCTTCTCGACACTTACTTTTGGGTAACATTATAATGCTATTGAAAGATCAATTATTCCTCTGTATTCTATGTGGGGTATATTTGTTTATGTAAGGAGTTAACTGCAATTCCTGGAATATTAGTTAATCATCTATACTAATATTATAAAGAGGTAAAATTTGTGAGTTTGTGACGTTGTAGGGGATAATCTCAGGAACTACTGGTCCGATTTGAATAATTCTTTCAGTGCTATATAGGTAATTCCTAGAATGGTTATAGGCTATATATCATCACGCTAACACCAATAGCAGCGAAGCACAGAAGAAAAATGTTTCATAATCGGGATGTTTTTTCCTTTTGAGAACTACTGCGTGTTAGTGTTAGTGTATAGATACACGCGAACGAAGTCGCGGGCAGACGCTAGTCACATATAATTGGGTTCGTTCGAAAAGAAAACTAGAATTTATGATTTTATTAGTAGTATTAACACCGACCTTCTACTTCTCACTTCATTACATACTTAAAATAGAGTTTGAATTCTGAGTTTCGTAAAGGTTGATAATAATAATGTATAGACTCCGGAAGTTTTTTAAAATTAGTATTTGCTTCAGTTATCTCGTATGTTGTACGTATTTACATTATGTGTCTATATATAGATGTGTGTATTAATTGTTATTACAGAAGATAAAAAACGCGAATTAGTTATTATAACTTAGTGATAAGAATAATAAGTTCATGACGAATCCCGTCAGACGATGTTGTTATAGTATTCGTTAAGATAAATTCGAGATAAAAAGACGAAAAAACTAATTTGTAATTTATCATAAAAACATGAAAATAAAAGTATGCATTGCGCATTGTTATTTTTAACTTAATGATGGAGACTTATCGGTTGATCTTTTAACCCGAGAGCGTTTTGTATATAACGCTTTTTTTTTGTTAATTACATGTAGTAAGGTTAACTTAATTTTTAGAATATCTAGATTATTTGTAATACTTTTGTTTTATAATAATTAAACATTAATAATCAAGCGTATAGTTATCTATACTAATATTATAAAGAGGTAAAGTTCATGAGTTCGTGACTTTTTTTTTTTGTTTTTCGAAATGTCTACGCTTTTGACTCAGCAAGGTCTTAACAGCTTCACCGGACTACCGAGTTCGTGACGTTGTAGGGGGTAATCTCAGGAATGACTGGTCCGATTTTAATAATTCTTTCAATGTTATATAGCTCATTTATCAAGGATGGTTATAGGTAGTATATATCATTACGCTAAGACTAATAGGAGCGGAGCATCAATGAAGAATGTTTAAAAATCAGAATTGTTTTCCTCCGCTTCCGCTGCGTGTTAGCGATAGACCAAAGTGACTATTGCACGCGAACGAAGTCACGAACAGAGGCTAGTATTACATAATTTTCAATATTTTTAAAATTTTATAAGTGGTTTTATGCACTGAATGAAATTTAATTTATTGGGATTGAACATTATATACAACATTACATATCCATGAAACAAAATGGAAACTGAATGTCAGTCTGTGAATATCTTTGAAGCTATCCTTATTGTCTTCCGTGTCATTCATTCGCTTAATCTTATTATCTACATATAAATATAAAGCTTTTCCTCCAATTTTTATAATATTCCGTATGACTTTATTGTCTCTCATTTCAACCTTGTTCTGACAACTACAATCACATCAAAATAGAGCTAAATACAGTCCTCGACAAACTTTTGGATTGTTTTGAATATAGTTGCAAAAAACACAAATTTAGGTATAAATACGAATTATATTGTATTTATAACACTACTTACAGATAAATAGATCCCAATTTTAGGTGCCTATAATAATATTCTAACTTTGTTTCGCATTGAACTCTTGATTGTATTAAATACAAGCCCGAACTTCAGCTATATATTCACATCGACCATCGACTGTTTGAAGTTCTGGTGCACTTACATCGGTTCAACAACTGATTTTTATTAGTATAAGATTTTAATTATAATGTTGCTTTATACCATTTCGTAAATATGATAATTAATTGCAACACCTTTTGACAGATAATGGAAGTTGGTGCATCTAAAATTTATATGGAGAACGTTTCTATTAGTATTTGTAAATATTTGAACATAGAGAATCTTTAGATATTATATGGCTGTATAAATTAGTTGTCTAACAAAAGGATAGAAATTATAGCAACATATAATAACGAAAATGTGCGAATCTACTGACGGAGTTGTGCTTCTCTTCCGGTGTATTTATTATCTGTATAAATTAAATGATTTCAATCAATTCTATTTTATTTTGTAGATAGGTACTTGTTTCTCATCTAAAAACACGATGACTTCATCTAGTATAATCTTTTAAGAAACTACGATTTTATAAATATCGTGTGTGCAGAGCAATGTATGTCTTCTTGCCGTGGAGAAATGGGGCAAGCGGTGTAATGCTTGTGATTTTTTTCCTTTTTCCGTAGTACTTATTATTATTTTTTATATATTATTAAAATATGTTTGTTATTTTTGAACTTATTTTGATCAATATGGTATAAATCTTTATCAAATTCAATATATTTTTTTATATATACCATAGACGGCAAACGAACAGGTGCGTAACCTAATGTTACCCAGGTGAGATGAGATAAGATGGTAGCCATCTTGTTAGAACTTTCCTGGGAGTTTTTGTGGCAAATAATAGAATCCATGCTTCGTTGTATCATTTCTGATCAACTTCACTTGTGCACAATAACAAAACTATATTACGTAAAGCACCACTAATATTATACAATATAGAGCCAAATAACACAAGGTTATGGATAAAATATAAAGACCACTACATGGCATTCCAAGATCCCGCCAAAACTCAAAGTATGACGTCATTTTAGTACACTGCACTTATCCGAAGCTGGGGCGGGTCGCTTGTAGTTATATCAAATCAAGTTTATTTCTAGAATAGTAATAAAGTATATGAAGATTGCATGATATCGCTGCATGTGTATATAAAGTTAACTTTATCAATGTTTAATTATACCTGTTAGAGTTATGTATTTCATATATATATAATAGAGTTATTGTACGTCAGTAATCAGAACTCTTTGGTTGGCATCGTTTGCTTACGTCACTGCTCTATTACGACAAAATGAACTGTCTTGACCTCTATTAATTAATCCCGAAGATTGTAGACAACTGGAAAATTATAACGTTGTATGCTTTGTTTTTATATGTTGAAAAATTATTTTATTTATTTGATATTTGTTTAATACACCGTTAGTTCATATTATAATATTAAAAATAGATAGTATTCCAACAGATTACACACTTTAAGTGGCGTTGTTGAATTGGACATTTCGGACAGACTGAAAAGTTTTTTATTTATTTATTACAGGGTTAATCACCTGTGCGACTATATTGTCTATATAACAATACTGAGACACAAAATTAACAATAGTTTAACTTACTGAAAACAACTAATGAAGTCTTTAAAAAAATTGACAATAATACTGGCTTGGAAAACTATTGAGTTATGGTTGAATTTCGATTAATAGTATTTATGAATATGCACTCACAAAGAAACAATGTTTTCATCATCCAAGCATCGTGTTCCCAAGTGATGTTTCACTTGATACAATACAGTATGTTTACTGTATTCATTTAATTTTATCTACAAATACACGTAGATATTAAGCTACATAAACAAAAGACAATTGCAAATGATTTATCTAAATCTATAAAAGAATATTTAATTTACACTCGTGTAGCTCTATGTTGTATTCAAACACTGTAATAATATAAAGCATATAATTTATTAGTAGGCAGCCCTTATGATATCTGGAATGTACGCATTTATACGCAAATATTATATAAGATTGTTTACACGCAACGTCGTTTGTTCGTTGTCGTGTGAGGAATTATAATAATGTACCTACTCAGTTTCATTGCGCTTCGTTGTGGCAATTCCGAGATGTGATTTACTTACGTCTTACGAGGTTAATAACTTAACCGGATAATACACGCATTCCACAAAAGTGAATTATATCTGGTCTAGCGTTTGTGACATGAGAACAAGATATGGCGTATATTTTAAACTGAGATGTTTTAAGAAGAGTTTCAACGCGTTTATATTTTCATTTATACAATTTATTAAAAACTATCCACTGCCATCGACTTCATCTTTTTTCTCTAACTGACTACGCTATTGGCCTGGCAAGGTCTTAACAGCTTCACCGGACTACGACTTCATCCGCGTGGAATAGTTACTTTGGGCTAACGCTTACACGCAGCGGAAGCTCTCAAGTGGAAAAAATATTCCAGACATTCTTCATTAGTGCTCCGCTGCTATTAGTTTTAACGTGATGATATATATAATCTTCCTTGATAAATAAGCTATATGAATAATGCTATACTGAAAAAAAAATTCGAATCGGATTAGTACTTCCTGAGATTACTCCGGAAAACGTAAAAAAACTCACAAATTCTCAAACTTTACCTCTTTATAATATTAGCATAGACTAGTTAGGTTAATGTTAAAAAATAAAAAATGGCTTAAGTCTGCTAAATTTTATAGTGTTAAGTTTTATACGGTTTTCAAAGAATTTATCAATTTGCAAATTTATTTTGTTCTTAATTTTTGTCCTATACGTATCATCAATCTAGTCACTTTTTTTCTCGAACTCACTACGCTATTGACCTAGCAAGGTCTTAAGAGATTCACCGGACTACAACTACTCTAGTCACGGTTTGAACTAAATCTATACTTAAACTTATACCGAGAATTTCTTAAATTTATATTTACGTTCTCACACCACGAATATATAAGAAATCTTAAGAATAAAATAAAAGAATTATTTTATTTATAACACACGATAACCGCAAAGATATAAAATTAGTTATCGGTATAATATTTATACAAATGTTTTGTCTTAAGAGGCCGCCTTCCCGTCGACCTTTGCCCGGGTTTACGAGTATTTTATTTTGTACGTTGTAACCTGTAGTATAAATTTCACGGGTTGTGTTATGGCGCATCGAGTTGTAGGACACTTGTGTCCAATTTACTTGTTGGGTCATTGCCCTGATCCCGCTCAGCGTAACAAATGACGCTCACTGATGCCACATCATGTCCATTGCACTCAAATTGCATTTACCATAAGATGTGTTTCATATACACGTTAGAAACAATATTAAAAACAATCGAGCAAGTCACATGTAGGACAAGCGCCTTGAGGGTTTGATATCTGTCTATCTATCTAATCTATCTAATACCTTTAAACGAGCAATTCTTGTATAATTTTATATTGTTATATATTCAGGATCTCGGAAACGATTTCAGCAATTTCTGTGAAACTTAGTATGTAGGTGGTTTCGGGGACGATAAATCGATCTAGCTAAATTTCATTCATAGAAAATTTTTTATCTGAATTTTCAGGCAATGAAAAAATATAGCTAGAATATTAAAGTAAATTTCGCCGCCGCTGTCAAAACAAAAATAGCTTAGGTGGAAATCGGCTGCTTTGGAAATCAGTCTAACCCTAGTTCGAACAAAAAAAAAATATAAGAGAGATATCTTTTTTGATATTTTTTTCCGATAAAAAATTCTAAATTTGTGAGCAAACAGCAAACAGTTTATTTTAATTAAAAAATGTTTTTTAAAGAACCGATCTAGGCTCGGTCGCCCAGGTACTTGTTACAAATATGACATAAATATTACCTTTATACCCATACTGTCTCCGATGTATAAAACGTGCGTTGACACGACACCTGTTTGGTTGACAAATTTGTACATATTATAAAAACAGTATGCTAATAAAAAAAGACAAATTAAGATTATTGATCGCAGGGATATAATTACCTTTTATGTTTTGATAAAATCAGTTAGTGGGTGGCATCTTTGGTATGAAGGTTTTTACGTAAACCTAGAAATGTTATTTTTTTAGTGTGCGGCCACGTTTCCTAATGTTGATTTCAATCTTAGACCAAAGCCTGATAAAAAGAACCTACGCAGATAAACATTGAAATACTAATTGATGAATTTACTATTGATCCTATTAGGATTATGTTTTTTTTTCTTATTATAAGTTTCGAAATCTTAAAAAGAAGTTTAAAAATTGAATCTTACAAATATAACCAAAATTGAAACAATCCATATACTGCGGTTAACTAATGACAACATATCATTAGCTTAAAAAATAATGTACGATAGTAATTATTATTAATAGTAACGTACGAACTTTAATCCCTATTTAGAGAATGTAAAACACAACATGCTGCGGCAAGGCGCCTCAAATAGCGTCAAAACTATATTTGTTTTCAAAATAAATAATCACACAACAACAAACTGTAGGTATGATGCTTGACCGTTGGTGGGTCTTCACAAATATTAGTGCACTTAATTAACGCTCAACCAATTCTGTTCCAAGAAATTAATTGGGGTTAAAGAATTTGTGTGCATACATCTCAATTAACTCGACGTATACTGGGAGTCAATGGCACAACGGCCACTTATCCGTGTGAGGCCCTAATCTCCCTACATTATGCGTACGTATATGTTATACATCAACGCATTACTCATAGATCCTCGGAACTAACATCGTTTCATTCGTGTTTCCTTCCAGCCACACTTAACATTCTTATAGAATATGTAAGTATATGACTTATAAAAGTAAATAATATTTTTGTATATGTAACATTAGTCAGGTAATTTTTTTGGCATCTTTATGATTTGATCCTGATGTGTCATAAGCCTCCCACGATATACCATTATGCCGGTAGTTAACAAAGGTGCCGGGTCGACATAATGCTGTCAGATTATACCGCTTGGGTGGGTCGTCGGCCCTCGGTATCTTCGCGTGTTACAACTGCACACAATACGCCCCCGCGCGACTTGACAAACCAAAAAGTTAGAAAAGTATGGCACTGGTGGGATGCCGAGCCAGCGATACCATCTTGGCGCCATGCCGCCGCCACTGCTAATGCGATCGTCATTCCGCGTAGCACACACAGCTTCACAGTTTCCATCCTTAAACTTGAGCATTTTGTAACTGTCCGAGCTTCCGAACACGTCCGGTGTTGGACATCTCACCGGTAGAATTTAATTAGAGGCTTACTTAAACCACACGTGATGTATGGCGCCAGCTTAGAATATTTAAAACGGGCGGCTCAGAATTCGGAGAAGGGATAAAAGCGGCTTCGAAAGTTGAAAGCTTCGATTTATTTTATAGACATTTTCGTGGTCGAGGTGGACGCTGAATATCGTATAGTTTATCTTTATCGATAATAAAAGTTTTCGATAATGCGGTAGGACATCGGGCAGGAGTACGTCGGAACTCCTCCCACGTGTTGGTGTCGGTTCTTGTTATAAACTCGAATTAAATGAATGACGCAGTTGTATGAATGGCGATGGAATGAATGTGAGTCGGAAGTGCAAGCTGCGCTTCGGCACGCTAGCGGCTAGTCCGATGTGCGGGTGCACGTGCGTCCGCCCGCGCTCTCATCAACTCATAGCGTACTACTAAACGACTACTGGAAGCTCAACGGGCTTTAACAATCTATTGTGGAATGTAGCTATACTGATTATTTAATGACAATTAATAGTTCTGTAGTTTGTTGTTGTATTTCCTTTTATGTTTCTTTCGTGTACATCAATCAGGTTCGAATTGCTGGACGGATACGTTTGAATTAAAATTGCCAGAAAAGTTTATTATTAGCGGAATAGGACATATAATTCTTTTGTTTACATTTTAATTCTATCATTTTTCCTCATTTTCGGTCGATTAATGTTATATATTTTGAATAGCTGTTGCAATTTTTTAAACCTTTTAAGCTCCTTATCAAAACAAGTACTGGCGACGGTATGGTGATGCGCGACAAGGGTATAAAATTTCATCAGCCTAAAGATAAGAATAGTTGTTACGTTCATTATAATTATACTAACATGACACAAATTACAATTGCTTATCGTATGTTAATAAGTGATCGGCGTGAGTTTATCTCGTAAATATCACACTTTACTGCGTAATATAGTAGTTAAGATCTATATATTATGTATCTATATATCTCTTTCGAGGTATGTTGCTATGCTTATTGCCAAGTTTCTGAACATTTGCACAAAGAAATACTTTTGAAATGCACTTTGTCGGAACTGAGATATTTAGTAAGCTCATATATATAATCTTTTAAATTTTCTTTTTCCTGTTAATCATATCTACAATTGCCCTCACCTAAGCGCCATCAAACTATTTCAGTGTGAATATGTTTCGAACTATGAGGCCATCTGTTTTTCCTACTAGCAATTCTTTCATCTTCGTCAACGATATTCATTTCATAGAAATATCAATCAAGGTCTAGTATATATTGTGGAAGGGTAATTTAAAGTTGAAACGATGAGGCTACATTGTGTTAGGAGTTTTTTTTAGAAATCTATTTTGTTCTATTAGTCATCGAATGGGCCGGAAATTAGAAAGATATTTATGTGACTTAAGCTTTGGCGTTGTTGGATTTGATGCAGGAATTGATCTAACAAATAATTTGTCTTATTTTAAACATTAAAATCTGTATAATTTATGAATGTAAATTACACTTTAAAGAAAATAGTTGTACTTGCTATATTAATATCTACTTATCGAGAATTTAAGTCTGTCAATGTATAATAATAAGAACAGTAAATGTATACTTTAATCTATGCATCATTTTACTATTTATAATTGAAGTTATATATTCATCCTGTTGCAAGTCTTAACTAATTCATCATTATTTGTTTGTTATTTATATACTAAAAAAATACCTTAACTATAAAACATTAGATATAGGCATTTTCATCTTTTTTTTTTTTTTTTTTTTTTTTTTTTTTTTATTTGGTATTTTTTCTTTTTTTTTCCTGGTGTTAAACTTCGTAAACATAGAAAACAACCGCGACCACCAAGGAACATAACAAAACGCTCTCGTCAAACC
>JACEII010000002.1:9178727-9262771 GCA_014332785.1 Antheraea mylitta
GACTGAGCTGTTTATATTGAGTCAAAATTGCGGACTGATTATTTTAAATACAGGACAGTCGGTCCGGTTGTACAGTTGCATACCTTAGATGGCCACCGACAGCGCCAGTTTCTCTCTTATATCAGTACGTTTACTGTGTACATTCTTATATTCTGTGTATGTATATTTCAAATATTTTCTATCTAAACAATTCCAGTTTTTCCGACACATGATAGCGTGTTCGTACATAGCGTCGATGGACGTATTATTTCAGTATGAATGGGCCAGCTCGCTCGGGATAGTACCACCCTTTAACAGAAAACCGATGTGAAGTAACAGTGCCTGCGTTGTTCCATTTCGTTTGGTCAGCAGTGGTCATCTCAGTCCACCCCCTTGCGCGGGTGGACGAGGAAACTGGTCAAGGCATATTACCTTCTTTCGTTTGTACAGTGAGAGCGCCGGAGGAACAATCGCCTCCCCACCTTCCTCTTACCTCCCCTCCCATTCCCACCCCGCCCCTTTCTATCCCTTCTCTGATTTAAAATCAGATGGGATTGTGGTCAAATGTGGCCTATAAAATAGAAAAAAGATCTTAATAGAAATGGAAAGTTATACTGATCTGGCAGCTTATTAATTAAGATTTAATTTTTAAATAACCGTGACTTGTAAAGGTTATGTTGACAGCTCATTAGTTATTGACTAAAGTACACCTATCTTTGGACTCTGTAGACAAAATAAAATAGTATTTGAACAGTATTTTTCAATTACTCGAGATATATCGAAATAGACATTACAAATTTTATTAGTATAAAAAAGTTAACGATCCTATCCACTTTAAAAGTCAGGACAGATTGCAGACTGTCAAAATATTGTCAAAGTGAATTCCATGTGTCCAATATATTAAAATTATTTCCACTTGGCAATAATCCTAGCGATTTATTTCAATCTCAGTAGATATTAACCGCATACCGCGTATATCTAGACGAAGAGTCACTTTTGTCAGCGGGTAGGTTGTTGAACCTTCTTTTAGTAAAGCCGACAGAGATGGACGAATTGTTGCGAAGTTTAACACTTTCGATTTTTGTCAAGTGTGCGTTGGCAGGGGCGACGAGGCGCGGCGGCGGCGAGGTGTCTCATTGTCATCACGATATATTTAGTGATGATGGTCGCGTCACGCAATTGTTGCGGATGCGTCTGTCGGCAGTGCCATGTGCTTTGCGCACAATCCTGGCAGGCTAAGTGCTTCACAACTTCTTTTGAACGTCTCTATTAAAAACAGATTTGAAATAAGAATACCAATGACGCAAATAAAAGTAAATAGTATCGTAAATTTTTTATTTACATTTACACACACCCGTTTTCATAATTTTTGTTTAGATCTCGGAACATCAATAAGTTTATTACAGTGTCCGTGGCCTTCTTTGTTTACCAGAAAGTATATGGTCGATTATTATAAGATATACAACGTTAATTCCGCTCTGTGGCTGTTTTGTGTGCGCTATAATAATTTTAATATTCATGAACTATGTTCTTTCGGTGGGCGTTTTGCTTGTGCCAAAATGCATACGTTCAGGTTTTTAAATGAAAATTAATGCAATACGAATGTTGATGTTTACTGATGTTTCGTTTAGTGATAGTTCTGTGTAAATACATTACACAGAAACATTATTCTGTGTATCTTTTCCAATTTTAGTCTGTATAATTATTTAAACAAGATATCTGAAAAGATGTGTAATGATTTATTGTTTAAAAGAGGATCGGTCGTTGAATGTACTTGTTGATTTGATATTATAATATAAGAAAATTATATACCAACAGTGTAAGATTTTCAATATTGATTTCGCAAAGTTGTATCGAACTATAAGATAATTAAAAAGGTAAGGTTGATATAGGTATAGGTAGCAGTAGCAGCGAACCATATAGCATTTAGTACAAGATCGATCGATATTTTGAACAATTCAATAAACCCTTGTTAATTTTCGTCTAACGTTCAAGGACGTGGCACTTTGTGACAACATAATTTTAAGTGCTCGTAGAAAAACAATTCACAGATACTAGGCACATAAAAAGAAAATTATCAAAACAAAATAAGGAACCGATTTTTTTTTCTTTTTTAACTTTATTTTTGGCAATAAATCTTTCCGATTATTACTGCCATCGTCACGTAGTCAACAATATCACAAACTTCGTGTGATCATTCCAATATTAAGCATCGTGTGAAACCATATTCTAACAAGATGGTGGATCCCTTGCTAGAACCTTCCAGGGAGCTTTTGTGGCATCTCAGAATTTCATGCTCCGTGTTATTATTTTCCATTCACTTCACTTATGCATAATAAACTAACTATATTACGTAAAACACCACCAAATTTACACAATATATAGTCAAATAACACAAGATTATGAATAAAATATAAAATCCACTATATGACAGACTAAAACCCCGCCAAAAACTCCAAAGGAACCGATTTCAATATCAATCAATCACAAACACATAAGGCACTAAAAATCGGAAAATAAATAGTTTATCAAATTAACCAAATTAAATAAAACATATGAATATGTGTCCGACTTCCAAGACATCTCTAGGTAGGACACATATACGTATGTTATATTTAATTTGGTTAATTTGATAAACTATTATTATGGGTTTTTGATTGATACTGAAGTCAGTAAATTCTTTTTTTGGAAAATTTACTTTATTTTTCAATTTTTGTGTACATAAATATATTTTACTAAAACATGCGGGTCACCTGGTGATAAGTGATCACCGCCGCCCCTGGACACCTGCAACACGAGAGGAATCAGAGATGCGTTGCCGGCTCTTAAGAAAGGAGTAGGCTTGTTTCTTGAAAGTTGTTACTTTGTCACGGATCCCATAATCAGAACCTAACCAAACTCTCATCGAACTACCCTTGAAGTACATCCTTTTCAATAAAAAATGAATCATCAAAATCGGTTGGCGTGATATTGAGTTATTCGTCTATTTGTCGTATACATACTTAATGGTAATCTAACACTTATACAGTTTTGCACTGGATGCCGTTATCAGAACTAGACCAAATTATAATGGGACTACACAGGAAGCACTAGCTTTCAAATAAAAAAAGAATTATCAAAATCGGTTCACCCAATCCAAAGGTATAAGGTAACAAATATTAAAAAAAAATACAGACGAATTGAGAACCTCCTTTTTTTGAAGTCGGTTAAAAAACGTCTTAACAATCATACGATAATACGATAAACGTAACATTTAATTTTAATTATTCCGTATAGTTGTCGTTTCATTCTTTATTTTGGAGTGAATGATAATAAACACATATATAACAAAGTTACGAAGTATAATTGATGTAAAAGTTAAAGAAAATTAATAGGTGTATATACTTTTAGAGGTCGGTAGTTTATAATGAATAAACCGAATTTGGTTATCTATTTCATTGACTGTTTTTTTGTGTCAAGGAGCTTTTCTTCAGCAAAGTCTTATCAAAGTCCTATTGTAAGAAAAAAATATTCATTGTAACATAATAAAGGGCCAAGAATATTTCATAAAAAAGACCCTATGCATTGCTTGGTATTTACTGGAGACCTACACTATTGGAAGAATCAAATAATATATTTCAAATACCGTGAGGAAATGATGTCTGCTTTTAATTTCACACTGTTTAGCAAAAACCAAATGTAAAATACTGTATAATATATAAACATTATGATATACAATAGTTATATTATTATGAAACCTGCAAGTTAGCAGTTTTATTCGGTATTTCTCTGATTATTTTTGTATAAAAACAAAACGTGACCTCAATTTAAATATAACTAAAGTATTATTGTAATTTTAGAATCTAAATCTATCTAGTATAGTAATATATCATATGATGAGTGTCAATGTAAAGTAGATGGTATAAACAGTGACTGATAAATATTCTGATAAAAATTTTAAGATTATCTGGTAGAATCATGCAAGCAGTATTGATATTTTGAAATGTTCCGCGCAGTTATATAATTCTGATAAGTGTGTATCACTTTTGATCGTGTCATTGACCTTTATCAAAATCTTCGTAGAAATTTATAAAATCTTCCTATCAGTTATTCTGCTTTAACATACAATTGTTTATCGGTCACTACCTGTGGCTAGGGGTTTTACTCGCGTTTATTTTTGTTTCAATTTTGTACTACTGTTAACGTTGTTGGATGAGTTAAATCAAATTCCACAACAATGACTGTTGCATAGAAAACTACTCGGTGGTAGAGGCTGAAGCTATTACTGGGTTCAGCATGAATGGGTCGGCTCGCCCGAGGTAGCATCACCTAATGGTATATAAAAAAATCAATTGCGGAGTCTGAGCCGCGCAGTATATACGATGATAGTTCGATGTCATAAGCATTCACCATTCGGGCTTTGTAGGTATTGCTCGGCTCTCGTTGAACGGAAAACTTGCCCTTGGACTGGAGCCCTCCGTGCCGCACCACACCACTCGTTCGAGCTATTCGCTTAGCGCACTTCATGTTCCACAGTTTTACTTTCGCTCTTAAGGATCGATGTGCGATGTTAGATATAATCTTCCTCAATAAACATGGTAGCATGTTTACATAACTTTAATATGGTTGTTGTCTATTTTCTAATACTCACTTGCTTGGGAAGCATCTTCAAGATGAAATCTTTTGTTTAGTATCACGATATGTATTCAGGCCACGGCTCTTAAGAGCCAACTCCTCTTTTATACTACATCGGTGTTATTACAGAAAAATTAAATACGTATTAAATACTTGCTTGAAAAAAGGTTTCCTACTAAATGCACCGCGCTCGCCCGAGGCAAGTTCGCGTTATCCTTTTTCGCATGTCCAACCTGACCTAACCAAAGCGAGACAAAAGAGCAAGATGGCGATCATTCGGCGAGCGCGGTGCATCTAAAATGTGACCTTATTTAAGCAAGTCTTCAGTACGTTTTTTTTTATAATAACACCATAGGTATATGTTTTAGTGTTTCATCACAATCTCAGATGAAGTTAAATGATGATGTAATCTAAGACAGTAAACATGTTAAAATTACTGGACTGGGTCTCAAATGTCTGAACATATCTGTTGGTGTTTGGCGACAGGTGACATTGCCTCACTGAGCGTGATTTATGTACTGAAGAGCTATTTAATTTAATCTCTTCCTCTCCTTTCCATACCCGAATTACGCGCGCTGGGCTTCGAGGTCATAGCTTTACGGTAAATCCTATCTGGACACGAACTAAAAAGTTCGCAACTTCTTATCTTTGCCGTACCGTGAAGCTGTAGAACAATCTCCCGGTCACTGTGTTTCATGCTTCCTATAACATGGGAACCTGAAGAGACATTTACGCTGGCCGGCATGATAGCGGCGGTCGGCGAGTGATAGTGTGTCTCTCATTAGACGCCATTGTTTATGGATTGTACTGTGCTCACCATCAGGCACAGTTCAGTAACTTTGCTGTGATACAATAAAAAAAACTTGCTTGGTAGGTAATTAGGCGGTTTTCGAAGAAGTCCCACCATCATACTATGATTTCATCTCGATGTTTTTTACCTTTACCCAAATCCCTAGGCTCATTCACAAGGCTCCAACCTATATCGATTATCACCATGTCTTAATACAGTAACCACAAAGTCATCATCGTTTCAACTTTGCTTCTTATTGTCTAGAGCTTAACGTGTTACAATTAACGTGTATCTGTTAGTCACAACGTCGCTTAATGTAAGATGAAATTGCAGTTATCTATGCTAGATCTATAAGATATATAAGGAATGAAACTATATAACGAAAAAAGAAATTGTTACAAGATTTTTCATTTGTCAGTAATTAAGTGGTCGGGTCGTTGGTTTGGTTGACATTATTTTATAACTGACTTATTGGTTGCCGGTTATAAATTTAATGTCTTCTCTGCTATAGTTTTTTGTTTGGCCTAATACGAGACAACAACTCGACTTGTTACAAGTGTTTGTTACATTTTGACGTGTATTTTTTTTTATTATTACTTTTCAGACATGTACTGCTTTTGTATATTCCTTTTTAGAAATTTGATTAATTTTTTGTTTTTAACCTGTAGTAAAAAAAATTAAGGCAGTTTTTTGGAAGTCTACAAAATTAAATATGACATTTTCTCAAGCTAATATTTCTTGCTATTGTTTTAGAACAAGAGATTATAACTGACATGTTACAAGTCTTGCTTTTTACATAATCATCTGTCATTTCGATAATAATACAAAGATAATAAATAAAGTTTGGCTTTATCCGATATGTTTTGAAATCAATACAATATGTAACTATTGTTTGCATGCATTATACTGTAACGCTGATTTAAAGATTACAGGTTTTTAAATTTCTTGGAAGTCAAGATAGTATAATAAATATGATGTGAAAATTATATAATCGATATCAGAAAGCAACTAACGGATCGGATGTTTAAGAGAGTTATAATCTCTTAGTACTAAAAATCCAGGGAGTTGGATGTACAATACTTTTCAAAAATGACATCTTTATAGTACGCAGGAAAGCACAAAACTATTCTTTTATCAATTTATGTATTACACTTAGAAAGTAAGACAAATATCTCTGTACTATACATGCATAAGTCACATAACTATTTTACATAATGTCTTAACAATCTTAGATAATTAGTTGTCGAGGTATTATTGTTCAGCGTCGTTACGTAAATCTAGGCTAAGCCTGCTATAAAACTTTATCACAACTATAAAACTTGTCGTGATTGAGTATGTATTACTACATATTTTACCATAAACGGCTTCAGGTGACATTTTTGATTTATTTTTGTGTAATTAACAATTTACAATTATGGGAATAATTTACGTTTGCTTTAAATGAACAAATTATATGTCTCGGTTGTTGCCAAATTTTTGACTATTACAAGTGGAACAGGTTAACGATTACGTTGTATTTCACATTCGGCATTATATTAAGACTACCAAAAGTTTCTCACCAGATTGAGCAAAATGTCCTTGCTTATAAGTGTTATGCAAAACTGGACTGTGGAAACAGCATAATTGTATTCGGTTGGCGGTTAAAATCCATGAATGAAAGTAATCTTTATGTAGCGAAGTGCAATGTGCGACAAGATTTTGTGCGTGAGTCATATGATCTGCGAACATCGTGTGAACGTAATGTTGCATTGGGCGAGGGCGCACGCACTGCCGGCGGCGATGGCCAAGCCATATTTAATATCTGTGATTGGCGCCTGCTCCATTAGTCATGTGACACTATCGACACGAGATCGCCTCTCTCGGCCCTCTTTAATTCCAGTCGACGCCACCGAGACTGCATCCTCGGTCGTATGCAAATTTACACGTTTGCAGAGCAGCTGATGAATGATGCACTAACACGACTACCACGACTGGCTGAAACAGAGAATATCCCACGAAGATAAATTGATCAAAGAATTTATACTAGACGATCGTCCTAAAAATATACGATGATTCGTAACGAACGAGTAAGAGACGAAAACTATGTAAACATTTTTTTGAAGGTCACCTATTTTTGTTTTATTTATGTGGACATAAAAATTTCTTGAAATTAATCGTGTTAAGTTATAATACATTCATGATGTCACAATAAATAATGCTGACACGAGACAGACACAATGGCTCGGCTAATGACTAGTATTACTTACAAGCTGGTCGGCGGCCAATTGTTGAATGGACATGTTCTAATCATAGTCGAAGATGTATAATTGTGATTGACTTTGTTATTCTCTAAGAATGTACGTCACGTTCTAGTATCAAGTAATTTAGTATATGGCACAAGAATAGTATATTCATCGGCGCTTGAACGAGGGTCATTGAGCCCAGTTCTGAGTCACCGCATGCGACATACGTACTCTCTATTACATTAATACTTTCTTATAAGGTTGTCGTGTTTAAATAATGCATGTTATGCAACTGGATGCAATTTGTGTTCTCTTGCAACCGTGCTAAATTGTTCCGTCGTCCCGTGCATACGACGCAATTTTCTCTGCATGCGCATTCTACTGGTTAATGCGTTTTTATGAATAAGTGTAAACTTGATATCTCAAGGTTTGTGGGTTATTCTCGAGAATACAGGTTTTTATTTGATGTTTTCTTTCTTCATTGATATAAAATAACTTAAACGAGCCCACAATTAGTTTAGCAAGACCAAGTTTATTTAAACGTCTAACGATGACATTTTGATTGTAGTCTATTTAGTCTACAAACTACGTGGAAGGTCCTCTCTGAGCTTTATTCGAATATTGTAGCATCTAAAATATATATTAATATATTGGAATAGGAATGTATACCGTCATAAACATCAGAAAAATATTTCAGTAAGAATTTGTAATAAATTGTAATCTTACGCACGTAAATAGATGTATAACATTTTCTTATAATAATAGTCTACACACTTATTACCACAGAATCTAAAATAACTATTCGTTTTTTGTACATATCAATGTGTAGAGCTTGTTCGGAATAGAGATACTTCTTAAATTTATTAATATTTAAGAATTCGTACCCCTAAGAATAATTTTGCTGTTTCAATCAGTTTACTTCTGGTCTATCGTTACCTTTTTGAATTATAATCGTATTACAACACTTCAGCCACCTCTGTTACATCTGCTACATACGGTAGGTACGTAATTTTTAGATGGAAAATAGGTTGTATTTTAACTGTGTACGATCTATAATGATCTTGATTTTCGAAGCGTCGTCGTACGGACTTCTAATAAACGGAAGTTTAGAAAATAACTAGACCTATATCCCGGTTGCTTCTTTTTATTTTTCCCGTACTGACTACGCTATTGGTCTAGCAAGTCCTTAACAGTTTCACTGGACCTCTTGCTTCGTTTGATCTTTTTTATATTGTCACTAGCGGGCCTGGTAGACGTTGTCCCGTCCTGATTATAAAAAAACGTTCTCATATTATATACTAAAATCTTCCTCGTGAATCACTCTACTAGTAAATACCACATGAAAATTCGTTCAGTAGTTTTTGAGTTTATGGCGAACAGACAGACAGACACGCGCTAGAGGACTTTGTTTTATACTATGTAATAATAAAACGTGTCCTATATTCCTCTATGTATAATCTCATTGCAATTGGTTCACAATTTTAGTTCTAAAAAAGATAACCAACCGATATATATGCAGAGATACTCTCACATATACAATAAATAGCTTTTGCTCGCGGCTTTGCTCGCATTAAAGTAGAATGTTAATTGGAGTCATCTTGATCATCAGTACATTCTTTTTATCATTTTGTAACCTTGATAATGAGTGGACAAACTTTCATAATGATCGCTTGAGTACTTAAGGCATGAAAGTGTAACAAACAAACTCACATACGTATTTCATAATATGACTTTTAATTTTCGCTATACTAGCAGGCCCGGCGGATGTTGTCCCGCCCTGATAAAAAAAAACTGATTAATATACCTAAACCTTCCTCTCGAATCACTTTAATTACTGTTGAAAATCCGCTGAGTAGTGTTTGAGTCTATCGCGAACAGACAGACAGACAGTCACTGTAGGGGGACTTTTATAAGATGTCATCATAGACAACACAATGGAATCAGAATCGATTCCCGTGGTAGTTTTGACGTACATAAGTGCCTTATTAGGGCCTAAACTGAATGTTTTTTATTCTAATTACCGTAGTTTTAATAAAATTAGGATTTTTTTACTAAAAATGTATATTTATATTCCAAGCTAAATATGGACTACAAACGTCTTCAACACAGTTATTTATATTATATAAATTTTATAAAATAAATTCAATTTACGAATATTCTCAATTGCAAAAGTAATTGATATTGTCTCCTCGTTTCTTTATAAAAATTCATATATTCGCGGTCACATTATAAGCTGTTTGTGTATATATCTGAATACTAAGAATTACATTTTTTCGACGGTGCCGAAGTACGAGAAGGGCGTGACCGCGTGAAGGAACGCGGGTTCGCGCCTGTCTCATATCAATTCCATCTTAAGCGAGCTGCTACGTTGCATACCAAAGATGGATCTTAGAATTTACCCATCGATATGGACTTAGTATCTGAGTTTTACTAAGAAATATGAAATGCTTTTAAGTTGGAAGCGCTTACGCTTTGTTATTTATTGCAGTTTAATTTTTTTTTTTAACTGACTACTCTATTTACCCAGCAAGGTTTTAACAGCTTTACCGGACTACTAAGGCGAGCGCTTGCGGCACTCGGCCGATTTTATTTGGGCAACTAGCTCAAGGGTGCACGGCACAACTCGGCCTGGGCTGCTGCCCGACATGTGCAATTCGCGACCTATCTGAGCTGACCTAAGCTAACTATTCATACATATATGAGTTGTTGGAGCATATATGTGTACCAAGCATATATACCTCAACAACTCCTATATATATTTCGTATCGGATAATTTTCCAAACTATTTCAGTTCGATAAGGGAAAGAAACAAAACCCTTCCACTTTCATGTGTAGGCGTGTATGCGTACACGTGCGTGGGGGTGATATGTGTACTGTTGTTGCAGTGATGTAACATTTTGTGTCACTGTATCACGCGAGCAGCGCACTCAATGGCTCCACGCCGAGGGAACGAACCTAGGCTTGAGCCGCTGCCAAGGGGTGCCTAATCTGGTATAAATTAAATTATAGTTTATTTTAATCTATACTAATAGGGGTGTGCGAATATCGTTCGAATCGAATCGAATTTTTATATTGGATTCAAGAAATTTCGAATATTAATACTTGCTTCGGAATGAATAATTCGTAAGTTCGAATTATTCGCACACCCCTATACACTAATATTACAAAGCTGAAGACTTCGTTTGCTTGAACGCCCTAATCTCAAGAACTACTGGTCCAATTTGAAAAAATATTTCAGTGATAGATAGCTCATTTATCAAGAAGGCCTTATACCTATATATCATTACGTTAAGATCAATGCACCAATGAAGAATGCTTCAAAATCATGGTTATCGTATTTATTATTGGAAAATATTTTCACGTTTTACATAAAATTGCATTCGCGAGTAAAAATTTGGGTTAGCCCACAGTAACTATTCCACGTGGGCGAAGTCGCGGGCAGTAGCTAGTTTGCTTTATAAATTCACGGACAAAGTTGCGGATCATTGAGAATAGCTGATGAAATTAAAAAATATCCTGTAATATCCTGACGTAATATATTAAAATGATTTTAAGGTACTAAGATGCAAACGTGAAATTACATTATCCGAGCTTGGAACTACTGTGATAGTGGGAAATAACATGTGACTTCGCACCACATCGAATGGCACTTTTTTTTTTGTTTCAATAAACTCTATATAAAATTTAAAGATAATGAATACATAAGTATGTTTTATCATTATTTTTTTATGTCATATAAGGCAAACGGACATGGGATGTTAAGTGATCACCACCGACCATAGATACTAGCAACACCAGGGGAGTTGCAAGTGCGTTGCCAGCCTGCGTTTGGGGGTAAAGGAAAGGGTGAAGAGGGAGGAAGGGGGAGATAAGAGAGGGAAGGTGGGCCTCCGGCGTTCTCACTGACCGAACGAAATGCAACGATGCAAGCACTGTTACTTCACGTCGGTAATTTGTAACGGGGTGGTACTACCCCGGTCGGGCCGACCCATTCATGCTGAAGCCAGTAATAGCTTCAGCGTGGCTCTACCTCCTTCTAAAGTTCAAAAGCTTATTCCGTATCTATAGGTATAATATCATTGATATACGTTGCTTAATAATGTCAAATTTCGATGTCATTATCTAAAACAAATGAAATAACACAGCATATTTTATATATATTCTGACAACCCTGGCATATACCGGCATAAAAAGTATATCCTATCGTCACCCTTTTGCATTGCAATAAAATTTCATAATACTTAACAAGTTGTGAACGTAAATTTTCGTGATGTATCCGCGGAGGCAGTCACGCGGCGCCCGTGGCGATGGGACTTGCCGGCTCTGGTTTATATTCAGTGCCTCGACCGCTAATTACATGCCGGTTTGCTTTTTAACAAGCACTCATTCACAGTAAAAAGCACGCGTTTCTTCATAAGGAACACCATTACTTTATTGCTTATCGTGTAAAATATGTATCTGTATTTTTAAAGAATAATTGCAGAGTATTCCTGAGAGCCCATTTTAGTTCGTTACGTTCCATTCTTTAGGTCAGAATATTAATATTTTTTTATATTTGTTATAACTTAATCCAATAATAAAAGTAATTAACTAATTTTTGCCAACTTCTTGGGCTTTAAAAATGGTTGGGGGTTCAATCAAATCCAAAACATGTATAGCCATTCATATTCATGAAGAATTCCGCATCGAATGGTTATAGGTCATAAGTTTAGTAGTTTTAACGTAATTGAGACTCAAAGAACTACAGACAAGAAAGGACAATATTTTCATTGTATATATAAAGAAAAAATATATTTATACGTATTTTTTTGCCTGAATTTTTAGGTTTCAGTGCTTCAAAATGAACCTTTTTCGGATTTGAACGGATAAAGGCATAGATTTGAAATTCATATCGAATACTAAGATATATGGTCTCATACAGTTGCCAAAACAACAAGTTTCTAGGTTGACGCTATAAAGAGGTCAGTTCTTCATATAAAGATTTCTATTCACCGACTGATTATTGAAAACATAAAATATCTTTATCTTTTATCCAAAGTCTTGAGATTTGGCACGAAGGCATATTGACATAAGTTTGGCATTAATCCGAATGATATTTTTAAATCTTCTGGAATTAATATACGGCAAAAGTTATATTTGCTGTTAATTTTATGCAGTGCATTATGTGATAGATATAGAAGCTTGTAGATATAGAGATTTACTAAGGTAGTGAAAGGCGAGCGAGTAGTCGATTGACCATTACAACCACCAGATTAGGCCCCTCGGCAACAGCTCAAATCTCGAATACAGTGACACAACATTTTTCATCACTGCAACAACATTACACATATCACCTCCACACACGTGCACGCACATATGCTTACACATGAAAGCGAAAGGGGTTTACTTTTTTTGTTCCTTATCCAACTGAATTAGTTCCGGCAAAAAAATTATCTGACACGAAATACATATAAGAGTTATTAAGGTATATATGCTTCGTACACATATATATCTCACTAACTTATATACGTATGAATATGTAGCTTAGCTTGGTTAGCTTAGTTAGATCGCGAATTTATGGAATAGGCAACAGCCCAAGCCGAGGTGTGCCGTGTACCCATGGGCTAGTTGTCAAAATTAAATCGGCTGAATACCTTAAGCGCTCGCTTTAGTAGTCTGGTGAAGCTGTTAAGGCCTTACTAGATCAATAGTGTAGTCAGTTCGAAAAAAAAAGCTTTGCGACTGGTATGTTACATCTTGAGTAGTAAGTTCCAAGCACAGAGTACCTCATATAAAGTTCCTATGATAGTTTCGGATTCCTTATTGTGTCACACGATTGATTCGGTACCCACGTTGTGAATAGTGACAAATTTTAAATACGACAACTAACTCCAGTTTGTATCGTCGCGAAGAGAAGAGGGGATGTCCGGCTAAAATCGACTTATTTCCATTTCGTAAAGCTTTCTATCTTTCCCACAGCGCAACGACCGTGATAGACAGAGATAACGCTATTCGAAACCGAATTAAACCGACTACCTCTATCTTTTCCACGACATACTATATTAAAAGCCGAGTAGTATAAATATATGAACAAAGTTTAAATAAAACATATTTGAGTCTGAGACGAACAAAATATTATAATAATGAATCAATTAATCAACTTTCTATAAAGTACAAATGTTTTGAGAAATGTGCGATATTTTATCGACTACGCTCATGTGTAGTGTCATAAATTTATTGTTACATTTTCCTGGAATATTCAGACGTTTTACGAGCTAGATATTTGATGTTATAACAAAAATACGAGGAAAACATTGGGGACGAAAGCATTCCGCGACTGAGGAATGGTAATAGGTATTTACACTAACTAAATTTATTCTCCCGTAATACAAATGAACAGTGTTTGTAAAAAACCCTGAAGAATGTAATAAATAATATAGAGTTCTTTGATTTACAGAGTTTATACATGTTGGTAGCCGAGATGACTAATTTCAATTATTTATCTTTATGTTAACGTCCCGGAGATGGCGATCAAATAATTGAAAGACTTTGTGAGGTCGTGATTTTCTTTTAATGCTTTGGTTTTACTTTACACATGTTAATGCAGTATCTCATTCTATAATTATACTAACCTCATGCTACTATTATAATTTGATCCTGAATAGGATATGGTTGACTAAATAAAAGTTCTGTGGGTAGAGCCACGCTGAAGCTAATACTGGCTTCAGCATGAATGGGGCGGCTCGCCCGGAGTAGTACCACACTCTCACAGAAAACCAACGTGAAGTAACAGTGCTTGCATAGTTGCCTTTCGTTCGGTCAGTGAGAGCGCCGGAAGGCCATCTCTCCGGTTCCTTTCCTACACTCCACCCTACCACGGGCTGGCAACGCACTTGTGACTCCTCTGGTGTTGCATGTGTCTATGGACGGTGGTGATCACTTAACATCAGGTGACCCACCTGTTCGCTTGCCTCCTATGATAAAAAAAAAGTTCCTACAAACAAAAATAACAATGAGATAACAGCTTAAGTTTCCTACAATAAAGGATTATTATTGCTTAAAAATAGTAAACAGGCACTTCTCATAGGTTATCTAGATTTCTAATAAATAATAACATTTAGTTATTTTTAATTTTACTAAAACGAGTCGTTTAATTTTGTATGAAAAAGAATAAATAAATATTTATTCTTGATTGTATTAAAAATAATCTCTTTTAGCGTACATTAATTTTCCTTAAGTGTCTTGTATTTTCTCTGTTGTTTCATTTCCCACTAACTCTATTTATATTTTTATATCGATATTAGTTAGGTATGTTTTAAATAATTTTTTTTGTATAATATATTCCTTTTTCGTTTTCAAGCCAAAGAGTTTATGTTCCAGAAAGTTGTTAATCTGCAAAAAGAAACATAATAATATTATTAATTTTCTAACGAAGATTAGAATCCTGTTATTTCACCTACTTTTTATACTGGTCCAAACAGCAATGTCAAATCAATTCTTTAATTCATAACTTTTATCTTAACAATTGATTTTTTTTAAACTTATTTGAAAGTTATTTTGTAACAGTCAAATTAAACGTATTTATAACTGTGAAAATATAAATTACTTACTAGTATAATCGCGGATAAATGTTGAATGACAAATGAAATGAGGCTGCGAAATAGTGAGGATTGGTTGACGGGCGTGAACGTCGGGTCACGTAGCTTGCAGACGTCAGTGTTCCGATACTGAACTCGACTCGAATCGCATCTTACCAAATAGGGTCTGTAGCTCCGAAATAGGCATCATTGGGGTCGTTGCTGTCTTCGCTATCGAGGACGCAACACGATCAGCTTGCCTCTTTCCATTGTCTACGCGTTTTTTGTTCTTACTTTAACCGATATTGTACCAACGAGGACAACCCAATAAGAACGCGAGACTCCCGCAAGTCATGTACGGTAGTCATAAGTAGCTGTAAATATTTTTGGCCTCTTTTCAAGGAGGTTACCGTTTAATAAAACAAAATTTTTACATTACAATTTTTAAACATATATTTTACATAATTTCAGTTTTGGCTTAGTGAAGGTTTTAAATTTATTTTGTTTTTATTATTGGACATAATATAGTATTTATGTATAATCTATACCTAGTAAATTTTATTTTTCCTGAATGCAAACTACAATATGCTTTCTTTTGCAGTCTTGGCAATGTGTCTGCGTAGCTTCATAATGATCAATTGCGTAGTTACAGGGTAACAAAAAAACTGAAATTTGCATTTATAATATCATCTATCTAATCTATTTTTATCTATCTAATTATTTTTAAACGAGCAATTCTTGTATATTTTTATATTGTTATATATTCAGGATCTTGGAAACGGCGTCAGTGATTTCCGTGAAACTTAGTATGTAGGTGATTACGGGGACGATAAATCGATCTAGCTGACTAGATTTCATTTATAGAAAACTTTTTTTATGTGAGAGTGAGGCAATAAAAAAATTTGGTAGAGTATAAAGTAAAATTTCGCCGCGGCTGTCAAAACAAAAATAACTCGGATGGATATCCGCTGCTTCGAAAAGCCGTCTAACCCCAGTTTGAATCCAAGTCGCAGGATAAGAAATACCTTTTTTTAATATTTTTTTTTTGATAAATAATGCTAACTTTGTGAGGCAAACCTAACAGTTTATTTAGATTTAAAAATATTTTTTAAAAGAACCGAGGTAGGCTCGGTCGTCCAGGAATACTTACAAATAATATCAAATTTCTATAAATAGCAACCTAAAATAAGCATATAATTGATATTCCCAGTGCTGTAACTTATTACCTAATATTATTTATTACATCAAAAAATCTGTTCTTAGAATTAATTTATTTAATAATAGTGTCAAATGACAATTTGACATCGTAGTGAATTATGTAAAGCCTTAATAAGCTGTCAAGATCCTTTAGATCAATAGCGTTAGTTAGGTGAAAACAAATGTAGATTACTGTCTGGATCACGCCTTACTAGCTACCAAGGAAAGGGTTTGAACTCTCAATAAGCTTTGAGAAAAAAAAAACAAATAATAATACTTAAGTTTTTTGTATGTTTTTATTGTCTGACAATGTCACTCACTGCTATTTTTCCCTGTCAGGTTGTAAATATGTCGCAAATAACTTGTCTTAATATTCTGGTAATTAAAGCTGACAGTTTGTTCAGATTAAGGTGGTTAATAGTAGTAAACTACAATCTAAATATGCTTATTATAAGCAACTAAAGAATCTGGTGACATCTAGTTTGCGCAAAGAAAAGGAAGCTTATTTCACCTTTTACGTAAATAAAAATATTAATAATCCGAGGGCAATGTGGCAACATTTAAAACAGACGTCTATTTTTGATAACTCAAGTAAAGATTTTATTCCTGAGAGTCTAAATGAATGCAATAAAATTAATGATTTTTTCCTTGAACTTTCAGAGTTATGTAAACCTGACAATGATACCTTACATTTTTTTCGGAATTCAAAATATAACAATAAATTGCAGTTTGATCTTGAACCAGTAACAGAAATAGATATACAAAAAATATTAAATTCCATAAAAACGAATGCTTGTGGTCATGATACCATAACTATTGATATGATTCAGTTAACTATAGATATAACTCTTCCAATAATTACGGCAATTATAAACAAATCATTGATTTCAAAAGTATTTCCTGATTCCTGGAAATTATCAATTGTAAAACCCATTCCCAAAAGTAAAGTAGTTGAACAAATGAAAGATTTACGTCCCATTAGTATTCTGCCAGTCTTATCTAAACTTATAGAACGTGTGGTCGAAAAACAACTCAAATTTTATCTAGAAAAGAATAATATACTACCATTGCTGCAATCAGGCTTTAGATCGGGTCATAGTACAAATACTGCTCTGGCTAAAGTATGCGATGACTTAATCTCAGCTTCCGATATTGGAGAAAGCTCAGTTTTGGTTTTACTTGACTTTTCCAGGGCATTCGATTGCTTAGATAGAGAATTACTTATATCAAAATTGTCATACTACGGAATATCCGAGTCAACTCAACTTTGGTTTGTATCATATCTGACTAATAGGTGTCAACAAGTAGTAATCGAATCTCAATCGGGCGAAAGGAAAATGTCCCAAGTAAAATATGTTACTCGTGGTGTGCCTCAAGGTTCTATTCTGAGCCCCCTCTTGTTTATACTATTCACCGCCGATCTTACTCTCATTCCTCAATTTAGCAATATTCACTTATATGCTGATGACACCCAGATTTATAAATCTTTTTCCGAAGAAAATGCTAAAACAGCAATGGAAAATATAAATGTAGATTTAAATAAAATATATGAATGGTCTAAAAATAACTCCCTGAAACTAAATCCCATAAAGACTAAATACATGATCCTAGGAACTAAGTCACAAATAAAAAAAACTGTAAATAAACAATTTAACATCTTGATAAAAAATGAAAGCATAGAAAGAGTTTCAGATGTTAGAAATTTAGGATTAATCTTAGATGAAAAAATGCGTTTTGTCGAACACATAAATATTAAAATTAAAAATGCTTTTTATAAATTGAAAATATTATACGGTATACGAAATTATTTGAATTTAAATACAAGAAGTCTTCTCTGTGATCTAATTGTGTTGTCTCCTTTTAATTATTGTGATGTGGTCTATGGGCCTAGATTAATGGAGAAAACGTCAAAAGCAATTCAACGTGTTCAAAACGCATGTATCAGATTCTGTTATGATGTACCTAAATGGTCGCATATATCTCCGATCATTAATAGCAAAAATATCTTAAATATGTGTTCAAGGAGATACTTACACTTGGCTTGTCTCACGCACACTATTATTAGGAGTAAAAAACCAGAATACCTGTATACTAAATTTGACTGGTATAGGAACATTCATAATATAAACACAAGATCTAAAATAAGAAACACTGTATCCCTACCTAAACATAAGTCAGTAGGCTTTGAAGGAAGTTTTAAATATGCTGCGTCAAAAATTTGGAATAATATACCTCCTCCATTACAGACAAAAAACAAATTTATATTTAAGAAACTCATGAAACAAAAAATTCTTGAGGAACAAATATTAGGCCGTTTATAATTATATTCTATCAACAGATTTGACGCATTCATATTATCACAATGTTATTTTGTAATGTTTTTCTCTTATTATTTTATTTTAGTTTTGGTTATTATTATATGGTAGCAATAGATCTAATATTCAAATTTATGTCCACACTTGGGCGCAAAAAAAAAGTAATGCTTGCTTTTAATTTAGCCTGAAATTTGAGGTTTGGCTGAAAACCAGCGCCGTTCTCAAAAACGGCAATACGCTGACGCCAGGCCTCATTGCCATAGTTTTGCATGTTTAATATTTAAAAGTTTTTTTTTGTACAACTGTAAGCTATGACAATAAAAAAATCTTTCTTTCTTTCTTTCTTTCTAATAAATTTGATAACAGCCCGATTGTAACTGAGTTCAAACAATATTTACTCAAGAGAAAATATGTTAAATGAAATGTGCCATTGTTTTAGAATAATTCACTTGGAATTCTCACTGGAATTGAATGTTTATAATAATTTTATTTCAAGTAGAAGCCGGCGTGCCGCTGATGGAATGTAGCCTTGAACAATGATATTTAAGGCCTAATAGGAGGAATACGCTTGAAGTCAATAATTTTGAATTGCATTCGCTGATTGACCGCGGCTATTAATTGCGCACTGAGTCGAAAAGGTCAATTACAACTATCAATTTTAGTGATGATTTAAAGGAGCTTCCAATAAAACACAGTTATATATAGTCGATCTGATGTTCGTAACAGAATATAGAAGATGGTATAGCTTCTATATCCCATTATTGGTTATTCTTAGAATTTTATCAATAATGACGTTCGCTCCGTTCCTGGAGTAATGTACTAATAGTTACCAATGTTTAGTATGATCATGTTATAATGTTCTAATGAAGTCAAAGTACATATTTATAATATAATCTGATCCCGCGACTTCGTCTGCATCTTTTATTATCTTAAATATGTGTTTTATATATAGAGGAAGATGGCAATGAAAAAGACATACACAGCAAAAATACAAATACCACACCACTGTGTCACTTCTCCACGGCAAAAAAAAAATTTAAATGCGTAGTTCCTAAAATCCTACCTCCTTAAAATTTTAACAACTTTATATTAAACTAATTTATCCCGTGACTTCGTTTGGGCTAAGGCTAACAAGCAGCGAAAGCTTTTAAAAGGAAAACAAAAACGATTTTGTAAAATATTTCATTGTTGCTTCTGTGGTATTGATCTTACCGCAATAGTAATGATAATATAACCTATAGTCTTCCTAAGTAAATGAGCAATCTAACATTGAAATAATTTTTCAAATCGGACCAGTAGTTCCTGAGATTCGCGTGTTTAACCAAACGAAGAAACAAATCCTTCAGCTTTATAATATTAGTGAAGTTCAGTAAAGTTTTTATCTTATCATAACAAAACAAAGCGACGATATCTGATGGTAAGGGCAGTGCAAACCAAATATAATGGTGACCACAGAAACATTTACAAGCCATCGGGAATATGAAAAAGTCGTGGCGGTTGAGTAGTTTGACAATATTCGCTATCCACAGCTTCGAACTTTGATGTACCAACGAAGTTTGTTTTGTTCAACTAATCTAAACTCATATCACAAACGGTTAGGTAGTGAAGGAAAACATTATGAGGAAAAGAGAACCTGAGAAGTGTTCTCGTAGCATAACCGTATGTAGAAAAATATAGAACTGTGAATTACTTGGAGTTTGAAATTGCCAATACGTCGAGGGCTTGGGTTATCCTTATAAATAAGTAATACATATTAATCAAAAGGACTATTCTGAGTACTAAAGCATATCACGAAATTGAGGAAATAAAAAAAGCGTGGAATGTCCAAAATACACATATTTCGTATCACTGACTATTACTACAACTGAGTATTATAAAACGATGTCCTCTGCCACGTCTGTATGTTCGTGATAAACTCAAAAACTACTGAACGGATTTTCATGAGCTTTTCACCAGTAAATAAAATGATTAATGAGGAAGGTATATAATTTGTTACGGTTTTTTTATTATCGAGGAAGGACCTCGTGCGATGGGCTCGCTAGTTAATATGAGAGCATATATAAGCTTAATTTTATTATATCGCGTTATTTTGTTAACTACGTAAAGAATTTATGTTGTACATTTTGAAGGAATTTAATTTAAGAATACATGTATGTAGGTACATATTGGTTGTGTGTTGCGGCGCGGTGAGCTATTGCAGCATTGTATTAAAATATTGGCGCGTTAATACATGGTGCGGTTGTGACGTTCTCGCCAGCAAGGGGCATATTCAAACTTATTGAGAACTTGCCTCTTCCCGCGACGTCGTCCGCGTGGAATAGTTACTTTGGGCTAACGCTAACACACAACGGAAGCTCTCAAGAGAATAAAAAAACGTTAATTTTGAATTCTATTGGCCTTAGCGTGATGATGTATATATAACCTTCCTCGATAAGTGAGCTTTATAACACTGAAATATTTTCTTGAGATTACCCCCTACAAAGTCACAACCGTTACCTGTTTATAAAATTAGTATAGATTACTGACACGCCCTTCGGCCTCCGTACGTATTTTATATATAAAGACAGCAATTTAGAGCTATATCCAAAATATACATATCAGTGTGTATACTTTATTTTGGTTTTTATGATTTTTATTTTTAATTAACACGTTCACGCCGGCGCGTACCACCGGTGACCCGCACTAGACTGTCTTTTCTGGCGTCACGTACCACCGGTGGTACGTATTTGATTGTGCTATTTTTAATAAATAAACGTTAAATTCTCATTATTTCTAATAGCACAATCGAATACGTACCACCGGTGGTACGCGCTGGCGTGAACGTGTTAATGGGTACTAAATATGATTTTTATGTACATAAACGATACGATTAACTTCTAGGAAAGTAGTGCCTACTCTAAAGACTACAAGATATTTAAGTTCTTAGGTATTAACTGCACCGCAGTGCGTTCTAAGACGGGAAAATGCGCTATCATTACCTAGCTAAAATACAATAATATATTAAGAATGACATAGCTGTATGTAATTTTTGAAGTAAAACTTGTTTAGTCGCGACTAGGAAGTAACTGGATGACAATGCAACGGAAGTCCGTTACGGCAATATGGCGTCACGTTTCTGCACCATCCGGTGGAAATAATATTTACACATAACCAAAACATCTAGTAAATCATAATTTTATTCGTTACTTATCACAGTAATCTGTTCGTACTTTTCTATATTTTATTTACTTTATAACAATGAGTTGCTACTAATATTTCCTGTTATTTAAGTTCCGAATTAGCTGATAGATGGCACTACAGATAATGAAGCTTTCGTTTAATTTTTTACTTACTTACATTGTAACCAGATGGTAGCACGGTCGCTTGCCAATATATACATGATTACTTATATTCCATTGTATGATTTTTGTTGTTATTCAATTTAATATTTTTTTATAAAAAAAATGTTTAAAAACTATTTATTGACAAAATCAAATATATTTAAAATTTATACTTCCATCGTGTGTGACGGTTACACACACTAATTTCTTTCTTGATATATAACTGTATAAATAATGTATAGTCACATATACAAAAATACTCTATGTATAAGACATTATAAATAAGAACGTTGATATGATATTCCCTATACGTAATAGATTTTACGAACAACTAAATAATTATTATAGCTATTCTCCACTGACCTTATAGATTTAAAATATATATACTATAAAAAACAATATCATACTTGTTGCTATGTAGAATATATACATAGCAACAAGTATGATATTGTTTCTATATTTGATAAACCAGCTTTTAAGTAATCGCATTTATAAATACAATTAGGTTTAATTACGTATAGTTTATAAAAATTGAATATAATTAGCATTTATAGCCTCGGTTTTTATATCACGGTAATTAATAATTGACTTAAAATGATTTTGAGAAGCATATTGAGCATTCGACACAATTTCGTGAGTTTGAAAAACGAATCTATTTTGTTTCAGACATTTATCGAAGCTACGGAAATGGGACACTTCCCTATTCTAATATTATGCCGAAGCGGTACCACCTACGTATGCGTAGTGAATTGGTTTTTATCATAATATTTATGGTTTTGCTTTGGAAAAAAGCACAATTATTCAATATCTTATTTATATCATAATTTGTGTTTCATGTACTGTTAAGTTGGGGTTTTTGTAAAAATATTTACAAAAAGAATATTGATATAACTTATTGTTATCGATAAATGCAAAATGTGAAAATTTTCATGTTAACAAACATCTATCGTTTCCATCTTCATCCGCTTCGTTTAGTAATCAAATTAGGAAAGGGTCAATTAAACCCAACCCAAAAAATAATTACCTTAGAACCAACTATGAAAAATTCAACATCGACTAGCCATAGTTGTATGGTGATACATTCAGTAGTTTTGATGTGAATGGCCCTTAAAAGAACTACATTTTTACTTTATATACTTATAACCAAGTTTAGAGGAACAGAAGAAGGCAGAATAACAGAAAATAAGTTCTTGTTTCATACTGGTGACATATACCTATAGCAAGTATTATGTAATTAGAAAAAATTCTTCGTTAAATTGTACAACTTTCATTTTTTTTTTTTTTGCTATGTGTTACTTTCTTAGATACGTAGTGTATGAAACTGTAGGTTTCTCACAAGTTTTTTTTTTGTTGACGAAAAGTTGTTATTATTGAGTTAAGAGAGCTTCACTTTATTAGTTTGAATGACAAATGATAGATTTCAGTGTTGCGTGGGTGTCTAAAGCTCTAATTTTAATTGAAGATGGTTACACATTCAATAATTTGGCTCAAACATTATGAGTGTCAAAGTCTGTAATTTTTCGCAACGTTAAACGATAGCGGTAGACTGGAGAATATACAAGACATAAAGGACAAAGCTGCAAAAGAGAAACAACAGAAGAACAATGATACTATTCCTCTTCCTTCCTCAGAAACCTCACTTTGATTTCTTTCGAAATACGATACAAGATGCAGGAAGTTCAACGAGTGAAAGTCTGCAGCAAAATTATTATGAAGACTTAAGGCTGCTGGTATTGGGGCATACTTGTCCATTAGATGCCTTCGGTTTTATTATCGAAAGTTAATAACTCCGAGTCACCCATTGTAGTATTTGACACCGATCATTGTACCTAGGCTTATTACGATTGTGTTTATAATTTTGAAAGTTTTAGAACAAACTTTAACTTAGGTTTTCTTGGTTGTTTATTAGTACTTGTATTGATATTATTATTTTATATGTTAAATGTGACCATGAAGTGTCATATCTTAGAATACTGCTGGTGTTTAATCTTTCACTTGGTATAAGGACCCAATAATATATTAAATATCAAAACCTAAATTGAAATAAGAGAAAGCCTTACCTAAAGAAACCGTCTTTAAATTCTTCATTTTTATTCTAAGACCATTTTTTAATTTAATAAACTTCTATAAGAATGCACTAATCAATACATCATTTAAATAATTCTTTGGTAAACCGAAACACTGATGTATCGTATATCTGACAACCCTATCTCATATATATATTAAAAAAACTTCTAAATAAATCCTAGTGTAGTTCTAAAATTAAGTTTTAATTAGGGCGGGAAGAGGCGCAGAAGACATCGTGTCACCAAACACGTATAATATAAATAACGCTTTTAGACAACCGTCTCGACGGCTTCCTACACATGACTGCTTAATAACATCTTTCATAATAAACTTTGGTGGTTAACTTTATACTTATTAACGTATATCTGAGAGTTTTATTTTTGTTTTGCAGCTTTATATCTCTTGATATAATGTACAGATTTTTTTTGGCAATCAATCTTTCAGATTATTACTGCCATTGCCGTGTAGTCAATAATATTACAAGCGTCGTGTGAATATTTCAACAATCTAACAAGATGGCGGCTCCCTTGTCAGAATCATCCAGGGAATTTCATGCTCCGTGGTATTATTCTTCATTCACTTATGCACAATAAACTAACTCGTATTACGTAAAACACCACCAAATTTATAAGATATAGAGTCAAATAACACAAGATTATGAATAAAATATAAAATCCACTACATGACAGACTAAAATCCCGCCAAAAACTTTTACAGATCTATTAAGAGATATTTTATTTATTTTGTCGTTTAATAATATACATGTATTAAAAGTTAATTAACATTTAATACAAGTCAAAAAAAAGTTGCGTTTAGATGAAATGATTTATTTTGTCATTACCTGCATTTAATATTATGACAATTCATAGTGTAAAAACCTCATTTTAAGAATTAACATATATACAGGCCATATTGGAGGTCCTAAATTTCTAAATGAATAAAATAATAGACACAGATTTAAAGGTGGTAGAGCCACGCTGAAGCTATTACTGGTTTCAGAATGAATGGGGCGGGTCGTCCGGGGTAGTACCACCCTCTCACAGAACACCGACGTGAAGTAACAGTGCTTGCTTGCACTGTTGCGTTTCGTTCGGTTAGTGAGAGCGCCTCTCCTCCTCCAAACACAGGATGGCAACGAATCTGCGATTTCCCTGGTGTTGCTAGTGTCTATGGACTGTGGTTGTCACTTCTTAACAGCAGGTGACCCACACCCTGTCCGTTTGCCTCCCTATGATATAAAAACAAAATCTGGTCTTGTGCACGATTCACGCAAAAAATACTAGTTAGGTTTTGATTAATTTATTTAGTTTTAGTTCTTAGACACTTTGTCGTTATCTAAAAAAAAATTGACGATGTTTTCATTCGATATAAAGTTATTGAAGTTTTTAAAAATTTCGTGTTTTATATGATGTAGTCCGATGAAGCTGTTAAGACCTTGCTGGGTCCATAGCATAGTCATTACGAAAAGTGTTTTATATGCACATTAAAAACTAAAAAAAATTGGAAGCAGTTTTTTTTTCTCTTCTTTAAATATAATGTCTTGTTAAGATAATAAATAATGCGAATAAAGCCGCGGGTATGAACCAGAAGTAAAAATATAAATTCTCAAATAACACTGAAAAACAGACTTTTTAAATTCAGTCAAAGACCACGAATCGTCCTTGTTATATTAAAGAAATTAGTTATTACTAACTGATCATTTGCACTCAACATTTAATAAAAATCATGACTATATTTTATTAATCATAATTTCTAATGAGTACCTACAACAGTCAATCCTTTATCTTATCACTTTAATTATTCGATATCTAAGATTAAGCATAGATATATTGTTTTGAATAACTTTTTCAAACGAACATGCGGGTCACCTGGTCTTAAGTGATCACCGTCGTCCATACAGACTAACCAATACCAAGGGAGTTGCAAGTCCGTTGCCAACCTGTGTTTGGGG
The DNA here is from genome assembly GCA_014332785.1 of Antheraea mylitta. Lineage (NCBI taxonomy): Eukaryota > Metazoa > Arthropoda > Insecta > Lepidoptera > Saturniidae > Antheraea > Antheraea mylitta. The sequence continues at coordinate 9,204,739 of JACEII010000002.1, forward strand.
GGTAGGGGATAAGGTGGAGAGGGAGGAAGGGGCGAAGGAGAGGGAAGGTGGGCCTCCGGCGCTCTCACTGACGAATGTAACGCAACAATGCAAGTATTGCTACTTTACTTCGGTTTTCTGTGAGAGGGCTTACTACCCCGGGCGAGCCGACCCATTTATGCTGAAACCAGTAGTGGCTACAACGTGGCTCTACCACCTACATTTTTTTTATTCAGTTTAATTTTTTTATGTCATATAGAAGCCGGGTCACCTGTTATTAAGCGATCACCGCCGTCCAGAGACACTAGCAGCCCTCTAATTGAATTATTCTATGATTTTCTTTCCAAAATATGATCACCTAATTAATAAGTTTCGTAATTTCGTGTAATCATAAGTAATCCGTCTGTTTTTGTGACAGCTCAATATCTTATCTATGTTAATTTTCAGAAGTCGTTCAAGGGCATAGTAATTATTGTTTATAATTTATTGATTGCTCGGTTCTCACCTGATTCATTATCGTATGCATATCAGAAACGTTACTGCACATATTGGTATGAATTTCGGCAATTTGAGATAATGAATAGATAAAATATATATCAATACGATACTATAATTGTGCAAATTTGCACAAAAAACGTAGTAAATTCTTATCAGATTATTATGGAGATTATGTTGATAGTTTCAATTGAAATACATATGATATTAATACCGCTTATATAATAATAACAATAATAAACACATAATATAATTATTAAGTTACAATAATAACACGACTCTGGAATACACACACAGAAATCATCCCAATAGAAGAAAAATTTTTAAAAATTTGTATTTTATATGCATGTATATAAATAAATTGCATTGAGGTTCATCACTTTAATACTACTAAACGTATGGACATAGAACTGTGATCGTCGGCAGCGGCTCAAGCATAGATCCTTTTCCTCGGCGTGGAGCCCTTGAGTACGCTGCTCGCACGTTACAGTGACACAAAATCTTATATCACTGCAACAACATTACACATATCACCTCCACACACGTGCACACACACATGCTTACACATGAGAGTGAAAGGGTTTTATTTTTGTTTTTTCCTTATCGAACTGAAACAGTTTAGAAAAATTGTCCAACACAAAATACATATAAGAGTGGTTGAGGTATGTATGCTAGGTACACATATATGTTTCAATAACTCATATAAGCATGAATATGTAGCTAAGCTTCGGTTAGCTCAAATAGGTCGCAAATTGCATGAATCAGGCAACAGCCCAAGCCGAGGTGTGCTGCGCACCCTTGAGCTAGTTGTCAAAATGAAATCGGCTGAGTGCCTTAAGGTCAATAGCGTAGACAGTTAAAAAAAAACAAAAACATCCCAACAGGCATAATAGAAAAAAAAACATATATAGATACATAGACAAATTAGAAGCAAACATAAACATACGCATACTACTAAAGCAGCCATACACACATGAACAATAATAAGTAAAGTTTAAGGAGATACCGTGTTCATAAATTCAAGGGAATCTGAACATCCTCTTCCCTGAATGTTTCAAGGCGGGAACTAGGAACTAATCCGAGTCAAGAACTCGAGAGAAAACAATTTTTCTAACAAAAGAAAAAAAAAATAAGTTACAATAACATAATGATTAATATATGGATATAACTCCTACATAACAAAAATATAACAAATTCGTTCTTACAGTTCAGATTCATTTAGAACAGTGTTTCCCGACGTGGGGCCCACGCCCCACAGAGGGCAATTGAATAGTTAAGGGGGGCGATTTAAAAATGGCCTCGACACGACTTTAACCCTTTCGCTTTGGGTTATTTAAATGCAATGCTAGATATCAGTTACACATTTAACAAAAAAGGCAGATTCTTAAAAAAATACTGCAAATTATTATTAGGTTATAATTTCGTTTGACGTTACCAAAATATCAACTGAGTTTTTAGAATATTCAAGTCAAGTAAGTTTTTCATTATATGTTTTGAAATTTTACTTACGATGTTTTGATAACAATTTCATAGTGATTGCTTCCTAAAATTTATCATTAATATTTCTTAAGGGAACAAAACACTTTTTAAAGGTTAAGGTTTAAAATGGTATATGGGGGGGGGGGGGACATACAAAATTTATTTGGTCTTTATAACATTTGGTACAAAAAAAAAATGGTTAACTGATGAAGTGAAGTATGAGTTATTTTATAGGCGTTAGAATGAATATTCTTTGCTATATACTTTACATGTTTGCTATAAAATTCAGAATTCCACGTTGGAACTTTGGATCAAAAGAACATTAAGTGATTTATCTTTTCTTTCCACTGATCTTCATCATAGTTTAGAGTTTAATATGTTAAAATATCTTTGAGAAAATGTTCCTAGTAGAAGCAGAATAGTGAATTTCCTTTAACCGAATCATAATAATTTTATACCTTAAAGCGTATTTCAAATAAAACACATTTTCCTACAGACGGGAAAAGTTTTAATCAAGGACTACTAGTTTTCTAAGAGATTCTTTTAGGTCAATATAGCATTTTCTATTGTCACTTTTTATAGTTATGTATAGCACTATTTTCAAACTACTGTTGTGTTATTACAATTAAAAGTGGTTTTCGATTTATTTTAATAATTCAAAAATAAATATACAATATAGCAGTCGGCGTTCACCAAAACAAACTAAATATCTAGATTTACATACGGATTCAATTGCGCGATAATTTGAAATTTAGTTGCAAAATTAAAATATAAATGCTCGAATACGGAATACGAACTCGACGATCGAGAAGTACCCGAGTGGAACTGGCGTCAACATTACTTGATTATGTAAATTACACGTTCGAATAAGTATGCATCAAATATGCGAATAAGTAAGGCCACCCGCGTTGCCGTAAGTACTGTTAGTTGCAATCCGTATATAATCTGCATTTTCATATTCTAGATCGATACGTAAATACTCTGCGTACAAAGTGACCAGAGTGGTACTTCTGTTCGATATATATAGTCTACGTTACGTTTACTTTGTATCGAGAGCCAAGTGGCGATATAAACAACATTGTGAGTCGGCACCGACTTACGTATTAGCTTCTTTCACCGCGCCTCTTTACTGAATATTTCTCACCATATCGTATTATTTACTATCGTGAATGTTGGCATCACCGCCGGCCCATTAATCTCCATATAATTAAATGATCAAGTAAGCTTATATTTAGCCTAGGAAATGGGGCCGCGTCCACGAGTCCCGATCCCCCGTATTATTATAACCTCTCATAGTCGATCATGAAAATTTAAAATTAAAAAAATATAAAATTTTATGTTCATAGTTTTCCATTTGTATGGTAAAAGCTATGTATTATCTTAGTGGACACGTCGTGTTCCTTAATGACTTAGTGAATTAAATAGACTAGTTAAATATTGTGTTCAAACATTATTTGATATTATTAAAGAGATTCGAACCACGGATTGGAATTATTTGCAGGGTTATTACATATCTAGATACATATATCTGGAAATTTATTTTTTAGTACATTACATATGTGTTTTGTTGAGTTGATTGAGTTAGAAAATAGTATTAAGTTATGGTTAAAATACATGTCAAAACTAGCTTTGTGTGAACATTATATTTAATTTGAATGTATTATATTATTAGAATCATTTACGATGAAGTTTTGGGTTTTTTAAAACGGTTAATATACTGGACATTGGACTACAGTTACAAGTTAATAAAAAATTTCACACCAATGCGACTATATTTGTCGTCGTCAGTAACTAGATGAACTTTTTTTTTAATTTTAATACATTTTTGGCTTAGAATTAAAGGTTAATAAAATATGTCATATGAAAGCGTCTATATTTGTCCCCATCAGTAACTATTTTCAGCGGAATAGAACAAGTAGATGCGAATCGAAAGTTCTGTTGTCTCTTCAATTTACCTGTCAACACATTTACAGCAAGAACTTTTGCTTTGGACTCATGTACGTATTTATAGAAACTAATTTAATTCTGCAAGAAGCCGACAACATGTATATAGGTAGTTTAGATATTATAATGCTTTCTACAAGTTTCGATAACGGAGTCACAAAACCATTAATGAGAGTACTCGCTCGGTGAAATCGTTGAGGAAAAATCCTCAACTCTTATTAACATAGCAGTAGAGCTAGTTTATTCATAATTGGCGGTTCTCTCTCCCCACGCGACGCGGCCACGGTGCCATGCATGCAACTCGCTCCGCCTTGCCTTGTGTACGCAGCGAGCAAATAAATTGCGTGTATAATATCGCGTGACACTGACCCTGCCCGGTAACAATTAAAATTTGCATTTCAACTGTGTGATTGATAACTTTGTTGGGTAAGGCGGCATATGATGAGTGTAGGCGTAAGACTCGGGGAAGAATATTCGATTCGTCTTCCCTTTGTTCGTGCTTCATTTATTATGAAATTGCAAAGTGCGTATTTAAATTATTCGTTTAATCAATTCTTGGTATCATATTATATCTATGTTTACTTGACATGTTTAAGGAAAACTTACATACATAAACGGAAATCATTGAAACGATAAAGCCTACTTAATGGGGAAATCATTGTACTACATGAATAATATATTTAACAAATATCATTAATCTAATATAAATCTTTTTATGGATTTATATTTCATTTTCTGTAGTCTAGATCTTTTAGGACAGTGAAGTGACAAGCTTACTGAAATACATGTTTACTGATTAGGCTGTTAGTTTGTTAAAAGATAATGTGTCTTATTTATATACAAGCTTTTGCCCACGACTTTATCCACGTGGAATAGTTACTATAGGCTAAAGCTAACATGGAGCGGAAACTTTTAGGAAAAAACAATTTTGAAACATTCTTCATTAGTGCTCTGCCCCTATTTACCCTAGCGTGATGGTATATAACTTATAGTCTTCTTTAACAAATGATCTATCTAACACTGAAAGAATTTTTAAAATTGGACCAACAGTTCCTGAGATTAGCGCGTTCAACCTAGTAGACAAACCTACCCTCCAGCTTTATAATATTAGTATAGACCGCTCTTCTCTCATACTTAACTCCAGTCGTCATTCAAATTACAATAACTTTTGATAGAGTGGACCGATTTTAATAAAACAACGATTTTTTGAGTTTCTATTTTGAACTCAGTACTTTAGAAGTTATGCGTGAACATACAAACAGGCAGACAAACATTTCTAAAAATGATTGAAATGTATTCTGTTACTTATTTCTACACACCTAATGTGTTTTTTTTTTTACGAAGATCGAAAAAGTATAAACACGATAGATTTGCATTTTTATTATATGTATAGAAGAAGAAGATTAGGTTTACACCTCGCTCGAGTTGAGATATGTAAATTTTATAACATAAAAAAAAATAGAAGCTGTAAGTATATCTTAAATATTTTGTTGAATATCAATAGTTATTATTATAAAATTGAAATCTGAATTCTGACACACACTGATTATGGAAAAACTAACGAAAAATACATTAATTATCTTAGCTTTTGGTCGCAGCTTCGCTCGTGTTAATCTAGATTTGACCTATGCTTTGGGAACGATACATTCTGGATAAAAGGTACTTTATGTTCTTTTCTGTGCACCTGTCTATATTTATACAAAATGTCATGATAGTCCGTTGAGAGGTTAAGGCGAGATAGCAACCAAATAAAGTCACTCGCTTCTTTATAACAGTACTTCATTTGGTATAAAACAATACATTGTCAGCCTCTTCATTTACCGTGGTTTAATGAATGTAACCTAGACCAACAATATGTTAAGGTAGCTTTAAGACTCCGTTCAGGGCACTGTCATCGAGAAGTTTTGCATACCTAATGAGGAAAGCTGAATCTTCCAACTGCGATAAACGCAAAAAAATGAGGATGCGCATAACTTGATGATGGAGTGTGCTAAGAACCGCATGGAAAGAGAGTCGTTGATGAATAGAATAAAAAGTAGTTGCCAGAACGTAGGTCAGAGCATCTTGGCTGAACCCTGTTTGGGTGACGCTAGGAAGCTGTATGATCTGGTAATGATATCTCATCAGCAACTCTCATGATAGAGCTAGTAAGATTGGGGAACAATGGGGCTGATATGTTCGGTGGAATAAAAGCCCCTTTAAATAAAATAAAATTTAAAAAAAAAGACAGTACTTCAAATTGTTATATCTTTTGCATAAGTAACCTATCTTTGTGAAATTTGCTACAATGCCTTTAACCTTCTCAAAGTTTAATTTTTCCATTTGAACAGAAAACTAATGCGCCGTCATTTGTTTTCGACGAGTGAAACTATTCAGTAAAGATAAAATATATTATTTTGTCTGAGCCAGATAACATGCATTGCCGCCAATATCGGTATCTCAATAGTGACACATGTTCGCAAAATATTTTTTAAGTTTAAACAGTTTTTATGAGGTGCAACTGTACGATACGCTCATTCCAAAGGCATTCGTAGAAGATACTCTATAAATTATTTGCGATATTTTTGTTAAATGTGTTGGCTCTTGTCCACTGTCTGCTCCTGGGCAGACTGGGCGGGCAGGGCATCACACCCGATATTATATTATACCACTAAATATCTATAATGATTTACTGATTCATCCACAACATTAAATACGAAATAAGATATATTGGTACTATGAAATTCATCGAATCTAGTAACATGAAGAGATACTTACGCAAGTCGGTATGACAGAGACGACTGGCTATGGATAGTTTGTCTCCCGTGTTCGCCATTGTTTTTGGAATCTACTGTGCGTACCATTAGGCATAGTGTAGTCAATTTGCCGTAGTATAATTTAAAAAAAAAACTCAATTATTTTCCTTAAAATGTAAGTTACTCTCACGCCCTTCTAGTTCTGTCACTATACTTAAGAATTTTCCAAAATTTGTATTTTATGTATATGTATATAAATAAATTGCATTGAGGTTCATCACTTTTTTTTTCAATATGACTACGCTATTGACCCAGCAAGGTCTTAACATCTTCACCGGACTACTAAGGCGAGCGCTTAAGGCACTCAGCCGATTTTATTTTGGCAACCAGCTCAAGGGTGCAAGGTACACCTCGGCTTGGTTGATGCCTGTTGCATGCAAAATCGCGACCTATCTTAGCTAACCTAGATAACTATTCATATATGTATGAGTTGTTGAAACGTGTATGTGTACCAAGCATAAACGCCTCAACAACTCCTCCATATATTTATTATCGGAAAATTGAGGGTTTTTCAGTTCGATAAGGGAAAAAAAGTAAACCCTTCCACTTTCATGTGTAAGCGTGTAGCGTGCACGTGTGTGGCGGTGATCGTGTAGTGTTGTGGCGGTGATCTATATTTGTTTGTCACCGTATCGCGCAAGCAATGCACTCAAGGGCTCCCTACCGAGGGATCGAACCTAGGCTTGGGAGGCCTAATCGGGTGGTTCATCACTTCAATACTACTAAGCGTATTGACATAGGACTGTGATCGTCGGTAACGGCTCAAGCCTATAGGTCCGTTCCCTCGGCGTGGAGCCCTTGAGTACGCTGCTCGCACGATACAGTGACAAATCTTACATCGCTACAACAACATTACACATATCACCTCCACACGCATGAAAGTGGAAGAATTTTATTTTTGTTTTTCACTTATCGAAATGAAATAGTTTAGAAAAATTATCCGACACAAAATATAAGAGTTGTTCAGGTATACATGATTGGCACACATATATGTTTCAATAACTTATATAAGTATGAATATGTAGCTTAGCTTAGGTTAGTTCAGATAGGGCCACTCCTGTGGAACATGGGCTATGACTGGGTGCCCCACGGCGCGCTCCCTTCTGGAGCGCGCCTCATATGTTACGCGGACGACACCCTAGTCGTAGCCCGGGGGGGAGATCTAAACGATCTGATGCGCCTGGCCACGGAGGCCGTCACTCTCGTGGTCGGGCGCAATCGAAGGCTGGGCCTCGAGGTGACCCTCAATAAGACCGAGGCCCTTATGTTTCATGGGCCTCGGAAGAGGTCACCTCCGGGGGCCCACATCTGTGTGGAGGGCGTCCGTGTCAGGGTGGGGACCCATATGAAATACCTGGGCCTCACCCTGGACGGACGCTGGCGGTTCGAGCCCCACTTTAAGGGGCTCAGACCGCGGATAGTAAAGGCGGCAGGGGCCCTCGGACGACTCCTCCCCAACACGTTGCCACCTGCTGCCGCCTCTACATGGGGGTCATCCAAGCCATGGCCTCCTACGGGGCACCGTTGTGGGTAGACGCCCTCAGCGCCACCAATATCCGCGCGTTGCGAAATGCGCAACGCACCGTGGCGTTGAGGGCGGTAAGAGGGTACCGAACGGTGTCCGCGGCGGCAGCCATGGTGCTGGCTGGCTTCCTTCCCTGGGAGCTGGAGGCGCAAGTGTTGGCCGCCGTTTACGAATTTACGGCGGCCAAAAAGCGGTCAGGAGAGCTTCCAGCTCCCAGGAAAATAGAGGAGAGGAGGAAGGTAGAAAGAGGTGCGATGATGGAGAGGTGGAAGCAGGACCTGGCGGACGCGCAGTACGGTAAATATACAATCGACGCTGTCCGCCCGGTCCTGCTGGAATGGTGTAATCGAAGGGGCTCCCTGACGTTCCGTCTGGTGCAGGTGCTGACCGGGCACGGGTGCTTCGGTTGGTACCTGCACCGAATAGCGCGCAGGGAGCCGACCGCCGTATGCCACGACTGCGGCGTTGACCCGGACACCGCGCAGCACACATTGTCTTTTTTTTTTTTTTTTTATTGTAGCACGACAAAGTGACTGCACTATGCCTGATGGTAAACACAGTACAATCCAAAAATAATAGCGACCACCGATTGACACACTATCCATCGCAAGTCGCCACTATCATGCCGGCCTGTAATAAGTTGGATATGCACAGGCTGATCCCGAAACGCGACCCGTAGAAGCGAATCACTATTACGGGCGTTTTCGCCATATACATGGTGGTTGCGACCCAGTCGGGCTGTAAAACCCTACCACCCCGCTTGCGCCATTGCCTCGTTCGTTATTCAGCAGGGTGCACCACGTGCAGGTGAGGTTGGCTTGGGTGTCTCAGGTCTTATGATGTTATTCGACACCCCTTACACCCCCTGAGTGTGCTGCGTGAAAGGAGCAGCACCACATTCTGGCTGCGGCGGTAGGAGGGAACCTTTCGCTGCCGAGCGTGGTCGCGGCCATGCTCGGTAGCGAGGATGTCTGGAACGCAGTTGCCTCCTTCTGCGAGGAAGTCGTTTCGTAGGAGGAGGCGGCGGAGAGAGTCCGCGAGAACGATCCGCTAAGCGGCCGTCTCCGCCAAAAGAGGACAGGCAGGAGGAGGTGGCAGTTTGACCGCCTCCTCCCACCACCGTAGCCGGACCTAGGGACGGGTGGGGCTGAGGCCCCACCTTCCCATTTCACAGGTCCGGCAGACGAGAAGGAGACGGCCGGTGTGTACCCGGCTGTCTCCTTACAAGACGAGGCCCGGCGGCGGCACTTCTGCCGCTGGGCCACACCGCTGGGGCGGCACGATGAAGTCTATAGAGATTTCGTGCCGCCCCAACAACAGCGGAAGACGTACACCGTGGGGTTTTAGTCCGTGCGAGTCGGACATAACCCATCCTCTCCCCGGGAGGGTGGATATCCATAATAGATTTACCAACGTAAAAAAAAGAGCGAATCGTATGAATCAGTTAACAGTCCAAGCCGAGCCATGCAACCTTGAGCTAGCTGTCAAAATAAAATCAGGTGAGTGTCTTAAGCGCTCGCCTTAGTAGTCCGGTGAAGTTAATACTTTACAGTTTAAAAAAATGATTGATTATTTGACACGGAATTCTTTATAGATGATTCTAGGCTCACATTTTAATAACATAAAATAACGAATCGAATAAAAATAAAAGTAACATAAAAAGGCAAGCGAAACCGACACCACTTGTGGAATTATATACGTGATTATTAAGTTGTATTGACGATCTGTTTCAAATTTAGAAGAACGGAATGACTTAGTTCACACATCATAAAACCACCCGTTGAATGGTCAAACGTGAATTAGATAGCAATTTAATATCACCAAAAATTATAAATAAGGAAGGCGACTAATTTGTACGATTTTTACGATTCCTACTAATTGGTTGGACAATGTAAACGGCCTTAACGTCGCCTTCTTGCATTTTAATCAGGATTGAAAATAAACATATAATATAAGTTGAATTATGGACATATGGAACGAGAAGAACCAGTCACAATTGCGACAACCAGGCGCCGGCCCCAGTCAATGAAGTTTACAATAATAAACAAAAGTTGGGGGAAACACGACTCTATTGATTCACAGTCAATATATTAAACTTCATATTCACATTTATAATTAATTGTACTGTTCTTAAATTATAAGGATCTTTTTTTAATTGACACGGTACAGCGAGTTATATTTATTTCAAGGCTTGAATTTAATAATATATAAAGAAATGAATGAATTTAGATGTTTAATTCTAATTAGAATGCTAGAATGTAATTTTAAGATCTAAGTTAAAACTGTATTTGCATTTAAATGCTATTATACTAAGACGTATTAAGGATCTAAATTATTTACGTCAGAACTAATATATTGGCTCGTCATGTGTTTTGTTTTTATTTGTTGCTATTATTTTGAATTCTAATTATTATTTGTGAAATAAAATGAATAGTAAAATATTTTCTCCGTATTATATGATTTCATTGTATAAAACGAAATACCCTACCGCGTCTGTCTGTCTGTTCGTTCGCGATTAAATAGCTGAACGAACTTTGATGCGGCTTTCATCAGTAGATAAAGTGATTCATGAGGAAGGTTTGGTATATATAACTTGTGAAAGAGTTTTTTTTATAATCAAGCGGGACAACGTCTATCGGGCCCTCCAGTATTATGGATATATCATATATTTATTATATAAATATTTTCCGTATTCAAATATCCAAACATTGATAAATCATACAGTAGATGCAACATCATCTGCTGATAAATTATAGCTAAATATACATAGCATATAAACTTACTCTGTGCAAAAAACTCTGGGGTGTATTAATTTCCAAATCGAATTACATACACAGCGTGGAAGTTTGACGATCTCAGGTATTTTTAATATACTCTTTAAAATCTCTTGTTTATATTTTTAAATTAAACGTTAAATGGTGGTTAAATCAACTTTATCATAAATGGTTCGATGGAATGCATCAGTGTTTATTGTAGTCTGAGTAAATGGAATTTCTGGTATGTTCAGGAAGGTACCAGGCGCCGATGGTTGTAACCTTGTCTGAATATTGTATACCTAATTATATACCAGAGACCATAAACCTATTTATTGAATTCATCTTTAAATATTTCGGAAATTTCAATGTACTTCCTGTATACGACTGGAAAAAATGTAGATACGCGTAATGATTGTTTAAGAATATTGAACCTTAACATAGAGTCCGAAAAAGGACATACGCTAATTTTTAATTCAAAAAAGGGTTGTAAGAGATAAATGGGGGATGAAGAGTTGTATGTATACTTGTTTTTTAGGCGGTCGATTCGATAATGATTAAATATGATATTCAAAGTTTGTAAAAGTTTTACCCTCAAGGGTTTAAAATAACATGAGGAAATAGGGGATGAAAGCGTGTATGGAAATATGTAAGGTTCCGCTCTGATTTTAAAAATTCTTTCAGTGGTACATAGCTCATTTATTGATAGTCCGGTGAAGCTGTAAAGGCTTTGTAGGGCCAATACCGTAGTCAGTTAAAAAAAAATATTTATCGAGGAAAGCTATATGTTATATATCATTACGCTAAGATCAATAGGAGCGGAGCACCAAAGAAGAATCTATCAATATTGTTTTTTTTTTCCTTCTGAGAGTTTCCGCTGCGTATTATTTAGTTATTCAATGAGGACGAAGTCGCGAGCAGAAGGTAGTATTGCTATAAATGCAAATGTGAATATGTTTGTTACACTTTCACGCCTAAGTAACGAACCGATCATCACAAAAATTTGCATATACCTTGTGAGGTGTACAGAACAGAAGGGTATCTTTCATTTAGAAAAACCCTGTTCCCTATATATAGGCCTAATCTACATTAGTGAGAACTAGTCCGCGGGCAGAAGCTGATATTTACACAATAGAATTCTAGGAAATAGAATATACAGCAACCCTTTTTCAATACTTTAAACCTTATATTAGTTTTACAATAAATGAAAGTAAACAAGAATTCTAAGAAAATTATCATTCTCCTACAATAATTACTTACATCCTCGTTATAGTAGCGGAACATTAAACAAGGACATAGCGACGTAAATACAAATGACAATAACGATAATTAACTGAAAATATTAAAAAAGAATTGAGTGCTAAAATTAAATTCGCGACAAAGTTTTCAGGAAAATTAATATGTAACGAGAGTCGGCTTAATACATTTTTATCTCAATGTGAAATACATTTGGTCATTTAAATTTTAAAACAAAAACCGAAAAGCACAAAGCATTGTAAACCCAATCAAGTGTTCATTTTACGAAGTGTCAACAGTAAGTGCGGCATCTCTGTGTAATAAAATATAGGTCAGCAATGTATTAAATTGGGTACGAAAATTTATAAATATGGAGTCGAATTGACTGAATTTACAAAGATCACAATATTTCTACTAAGACGATTCTCTATTGGTTAAAGCTGTTTTTAAAGTGAAAACTTTTTATGCGCGTTAATCGGTATTTTTGGCAGGAGATAAATTTATAATCTCGCGTCATGACATGATACGTAAGCATGACCAGCCGTATTACGCTTGTGCGTCTTGCGTCAAACCAGCGACGCGTAGTATAGGGGCATATGTACATGTGATATTGATATTTTCCAGCTCATCATACGTTTGAATGATTAATAGGCTTTATAAAAATGTATATAATCATTGCTCTGAATGCCAATATTTATTTAACCACAGAAAACCACACGAATGTTAATAATTTCAATAAACAAATTATTGTATTCATTTCTGTCGGCAGTCATTATCACTGCATCGACTTGTTGATGTGAAACATGTATAGGCGCGGGTAATGATTGATAGCGTGGCGAGTGTGTGAGACGTGGTGATGCATTACCACGCGCAACCGTTTGTGCGCAATTTATCTTGCCACATTGAACTCGCATACCTTAGTGTTATTTGAGAGTTTGAGATTCGAACAATTTCGATGTTTCACATCTACCAGGCGTCGCGTGACTGCTCAATTTTTTTATAATTATAGAAGTTTAAATTATGTAGTTTGTTTTTATGAAGAGATTCTGTTACAGTTTTATAAGTAGGGACGTTGTAAGTACATTTCTCAGTAATAAGATAAAGCTTATAATTTATTCCTATAATTATAATGTAAAAATATTTACAATAAAGTAATTTACAACAAGAAATACGATTAACGAGAAATGGGTGAATGATGACATAATATTATGATATATGTAAAGATGTATCATCATTTTGCTTTCGTTTTAAGTACCTCTCTCTTATGAATAAATCAATTCAAATTTATTTATTATATTATGTTTTTGCTTAAATGAGTCATGTCACTATATTCTTACCTTTATCCCATCTTAGTAAAGTAGGCATAATATGTTTTGCTCATCGCCTTTCCTCTGCCAGATGTCATCTCGGTATTCACTTTTTTTTATACGCGTATTATATAATTCTTCACAAAATCCATCCTACCTGATCCTAGGGAAAACCTGATCGTTGACGTGGCGAGTGTGTGATACGTGGCGACGCGATGCCATGCGCAACTGATTGTGCACAATTTTTATTTGCCGCACTGAGCTCGCATACCTATAGTGTAATTTGAAAATTTGAGATTCGTTCGATTCGAGCAATTTCGATGTTTCACATCTGCCAGGCGTCCCGTGATGGCTCATTTTTTTAAATTACGTGACTTTCATCTCACCTCATGACATGCCCATACCATGCAAACTTATTAACTTTTCTGTCAATTGTACTTTTTTAATTTTTTCCGATATATTCAATCCTAATCTTCATTCTTGTTACACCAAACATCTTGACATTAACATTTCTACCACATGTACGTATTTCGCATCCGTCTCGTTCGTAGCCCAGTACTCAGCCACACAACTGACTCTAACTTCATTATGTATTTATTATAGTTATTTGTTGGTATCGGAAAGTATAAAGAAGTATTCAATTATATTATCAATGAAACAGAGAGTGTAGTTGAATTATAGTAGTCCGGTGAAGCTGTTAAGACCTTGATGGGTCAACAGCGTGGTCATTTCGAGAAAAAAAAGTTGAATTAAATACTTCAACATTTCCTCTTTGGTAATTTCTTTTGATATTAAAGGTTTTGATTTAATATTATATTTGTCCACATTGTACTTATTTATGTTTGTTTATGTTTTATATAATATATATACTAATTTTACTTTAATAGTCCGTTTATGACGGTGGAAATATTTACTTTTGAAGCGAATTCTATGTATTTCGACGTTTCATTGATATTATCTCCCGTCTGTGTCATGTAGGTACTAAGACAATATTAATTCGGTTATATTTTAGTATTATTAGTTTTTATAATGGGCAATTACTTGTGTTCCCTCAACTTTAAAATCACGTTAATTAAATTCGTTCACACGACGTATGAGTCAACATTTGTTTAGCAATACACATTTTATCTAACAAAGTAACAATTCTGTTAGTAAGATGATTTTCAAATTAACTGTTTAGCTTAATTAAATCCATAAGCATTTTAATGTGGAGAGACACCGTAAGCTATTTAGAAACTTATTCACGGTTACAGAACTCTATACTAGGCTTTAATTTTTATGAATTTTTTTGAATGAAAAAGTAAACTTAAATGTAAATAAGTGTTTATGGCTAACAGTAAAATGTATAGTCCGCGTCAAACTTTTTGACTGTTCTGAATATAGCTGCGTAGATCACAAATTCACATAATAATAGGTATTTTATTATATGTATAAGATCGACATAACTTAAGGATAAATAAACGCCAATTTAGATTCCTATAATACTACTTTTGCTTTTTTTTGTACTAAACTCAATGATTTTTTTTTTGGAACTGACTACGCTATTGGCCCAGTCACCAACTTAGGTAAATTAAGTTTAGATAAACGTGTTACTTACGTGCGTAATTATTAAAAAAAGAAACCATTTAGCAAATTTAAAAATAAATTGAAATAACATTACTATGACTATAATTCAATCTCAACAATACAAAATTACAATTAATTTAATATAGCATGTTGTTATTTGTCTGAATGTAACATGAGAAATCTAGTATTATGCAGGTGTGGATTATGACACATAGTTTTATATAAAAATTAATGAAATGTCTCGATCAGACCGCACGCCGACTTGTAATGATTAGTTATACAAATATATTAAATATTGTCTTTCGATTTTAATTATAATATTATGTTTTTTAATACAAATGAAGTGGTTTTTAATGTTTATCCATATTTAAATTGTATAATCTTGATCTTTTGAACAAATAGCCTGTTTAATATATTTGAGGCTTGTTCATACCAACTGTTTTTATGTTTTATTTCCTTCTTGATGGTATTGATTTATAGTGTAGTTTTTTTTAATAAAAACGGTTTTATTTAGTTTTGTAAAGAGAAATGTATATTTTCGTTTTTTCTTCCTATTTTTGTACTAAGTATGTGTATTCAATTCTGAGAATACTTTATATATTGGTGTTTCGGTGATAAATAACTTACTTATATATAAAATTCAATTTTCTGTAATGGTATCTCATATCAAATAATGTATAATTTTTATTGCTATTAAATATCGCGATATGTTTACGTCCTTTTTTTACGTGGCGAAATCCCTTATGGATACCCACTCTCCCGGGGGTGAGAATGGGTTTATGTCCGACTTGCACGGACTAAAACCCCATGGTGTACCGACAGACCGTGATGTTGGAGCGGCAAAGGATCGTTCTCCGCTATTCCCCTTGAATAGCCGCCCCAACGGTTCACCCGGCGGAAGGTTGCCGCTGGGCTCCTACCTATAGAGAGGCAGCTGGGTACACGCCAGCTACCCCCCCCCCCCTCGTCCGCCGGACCATATGTTTACGTCCTACAATAATAGAAAGCAACTAGGAATTAATTTATTTAATAGTTAATTAGGCAGCTGTTGACTGGTGTTCTTCTTGATTAGAAGTTTATTTACAAACTAGCTAATGCCCGCAACTTCGCAGGCGTTAACGTGGATTTAACTTTCCTCTCGTGAACACTACTTTTTGCGGGATAAAAAGTATTTTATGTCCTTTTCTGTACCCCTGACAAGGTTTGCATATAATTTCATGAAGATAGGTTGAGCAGATAAGGTGTGAAAACGTAACAAAGAAGCTCACATATAAATAAATAAAATAAAAAAGCCAGTTTATTCCACTAATTGTTACATTATTAACGTATAATTTATGTACCATTAGTTTTCGTTGACCCCTCAACGGGTAAAGGCCTCCTACAGAGGAAACCAAGCGTCGCGACTCCTTGCAATCTTGCTATAATTACATGTAAACACATACCTGCTATAGATTGCAGTTCGTCTCTCCATCTTGCTTTTGGCTTACCTCTACTTCTATATCCGTTAGGCCCGTTCCACAGAGTTATGATTTTTGTCCATCTGCTATCTGGGATACGAGCCACATGTGATGGACATGTGGAATTCACACACATTTAGAATAATAATAATAACTTAATTCAACAATACACTTTATAATACAAAATATTTATATCATGATATACAGTATTTTTACATATCTATGTATTTTAGTGCCTGAACTAGGCTGAGCCTGTACGTTAATCTCTTCCTGTGACGTATTATTATAGCGTGTCATATTATATCCTTATCGTATATACGAAAAAGGCAATTTGTCGAACTGGCTACTTTGATCTTCAAATATCTGGAGTTATTTAGGAATTCCAGTAATTTTTTCATTCTGATTTTGACGAAGATAAAGAAAACAGTCTTATTACTTAATTCTTCGTAATTCTGGAGGTACCACGATACATTTTAACGATATCAAAATGATCATTATCATAAACTATAAATGAATAAGAATTGGTGTGCATCGTCGATGATCAGTCTTTATAAAATGGTTTCATTAATCGATTCTATTGTATATGTATATATGTTATTACTAGCTCCTGCCCGCGACTTCGTTCGCGTGGAATAGTTACTTTTGGCTAACGCTTACACGTATCGGAAGCTCTTAAGAGGAAAAACGTGATTTTGAAACATTATTTATTAGTGTTCCGCTCCTATTGGTCTTATCGTGATGATATATAGCCTATAACCTTCCTCGATAAATGAGCTATACAATAATGAAAGATTTTTTTCAAATCGGACCAGTAGTTACCGAGATTACCCCCTACAACGTCACAAACTCACAAACTTTACCTCTTTATAATATTAGTATAGATTGTTTAAATAAAGTATATGACTATATCGATCAGATGAGACGGTCAAAGTTATTATTACTGTAGCTAAACACCTGTCGATGATACCCGATACCTCCATGTTTTACATAATATCCGCGCGTTACCGCAACCGTCTCGCGTCACATCTCACGACCGAGGCCCTGAACTGTACAACTGGATGTTATTGGACGCGAATTTGAACCCAAGGTATCGTTAATGATTATTTTTTTAATCGTAAAATTTGTCGCTGCGAGGCTGAATGTATGTGGAACAGTGTAGCGGTCAAAAACTGTTACTCTTTAGAACTACCCGGGGAGCACGTGTGATGAGAGGTATACTTCCTAGGCACGTGAGTAACATAAAAAGAAAGAAATTTTTTATTGTTGGAACAACCATACAATGAACTTAAATTAAACAAGTCAAATTAGAAAGTGAACACTGAAATACATGTGAAAAAATAAGGAAAAAAAGTCCTACAATTGGCAAACCCATTCAGCGAATATGTGCAGTACAGCAGTAGTACCGCAGCGCTGATTTTCGATGAGAGCCTTTGTGATGATAAGCGGGCGTTCAGTTGGTTATAATTAATATTGGAAAAAATCATTGGTATGATTACTGATTCTTAGTCTATATTTTCTCTTATAATTTTAGAATAATATGTACATATATGTTTATGTGTTTTAGCTATTAACTTGTGTAAAATTAACAGTTATATATATGTATATTTTAAATTTTATTATCTTTTTTGTCCAATAAGTAAGCCACTTACGGCACTAACAGGATATATATGTTGTAACGTAGTTTTGGTCGATTACCTGCGACATAGGATTTAGTTCCTAATGCGGAATCTATAGTTTATTTTTATAACGTGTAAATCATTTTTTTTTTGCACTTTTAAAGTATTAGAGAGTGAGTGATTAAAGTATCTTTAGTAGTTACGTGAAAAAAAGTATACTATGCCCTAATTCATGTTATGACAAACTTCTTAAACTTGACTGAAGGATAAACATTTAAACAAACATATTTTCACTTATGATATATTTTAGACATTAAATTTACTATTAATGTCTTCGAGATATATATGTGATTCTTGTATTAGGTGAATGCGAGAAAATTCTCAGGGTAGATTAAAGGTAAGTAATCGTATAAGTTTTATTACTAAACTAGCCTTTGTGCATGGCTTCGCTCGCGTTAATATAGATTTAATTTATTCCTCGAAAATAATATACGCACGGCAATGTGTACGCAAGGTTTCATGATGGCCGATTGAGTAGTTACGGCGTGAAAGCGTGACAAACAAACAAAAATGCTCACATGCGAGTTTGTAATATTAGTTAAGATTACGATGGTCAAGTACATTTTAAATGCATCGTGTACAATTCAAAATCAGTAGTAAAATGTTTATTTTTGTAAACTGTACTGTGTCCGATTTACCTATCCAATATAAAAACAACGACAATCTATTATCCACTGGTTGTCTTTAATGTTATGACGGTCTACACGCCCCTCGTTAGCTGATTTTTTTTTTATATCAAAGGAGGCAGACGGACAATTGGGTCACCTAATGTTAAGTAGCCACCACCGTCCATATACACTAGCAACAACAGGGAAATCGCAAGTGCGTTACCAGCCTGTGGTTGGGGAGGCGGTCATCCGGCGTTCTTACTAACCGAACGAAACGCAATGTAAGCACTGCTACTTTACGTCAGTTTTCTGTGGATCAGGTGGTACTACCCCGGGCGAGCCGACCAATTCTTGCTGAAACCAGTAAATAGCTCCAACGTGGCTCTACCACCTACATCCTCTGACTTATATGGACAGGTGACAAAGCAGAAGAGAGTCATTGTGACGAACTCATTATCATATAAATGGTGGTGACGATCTAGTCGCGTACAGATATCATATCATGCTGGATACTAAATATTTATCAGTTGATTCTGGAACACGACATGATTGACCGTGCCGCTATGACGAGTAAAGCTTTATGTATCACAGCATATAAGACACCCATTGCAAAGCTATAGGCCTTTTCCTAAAGATATGTGTAATCTCCATGCCAGCCCACGACGTATTGGGGATTTCAAGTACCGAAAAATCCACAGATCTCTATTTTCCCATACGTACTACAAGAACATTTCACAGATTTAGGTTTTTTCACGATGCTTTCCTTCAACGTTAATTGATAGTGTTACCAATTTAAATTAGGAAGTGTAGGCGTATTCCGAATAAATAGTTGGACGTGGGATTGACATTGCACCGATGAAACCTCTCAACCGGCACTTTTTTATGTAAAACATCTATAGGCGAAGGGTAAACCTGATTGTTGGCCTAACGACACGAAGACGAACATTACACTAATAACGAAATACTAAAACAAAATTGCAAGTCTATTCATATAACTATAAGATTCAAACTGTTTTGTCAGCCACTCTATTGGTGTTAAACGGCATGTGCCGACGACGTAGCGGCCTTTGATTAATGCCACCAAAAACACTGCGCCTGCATCTAGTAAAATTTTTGTATTTAATAAACATGAATATATATGTAATAAAATAAATAAACAGTCATTATTTTATGGAATAAATATGTAATACTTCATCTAACAAATATGTAATGCTTAGTCTTTTCATTATGCCATAGCTAATTCCTCTCGTAATCTGTTCTTCTATGCATATAGCTAATACTAAACAATTTCCATGATTCACATCTGCCAGGCGCCCCGTGACGCCTCAATTTTTTGAAATTTTATTTTATGTATATCGGTCGATAGTAATCTGATACTTTAAAATGATAGTTCATTTGTTACACTGGTTCACTAATGAACTAAATGAACTGAAAATAAAACCTAATGAACTAATTATGATTTCTGAACACTGAAAATGAAAATTAAGTTTAAGCACCCTATTAAAAGTAATTGAGATTTAATCAGTATGGATCAATGATGTATGTGTATTGTAATTTTACATTATTATATTTCGATGACAAGATAGATACATTAATTTCACGGAGCATGAGAGTGGGACAATGAGCATGCAATTAATATAACAATCATTTTGTGAGTGGGTGCGTGAACTGAATGATACAGTGATCAAAGTAATTGACTGATCGGCTGTAACTATAGACGTCGGCCACCGCCTACGCCGCAGCATACTAGCTTCTGCAACAGTATCTATTAAGTATAACATATTGTGAGAATTTGAAATTATCTATAGGATTTATCCCACTGTCTTATATGCTAAACATATATTTTACGTTTATTCTGTAAAATGTATCATCACCATAAAAGTAAATCAAAAGTAGTGTATTAAGTTTAGGCCCTAACAAGGTGCTTATGAACGTCAAAATTATCACCTAAACCGAACCGGCAAAAAACTTGATCGGGTTTATATATTTGAAGTCAAACTTCTTTAGGCGCGACTAGGAGGTAAATGGATGACATGCAATGGAAGTCCGTTACGACAATATGGCGTCACGTTTCTGTATAATTCAGTTTTTAAATATTTTTGATTTTGTCTATAAATGCTTTATAAACAAATCGAACAAAAAATTTTGAAAAAAATATTAATAAAAAATATTAAATTGAATAATAATAAAAATCATACAATAGAATTAATTATGTACATATGGGGGCGCGACTGTGCTGCTGTCTGGTTTCAATGTAAGCAAGTAACAAATTAAATCAGAGCTTCATTATCTGTAGTGCCATCTATCAGCTAACTCGGATCTTAAATATTAAGTTTTACTTCAATTACGTATGACGGTTATACGCACTTTTTTTAACACATATATTTAAAAACAACGTAACAATAGTTTTAGTGGATGCACAGAGAGGAGTCAATTCCAGACATCACTGTCATTCACATATTGAGGTCCACCCTATAACAGACCCTTTAATAAAATTCTAGGAAAGTGGTAGTTGAGTTTTGACATTTATAAGGGCCTTCTAGGGGCATAAATTGAATAAGTATTATTGAATTTAATAGTACATCATTTTACGACACATTGCTGTACAATTGAAATGTGCAAGTTACGGATATAAACAGAATAATTCGAAAACTAGATGCACCAACCGAAACGAATCACTGATGTATGACGATAGCTTTGTGGTCGCAACACGGGGGAACACTATCCCCGTTAATTATGGTGACTGCACGGACGTAATATAGTCAATACACTATAAGTACCTACATAGACAGACTATTTACTCCGAACGGTTCTATGTTCCAGTTATGAAGGCTTAAAATCAATATGGTTTATTATAAACTAGAGCACCACAAACATTAAATTCAAGTATTTGTTGTTGTAAATATTAAAATAAATTATTGGCAGCATAAAACGTCCTAATATATTTTGTGACACATATAATAATTTTCGCTTTCAAATCGTCGGATATTTTCATTCGCGTGAAGAGAGAGATTGTAACTAGTCAGCGTGTCGACGCCGCGAATGTCAAAATATCCCGCTTAAGGCTAATTCAGTACGATCAAATTATGTTCTGCCCACATTTTCCTGAAATACGGTGCACGGCTCTTCCAGCCCTTTTATGTGTACGATTTATTCGTTCGAGTTCTGCACGTTTTAATTAAGCGATTGTATACGTCTGACGGTGTAACGGGCAGAGAAATCAAATTTTATCACGATCTTTGGGTTTTGAATATAGATATAGAGGATTTTGAAAACCATTTTTACATTACAACCATTTTTATTGCCAAGGTGTTTGGTATTTTGTTTTATAAATCATCCTGCGTTAGTCCAATTGTTATAGTTAATAGGGAATTGCGTAATGTGATTTACGAATCTATCTATTTAAAAATTGTTTGTATGTAGATAAAATTAGACTATAGGTACGCTTTTTCTTTATGTTCGACAGAACCACAATAAAATTTCATCATAGTATCTTAATACGTTGAGTCACATTATAGGTTCAGTTTTTTTCGCACACCCAATTAGGCCTCCCACGGCAGCGGCTCAAGCCTAGGTTCGATCCCTCGGTAGGGAGCCCTTGAGTGCGTTGCTTGCGCGATACGGTGACACAACCATACATCACTGATACAACACTACACGATCACGTCCACACACGTGCACGCTACACGCTACACATCTTGGTGGAAGGGTTATTTTTGTTAAAAAATTTTCCCTTATCGAACTGAAAAACTCTCAATTTTTGCGACAAAAATATATGGAGGAGTTGTTGAGGCGGATGTGCTTGGTACTCATATACGTTTCAACAACTCAAACATATATGAATAGGTTAGCTAAGATAGGTCGCGATTTTGCATGCAACGGGCAACAGCCAAGCCGAGGTGTGCCGTGCACCCTTGAGCTGGTTGCCAATATAAATCGGCTGAGTGCCTTAAGCGCTCGCCTTAGTAGTCCGGTGAAGCTGTTAAGACCTTGCTAGGTCAATAGCGTAGTCAGTTCGAGAAAAAAAAAATCAGTTTAAAAATCTAACTCATAGGCTTAGCAACATCATTGCGAAATAATTCCTGATACGCGTTGAAAGAATCTCATTAATCTATACTAATATTATAAAGCTAAAGAGTTTGTTTGTTTGTTTGGTTGAACGCGCTAATCTCAAGACTAATGAAGAATGTCTCAAAATCGGGCTATTTTTAGAGCATCCGCTGCGTGTCAGTGTCAGTATTATATGCGTTGCCATGGTAACACGATAACATTCTATCGGAAATATTATTAGGGTTAATTTTGTGTTTCTGTTCGAAAGTTTATTCTACGTTATTTTTAATTGCAATTTTTGATTATAAGTAGTACGTTGCTATCGCAAACATTTTTAAAGTCTGTTTTGTGCTGCTATTCTAAAAGGTTAGTAGTAATAATATTAGTCCATCAATACAGGCGAAGGAATTAATCCATACTACCAATTCTGAAGTTGTCAATATAGGTAGTTCTTATGTATTCTCTACCCAATTTTGTTCTATGTCTAAGTTAATGTAAAGGTATAAGCGCCAAATCTTCTATATAATATTACGTAAATTTTTATCTTCTTAATTTTCAAGACCCCAGAATACATGCTTCGTGGTATTATTTTTCATCCATTTCACTTATGCACAATAAACAAGCCATATTACACAAAACGCCGCCAATTTAACACAATATAGAGTCAAATAACACAAGATTATGAATAAAATACAAAATCCCCTGCATGACAGATTGAAATACCGTCAAAAACTCCTCAAAGAGTTTATTCTACGTTAGTTTTGTTCCGAATTTTTGGTTTGTGATATATTATGTATTAAAAGAATAAAGTGTATGTATATAATATTGAAATAAAAACTTTTTGATGAATACATGCGTATTCATCGGTGCTGCGGTGCTACAAATATCAACATCTTTTTTTTAATTCTGTCAATATGTCAGTTTGTTCATTTGTTCCGGGTAATCTTCGAAATGGCTGGACCTATTTGAAAGGTTTTTTTTTTCTTAGAAATGACTACGCCATTAACCTAGCAAGGTCTTAACAGCTTCATCGGTGTACAAGTAATATTTGAACGAGAATTTTACGGGCAAATAACTAACTAATTAGCTGTTTATTTTAAGCTAGCGAGTTCAGCAGACGATACCCGCTCTAATAATAAGACAAACTATACCTAAACCTTGCCCAAAACTCATTTTATATATTGGTAAAAACGGCATAAAGATGCGTTTTTGATCTTATCGCAAACAGACATATAAACAGATGTGGAACACGACTTTGTTGACACTATGTTGTGATGAACTGTTATCCGTGCATTCGTATGTGTGAAATTGACCAAAAATATGTTGTTCACTGTAAACATGCGCGTGTAATGTACATTGTACTGGACTCCAAGAATAAATATAATTGAAAGTCATATGTTTATATGTGATTTAAATTATAGCAAGGTATATTAATAACTTGATTATATCAACAATATGGACATATTATACCTATATAATAAAATATTGAACACATATTGTTCGATAATGTATAGCTTAATATTTTCATTACTTTCTTACATAGCGTAAGTGAGCACTGAGGGTGATACATACTCGTAGATAGTAGTTTAAAGTTCCAGCTATGTGGCTTATGATAGATCCCATCCCATTCGATACACTATTAGTATTCACATATATAATGTACATGTTACCTGTTACTGTAGATGATGTGCGTGTCATACTTACAAATATTTTTGAAAGAGTATTATTGTTATTTACACATCTAATAACAATTTTAAATTTATTTAATACAATCAAAAAACGTGTGTGGAGCCGCGGGTAACAGCTAGTCTTAGTATAAATTTAACTTTTGCCTTTGATGTTTAAAGATATGTTCTGATGGAATATTACAGTAGAAATATCATTGAGATACTTTCGAATGCTTTTAATATCAAAATAAAAATAAATCGGATTCGTATCGAGTACAAATTCCATAAACAGATCGTGAAAGAATCATAAGACGAGCGTCGCCAATACTTCATTTTCCCGGCGAAGCGTTTCTGGCTTATCGCCAATATTTCCGAGAAAACGAAAGGAAGGTTACGCGATGTTTCGTCTCACTTTATATGCCGAAATCATGTCAGAGATAATAATTTAATGTTTTTACAAAAATAAATGTCCCATGCATCGTATACGTGTATTGAGTCAAATCCTCTTGGTGTAGATTTAAGTTGATAATCTGTAGCGTCTGAGAATCGTGAAAGTATTAAAATATTCAAACAGCAATTGATTTCAACAAGATTAATGATTATGTGTTTACAATATTTTTATTTTGATATTTATATTGCCATAATTTTGAAGTAATTAATCTTTTACATCATTTGGTATCTTTCTCAGCATGTGAGTTCGTTTTACAAGATTATCTTGTGATTCAAACTGCCGCTGTTCTAAGTAATTTACATATTCTAGCGTTTAATTTTTAAAGCATAAGATATGGCAGTACATTATCGAGAAATTGACTGTAGTTGCATGATATGTATGATAATTGTTTAATGTGTGTTTGAATCGTAAACGAAATACTGGTTTGAGATGCACTAAAATTGGAAGTGGTTGTAGTCCTTCGTTTACAAGCACTTAACTCGTATTCATGAGAAGAAAGATCGATAATAGGTCTAGACATGTCTATCACTAATATCCTGGAATGGGATATGACGCCGGGTGCGGCGCCGGCCCCTCCATCCTTATTACTAACAATCTCGTGGGACGATATCTCTATTGATTTTATGTCACTGAACCAACGCGCACAGGGAACGTTATTATAATATTTTTTATTCATGTGCAAAATGTAGGGACAGTTATTATTCAGAATACCTCGTAAATCGGTTATTTGGGTTCAAGCTTAAAACCGACCTCGCAATAGTTATCTTCAAATTTATATTGGATGTACTTACTATACGCGGCTGCTATTATACTTTATCAAAATGAATATCCTATATATAATATGTCGACACATATGTCGAAAAATGAATGGTATACATGTGCTTCGATGTCATGTAATAACGATTTATAGTAAAATATAGGCCTAAGGATAGAAAAACCTGCATGAAGAATATTTAGATGAGCCAAATATTAGCAGGGTCATACGGTGTTACAGATTACCAGTTTCATTCAGCGTCCATTTTTGTATGTAATATAGGTTGCATAAAACGAAAATAATATATGACATTTACTGGATATCTGACAATTACTTACATGAAATGTATATATTTTTTATATCATAGGGGGCAAACTGTGGGTCACCTGATGTTAAGTGATGATCACCGTCCATAGACACTAGCAACACCAGAGGAGTGCAAGTGCGTTGCCAGCCTGTGTTGGTGGGAAGGGGGAGGGGCAACGAGGAAGGGGTGGGAGAAAAGAGAGAGGAGAGGAGATGGGTCTCCGGCGCTTTCACTAACCGAACGAAACGTAACAATGCAAGCACTGCAACTTCACGTCAGCTTTCTGTGAGAGGATGGTACTGCCCTGGGCGAGCCGACCCATTCATGCTGAAACCAGTCATAGCTTCAGCGTGGCTCTACCACCTATAAATACCTACCACCTTATAGTTACAGTCTTCATCAACCGTTTATACCAATCTGAACATAACCGTACGTTCTTGTTTAAGCATAATTTAGGCAAGAGTTTAAACACGAAAAAAAGTATTAAATATTACTATAGGAATCTAAAATTGACATTAATTTATCCTTAAGTTACCTCTATGTTGTACAACCTTAATCAGAGCAGTCAAAAACGTCGGCGAGTGCTGTATTTAAATTGGTTTCGATTAATATAATCGAAGTGAACATGTAAGGTAAAATCGAATGAGGACTGGCCTCAAGAGCAATATGTTCTCACGCAACGCGTACAAGTCTTTATCAGTGCACTTTAGGAGTGAGGTTAATTAAATAGTTACTAGAGTGAGATAAAATGACGCCTATTTATGGAGGCCGGCCACCTTATCGACCTGAGTATCTGATAGCCAATCTCTCCGCGGACTGCTGGTCACACGATGTTTGTATTTTCGCTAAGATTCTATCCGATGTTTCAATTATTGTTTGATAAATTCTATTCGTTTATACCGTGTATATTAATGAATATACTGTTGCTTAACAAACGACATCGTGTATTACAATTTGTGTTATTTTACAGAGGAGTGAAAATACTGAGTTTTTTTAAGCATTATCTTGTATTTTTAACCGACTTCAAAAAAAGGAGGAGGTTATCAATTCGACTGTATTTTTTTTTTTTTTTTTTTTTTATGTTTGTTACCTCATAACTCTGGACTGGCTGCACCGATTTGGATGATTCTTTTTTTATTTGAAAGCTAGTGCTTCCCGCGTGGTCCCATTTTGGTCCGGTTCTGTCAACGGCATCCAGTTTTGGCAACTCTATTTATTAATTAATGTTTTTGAATTTAAATAGCTGTCGAAGTAACATTACTTTAATCTTTTCTCTTATTTTTAATGTAGTCTATTTTATTTAAAATAAGTAATAATACATATATGCACAGTAAGAATTTATTAAAATGCATTAACCGTCCAACGCGTATATTAAAAAAAATACATTTGTGAGTCTTTTGCAGTACATAGGTCCATAGGTACACTACATACCTCCATTTTAACACTACGATACACAACTTTTATTTTTAGATGTTTGCTCACAAGTTCGGTATGTAAATGCAACTTGTTAACCTGCGTTTCGCGGATACGGTTGCCTGCTAAATTATAAATCATACGTGTTAAGTGTTATTGAGATCATTCTATTAAATCCATATCAATATTAATGGAATATTTCAATTTTGTTTTCCATTCTAAAATCCATTGGATTTTGATAGCGTTTGTGACATTTAATGGAAAATTGTATCCAAATTGGAATGCCTAGATACATTTGCGTGTTTGGTCCATTAATTTGACGATGGCAGATAACGAGCTATTTCTTGGGTGGTAAAACCAAGCTAAAGTTATTACTGGTTTCAGTATGAATGGGTCGGCTCGACCGGGGTAGTACCACCCTCTCACAGAAAATCAACGTGAGGTGACAGTGCTTACATTGTTGCGTTTCGTTCAGTCAGCGAGAGCGGCGGAGACCCACCTATCCTCCCCTTCCTTCGTCCCTTCCTCACCCCCCCATCACAGGTTGGCAACGCACTTGCGACTCCTCTGGTATTGCAAGTGTCTATGGATGGTGGTGATCACTTAACATCAGATAACCCATGTGTTTGTTTGCCTTCAATGATATAAAAAAAAAATAAAAAGAAGGTGTAATTTTTTTTCTCTTATTTGTGTTGTTAACCAATATGTGTTTCTGTGACATTATTCACTCTATACTTTGCAGTTGTCGTTAACAATGTACTGTAATGAATACAAAAGTTATGAAAAAGTACATTTTGTTTCGTTTGGTTGATGGAAGCCTAACCGCTATTGGAATGATTGGCTTGTTCACTAGACTATCTACAGCTTGAAGAAGGCATTTGAAAGAACGACAATTAGCTATTACGCTATAAGTATGTTAATTTAAATGTCTATAAATATGAATGGAAATCGATAACTGATAAATGGTTAAAATGGTTAATTTTTTAATAAAAAAATTACGTGAGAGTACAAGAATAGAGGATCTTGAAATGAAAACAAGACCATCTATTACTATCCCGGTGAACGGAGCTGTTAAGGCCTTGCTAGGTCAATAGCGTAGTCAGTTCGAGAAAAAAAAAACTATTATAATAACGGTATGCTGACCTGCCTCAAACATGATCGCACGCTTACCGCCAAGATAGGATATGCTAGCCATTGACATGCACATATAATGACTGTCAGATTAAAGTCATCTAGTATAGTGACCACTATAACCGAAAACCATTAGGAGCTTGTAGTCCGGTGAAGCTTGCTTCCGGTGAAGACCTTGCTAGGTCAATAACGTGGTCAGATCGAAAAAAAAACCGTTAGGCGCAGATGTTTGCCTTGAAAACAGTTTTAATTTTTACTTTTTAACACACAGAATTCAGTAATACTAGTGGGCGCTAGTGGTCGACATTCGACCATAATTAATTGATTTTTTAAAGTTTGAACTTTATTAGGGTTCTTTTGTCAAAGGGTATATATACTTCTATAATCATAGGTTTTCATCATGGCTACTCAGCTATTTGCCATTTGCTATGATTTTTAATTATATAAACGTTAAAAAAAATCTGTGTAAATGAAATTTGAAATTAATATAAATTTGAAACAAAAACCATGTGATAAATAAAGCTCTCAAATTTTAAGCAAACGTAACTTTACGAAAATAAATAAATTTAACGCAACCCATGACACAATTTTCAATTCAATTACACGACACCATGAGTGGGTGATATTGAATTAAATGTAGTCTGTTCATTATGAGAAATAGTGATCTGCCGAGTATCATCGTTTGGAAAAGTAATGGATGCACGATACAATCAAATGGTGAATCCGAGACATAAGTTTTTAATACTACCATTAGCTTTTGAAAATAAATTATTTTTTGTTGCTACCTGAAGTTGAATTGCAACATTGTAACCGCGGAGATCTAAGTTGTGAATTACTTTTATGAAAAAAATCTTATTTTGATTATACAAAGTATTATTTGGCTCATTTTTTTATTAAATCATCTCTTGATGTGAGTTCACCATAAAAAATAATAAACATTACAATAATAGTTATATGTTATAATATCATTGTTAAATGTAGGATGGAAAAACCTCCTTCGCAATCTTTCTTGAAGTCTTTATTGACGTGACGGCTGTCAAAATGTTTTTTTATTTACATGTGTGTATATGTTGTGTGAAATTCAAGCAGTAGTGTGAGTAGTGCATATTTTAATTAATTTAATGTACTTCTAATGCATTTTATATAAAATAAACAGCTTTCTGCACTTCTCGGCCATATAAACTTTAACTATGCTAAATTTCAAGTTCACCCGTTTACGGGAAATCGGTTAAAAAGGGGTGTAAAGATTTTGCTTCACGTATTAATATATAGATTCTACACAAAAGTTTAGAGTTATTGATTTTTTTGAAAATTTTTAAATATTATGTAGATTATTTTATGTCCAGTAGTTAGCTAATATTAATTTACCTTATATTATTTTTATTTTTAAAATCAACATTACTTTATTCTCTTTAGGCCCTGAGAAGTCGCTTAAAAGAGTCAAAACTACCATCGGTTCGGAAAACAACCCAGTCATCGAGAAGAACCGGCAAGAAACTCGTTAATAGAATATCTAATTTACAATTATTATAAAGCTTATGTTTGTTTTTTGTAAACTTAGATTACTTAAATCTGAGATAATTAATTATAGTTGTTATATATTTTCAAAAGTCTGCGGTAAAAGAAGCGTTTGCATTTAAAATCTTGACAAAAATAAAACATTCAAAAGATACGTTTATACATTATATGAATAATTATATAGAATTGTAATTAAGTCATGATTATACTGAATTTTTAACTTTTTATTGTTACAGAATGTTTATTCGGGAAGCAAGCTATGGAATTGGGATCCAAATGGTTTGCTGACCTCGGCCCTCCCTTCGGTGTGATGTATTGTATCAAATGTGAGTGTGTTGCGGTACGTATTTCTCTTTATAACAATCATTTCCTATATTTATAACTTAAATGTATTTGTATGTAATTGCATACTTTGCTATTTATAGAAAAATGAAAGTGTAACTACTTCCTAATTTAGTTATTTAGTGGACATATAGGAGGATTAAAGTTTCAAAGAATGGGGAGAGTTGATTAACTGTATGTTAACTGAAAGTAAATTCTAGAATCACTCTACTATTACGGTGAAATATTGGTAACCAAAACACATATAATAATTTGGTATATGGAGAATTAATGACTCGGTAGTTCTTAATTCCACTTTGGGTAATCGTAAATTGTTGAAATAGTTTTCTTTAAGTAATCTAAAAGTAAGAAGAAAGTCAATCATAATCATATATGAAGTCGGAAGGTATATCTATTGTTATTCTTTGTGTTTCGACACTATTGCTATTAATAAAAAGGCTGATTTTAATTTTGTACTACGTAATTTTTAATTTAAGTATTTAGTACCTGACCGACCGAGCCTAGCTCAGTTCTTTGAAAAATATTTTTAAATTAAAATAAACTGTTAGGTTTACCTGACAACATTAGCATGTTTTTAACCAAAAAAAATTTTCAAAAAAAAATTTAAAAGAGATACACCTCTTTTGCTGTCACTCGGATTCGAACTGGGGTTAGATGGATTTTCGAAGCAGCCGATTTCCATCTGAACTATTTTTGTTTTGACAGTGGCGGGGAAATTTACCTTTATATTCTAGCTATATTTTTTCATTGCCTAAAACTCAAATAAAAAAAGGTTTCTATGAATGAAATCTAGCAAGATCGATTTATCGCCCCCGAGACCACCTACACACTAAGTTTCACGGAAATCGTTAACGCCCGTTTCCAGTATCGTGAATATATAACAGTAAAAAATATAAAAGAATTGTTCGTTTAAAGGTATTAGATATCATGAATCTTTTCTTATTGTAGAAGAATAATAAGTATTCTTCTCTCATACATGTCCATAGAGATTTAAGTATGAAATGATTTTCTATATAAAAATAATGATTTACTAAGAATATTATTTATATATCAGGTACAAAAGAAACGTCGAGTTGTGGCAAAAGTGCACTGTCGAAATATCAAGAACGAGTGTCCTGAACCGTCTTGTGATACACCGGTATTGTTACCGGGCAGATGCTGTAAAACTTGTCCGGGCGATGTTAACCGTGAGTAGCTTTTGTTTTTAATTTATTTTATTTTTGGCAACCAATTTTCTACTAGACTAATACTGTCATTGTCGAATACTTAATGATATTGCATGTTTCTTGCGATTATTTCAATCTATACTAATATTATACAGCTGAAAAGTTTGTTTGTTTGGTTGAACGCGCTAATCTCAAGAACTACCGGTCCGATTTGAAAGTTTCTTTTAGTGTAAGATAGCTCATTTATCGAGGATGGCTATAGAGTATATATTATCAAGTTAAAATCAATAGGAGAGGAGCACTAATGAAGAATGTCTCAAAATCGGGCTATTTTTAGAGCATCCGTTGCGTGTCAGTGTCAGTATTATATGCGTTGCCATGGTAACATGATAACATTCTATCGGAAATATTATTAGCGTTTTCTTTGTGTTCCTGTTCAAAAGTTTATTCTACGTTATTTTTAATTCCAATTTTTTATTATAAGTAGTACGTTGCTATCGCAAACATTTTTAAAGTCTATTTTGTGCTGCTATCCTAAAAGGTTAGTAGTAATAATATTCGTCCATCAATACAGGCGAAGGAATTAATCCATACTACCGATTCTGAAGTTGTCAATATAGGTAGTTCTTATGTATTCTCAACCCAGTTTTCTTCTATGTCTAAGTTAATGTAAAGGTATAAGCGCCAAATCTTCTGTATAATATTTCGTAAATTTTTATCTCCTTAATTTTCAAGACCCCAGAATACATGCTCCGTGGTATTATTTTTCATTCATTTCACTTATGCATAATAAACAAACCATATTACATAAAACGCCGCGAATTTAACACAATATAGAGTCAAATAACACAAGATTATGAATAAAATACAAAATCTGTTTTGTCGGCCACGATAAACGTCGCCAAGCACATCGCGTTTGCTCCTACGTGAATATCTGTATTTAATAAAAATGAATAGTTATGTAATAAAATAAATAAATAGTAATTCTTCTATGGAACCAATTTGTAATGCTCTATCTTTTCATTATGCCATAGCTGATTCCTGTCATAATCTGTTCGTTTAGCCATATAACTTATGCAAACAATTTCGATGTTTCACATCTGCCAGGTGTCCCGTGACGGCTCAATTATTTTTTTCCGATCCACTTCACTTTTGCACAATCACCGAACTATATTACGTAAAGCACCGCCAACATTACACGATATAGAGCCAAATAATACAAGATTATGGATAACATATAAAGACCACTACATGGCATTCAAAGATCCCACCAAAAACTCCTAATTTTTGATATTCGTAAACTTACATTTCTGGCAATAGGTAAGTGTTGCATAAGTAAAATTTGTGACAAATATATTCATTTTGATAACATTTAAATAGCTGCTCTTTTATCTTATGTGTCTATTTTATGAATATTTTTAAATATCTTAATCAAGAGGCAAAATCAATATATAGTTCAAATATAGAAAAAAACTAATATAAATCGATACAATTAAAATGGTTCGATTAAAGATATAATAAAATCTAAAATCATAATTTAAACAGCGTCCAATCAGTAAGGTTTGCCACTAATGTCAAATGTTCATAAGTGAACTGGGTGCTTGTCTGGACATGTTAGCTCAAATCATGTTTTATCGAGTATCATAAAACTTCTTAATTTTTGTCCAAACGTCGCAATTTTTCTTTTTTTCATAATGCCTGTCCCATTATTATGTGTTTATTAAGAACAAAGCAATAGCAAAATTCGTTTAATATAAGCTTAAGAATATCAAACAAAGTTACGCACTAGATATAACACCGCGTTAATAAAGCAATGTTACTGATGAAATATAAAATTCTTTTTACGAATAAGTCTATAGAGAAAACTCTTTTTTTAGCTTACATTGTAGTCGGCATATAATCTGAGTTTTCCATTTTGGTACCGATATCTAACCAATTCTGTCAAGAGAATTGTTAACTTAGCTTTTCTGGAATTTAATTTAGGGATCGGAGTCGTAAGCAGACCAGTGGTAATTTTCATATAGGTACATATATATCACTATTGCTGTAATAAAGCGGGGGCGATTGTATTGTATAGGTCTTCTTTTTCTCATTTTATACTGTAGCGAACAGTCATGCTTGAAGTAATCACTGCAGTCTAAAGTAATTATTAATAACCAATCTTAGAAAGACTAGTGACTTAAACTGAAACAAGCCTCTATTAGGCTGTTGTTCCTTACATGTAATACAGACATTTTATAGTAGAGATAGGGGTGGCATTGATGCTTCCAAAGTCGAGTCTCTTCTTGCACCCAAAATGGTTCTTTTTGATGACATGCCTTATGCTGTATTTTAAGAAAAGTGCAAGGTGCGACGTAGTAGCTTCCATTTTGATACTAAAATACAAGGTCGAAATTAAAGGATGGGTGTCCCTCACTCAAATGAAGTGGGGGCATTAAAGTATTGCGTAAATACTGATGGAGGAAGAATGGGTCCTTGATTTACATTTTTTTGATGACGCAGAGTATGGGGGGTTCCGGGTAGTGATTACGTCATCTCTATTAAACCGAAACAGATTTAAATGAAAGTTTTACGTAAGCATGGGAGAGGAGGCGTACGCATTGCTTACTTTTGCTGACGAGGGGGAGGAGGCGGCCAGATTACAAAAATTCTGCTTACATAATACTTAGACGGCCCCAGGGGTGAGGCTCTGTTTAATTCTACATTTGAATTATTTATAAATATATTTTGATATATTTTATCATATTAGGCTTTAAGGCCCCAGTAGTGTGGGACTGATGCATTTGTAACCCACCTTAAGTCTAATCCAGCTGAGCTTTAAACGTCTTGTTTGATTCATAGTATAAAGCGGGAAATGCAATACACTCTTATTATAACGATGCTTTTTATAAAAGTTAAAATGTTTCAATTTAGTATAATATCATTGTGATTTGTTTCACGAATTGTAGAATACGCTAAAGGTCATTAAGTATTGAGTTAGGCTAGAATACATTTAATATAATTATTGGAATCCCTAAGGCAGTTTACATACGAGAGCTATTAAACTAGGTAATTAGATAGTAAACTACGTAATAAAAGTTAAAGGGTGCGTTTGACGATAGCATTTATGCCCGTAAGTGAAGTTTACGTAAACATATTTACTTTAATTTACTGAATGTCAAGTTAATTTACCGGCTTGTTAGCTTCTTTACTAACTTCATGAAGTGTTATAACTTAATTCCCAACGATTACTTTCTTAATTGGTTTTATCATTCACCCTTCTAATAAAGAAGCCACATATACTATGCAATAGATTAGTAATTCTTTTCTGTTTAATAATTCTTTAAAATCATATCTTTTTCTGTGAAGTTTCCTGGAACCTTTTATGATATGAATGATCGATTATTGTGTGAAAATGTTCTATATAGTAGTATATCTAAATTTCTTCTGAATGTGTGTATGAACTCACTGAATTCTTCCTAAACGGGTGGATCGACTTTCTTGCGTGTGTTTCAGTGGATCCGAGAATGGTTTAGAATTTTTAGACCCGGTAGGTGGCACTGCGGTTGGCTTTTAGGATTTTTTTAAATTGTCGAAGTAGGACAACGTCCGCAGAGACCGCTAGTAGTCGTATATATCTCTGTTTGTTGTTATACAAAAAATGTGTAGGTATATTTTTTTACCGAAGTTCAAAGTCATCATCTAATAGAAGGTCTTATTTATATAAAACACTGAAAAATACGTATTCTGAATTAACCTTATTTAAAACATGTTTGAGGACTTATATAATACTAGTCATATCCTGAGGTTTTACATGCGTCCTCTAAGCAGTAATTATTTTTGAGTCTTTATTTTATATTTATACTAACGGGCCCGGCAAACGTTGTCCCTGATTATAACATATATAAAAACCTTAACAAATTATGTATAAAAACTATCCTCATGAGTCACTTTATGTACTGATGAAAACCGCATGAAATTCCGTTCAGTAGTTAATCTTATCACGAACAGACAGACAGACGTGGTAGGAGACTTTGTTTTATACTATGCAATGATGTATATTATATAGTATAGAAGATGGCTGACAAAAAAGGACGGATTTTAATACAAACTTTCATGTTCTTATGCACCACTTTAGGGCTTAAATTTCCAAAAATTCTTCCTTAAGCTCATTTACAGTGTAAAAGGAACGCGCATGCAAATTGTTACGGCCCTAGCTCCAACAATAAGGGCTGTGCGTCTATATGTGATTCTTGACTTAGAGAGTTTTTTTTTTTTCGTACTGACTATGCTATTGGCCTTGCAAGGCCTTTACAGCTTCACCAGATTTTCACTTAAACAGTTATTCTTCTATATAGTTACTGTGTACAAATTTATATGTGTAGTTGTCAAAATATTGAAATGATACTTTAGTAATTGCGTCCACAGTCTGATGTCATACCTTTTTCGGCATGTTATTCGATATTCTAGAAACGGAAGCGGTTATTTAGTAGCTAATAAGCATTAATAGACGTTTTATGTTTCTAGACTTTATTAATTTATGCAATACAAGCGGCCAATGATTTATATGTATTGTCATCTCCATTACATTGGAAACGAATACCGCGGGCGACAGGTTAGTGAGTCACGGGCCATCTGTCGCGAAAACTATCAATGTGGAAATCGAGTTAATTATTAATATTTATGGATTTTTAGTAGATAAGTATGTATTCTATTTGATCATGATGACTATTGATATTTGATTGAATTGAACTAATTTGGTTTTATAAAATTATGTCATTTTAATACCTATTTGGTAGCCAAAGTCCAATACTTAAGTCCGTAATATTTTAACCATTCTGTTTCTAATAAATTTGTAAGACATTGTAACAAAACATTGTAACTGGGTAGTTTAATATATTCACGAGTATAATATGTAGTATATCTAATATAGGTACTTTCAGATTTATATAGATTTTTTCGGTTTATATCATTACTAGCCTCTGCCCCCGACTTCGTTCGCGTGGAATAGATACTTTGGGTTAACACTAACACGCAGCGGAAGCTCTCAAGAGGAAAATATCCCCGATTCTTAAACATTCTTCATTGGTGCTCCGCTCCTATTAATCTTAGAGTGATGATATATAGCCTATAACCATTCTCGATAAATAAGTTATATAACAATTTTTTTCAAATCGAACAAGTAGTTCCTGAGGTTACCCCCTACAAAGTCACATATTCACAAACTTTACCTCTTTATAATATGAGTATAGATTAAGTTTTGAACTCTACCTTAGACACGTTGTGGTTATTTTTTTTCCATACTGACTACGCTATTGATCCAGCAAGATCTTAACAGCTTCACCGGACTACCGACACGTTGTGATGGTAGAATATACATTGTAACTACAATAAAATATAAAGGCTCGTTTCCTAAAAAGAGATCACGGAAAATTATCCATATGAATTGTCGTACAAAATATCATTATATTTTTTTACGTACAGATATGTAGGGAAATATTTCAACTGTCATCAGCCATCGAGTCATCATGCATTATTTTTCTAAGTTATTTGCATAATGGGCAAATTTGCCGACTTGTAAAGGTAATTGCAGATCATAAGAAAGTATGCGTACGCGATGTGACAGGAACTGGCGATGACAAATGACAGGCGGGCGGCGCGGCGTGTAGCAGCTCCCACGACTGAATCTCATCAATATACATTAGCTTCATACACATATAAGCCCCGCATGCACCACCGTTTCATCTTGCTGTAGTAAAGTACTATTTAAGTATCGAATTATTGTCTATTTATATACAAGTCGTTATTGGGAGTTGTTACTGTGAAGTTGAGCAACCTGAAGGAATTATGCTTGTGCAGTGCTGCGAGGACGCTGACGCCGACGCCGACGCCGACGTCGCGTCTGCCCCGTGGCGTAAACTCATTACGACTATATCGAGAGCATTACAATGGCATTACTCAGATGCACTGGGCGCTGCGTGGTGGTGCAGAAATGGCACGCGCTGTTGCTCCCCCCTACGCCCGCACCAATGCTGCAAATATAGCTACTGCTGATGGTTATTCCGGGAGCGGCCGTCGACCCGCCACCCGCCGCGACGCCGTCTGCTCGCCTTTTTAGCGAATACTACTAAAGCACGGGAATTTTTTCGCGAACAAATATCTGCGATGTCAACGGACGCGATCATATAAAAAATCAATAAACAACTTTCACTGGAAATTTAATGTAATAAAGTGAGATTTTGTTTAGATATATATTAGATATACATTTGGTTCTGGAACGACGGTTCTGGTACTACGAACATCTTACCGTGTGTTTAATATTAGCCTGTAGATGATGTTTTTGAAATGTAATTAATTACGAATTTTAAAATTAGTAGTTTTACGACGGTTTCCAAATTTCATTTCAGCCTTTGTTCGTGAGTTCAAAAGAGAATGTTTCTTTGCTCTATATCTGAGATTATAGTTAATATGACCTTTATATTAAATTAATTGAAATGCCGATATGGCTTACAAGTCGTTAAAGCGTTGCGGAACTCTAAGCCGGCCGTAAAGTCTATCTGACGCTCGTAACTATAAAACGCATCAAATCTGATTCACAGTTGCCTTTGTGAGAAGACCAGTTGGCCAGTTGCCGGTTGCTCGCCATAGTATTATAGTATCGTGCTTTTAATAAATCCCGACTACCATACTGAGATTGTAAAACGTATACTTTTATATTGAATCCCTGCCAGGTGTTGCCGCAGTAAAGTAAATTGATTTCATGCCTCTAGAAGGGAAATGTCTCGAGAAGTGAATGAGACGGGGCTCTTCTTTATGTCAGTCGGCTCATCAACTGCAGATTTTATTGCAAGGAGCTTTTGTATGTAAGAAAAAATCGATTTGCGATTTAGTAAAAAAATACTTCATTAAAAATATTTCTTGAAAGGTGTTTAAATAAAGAAATTTATTTATTAAAGTTCTTATGTTTAATTTCTAAGGAATTAAATTGAGAGTCTATAACGTAATTTTATATGTTATAATTGTACGCTAAAAATAAATATATACATCAATAAATAGCAATTTCAAAAAAAGTTAATACTATTCTTTGCAGAAACTGTCTGGTCTTGGTACTAATTCTTTTTACTTATGGTTCTATGATTGATGGCGAAAAATAAAGATCTGCGACGTATCTTTAGGACGAAAATTTAATTAAGTAGGTATATTGGGTACATATACGTGTTTGATCAAGAAGGTAACGGGTTCGATTGTTAGTAAACCTAACTAAATTCGCAATTGGTAAGACTGGTTGAACTCGACAAATTGGACTGTTAATACTCAACAAAAAGTAGATTGTCCGTACCGAGTACGCTCGCTCAGTTTGTTGTGGTTCACACCCATATCAGTATGAAAAATTACCATACCCGATATGGGGTGATAACATATAAAAAATGTCTATTTCACGACATAACATGATATATGTTATTACGATAATATTTTATCATGTGAGGCAAGACGTGTCATATAACGTCAGTTGATTCGTTCACTGATTCGCTGATCATTCGATCACGAGTGTATCTAATTCAGTTTGTAGCGTGTGCCTCTAAGGAATTTGTTTTGTGCCGCACCGCACTACAGCGCTCAACCGATGCCGTCGTACAATCAATGTTTTAATATAGCATAATCTGTGTCTTTGCGTTAGGAATGCAGTCCACGATGCATAACTCACCGCGTTCTTATTTATCTGTGTAAAATCCTTTAACCTACCAGACGTATGTATATCTTATAACAATTATTGTATAGTCTATGATAGTCGTGTTATAGTTCATAGAGCTGGGCTACGAAAGCGTCGGATGAGAAAAGACTACATGTGGAAAAGATGTGAATGTTAAGATGGATGTTTGGTGTAATTAAAATAGATTGCATTAAGAATGAGCATGTC
This sequence comes from Antheraea mylitta, assembly GCA_014332785.1. Classification (NCBI taxonomy): domain Eukaryota; kingdom Metazoa; phylum Arthropoda; class Insecta; order Lepidoptera; family Saturniidae; genus Antheraea; species Antheraea mylitta. Next base: position 9,244,255 of record JACEII010000002.1, read on the forward strand.
AGAGGAAGTTTGAATATAGCACCAGTAACTGAGAACTTGAGGAGTAAAAGTTTAACATGGTAGGGACATATTATGAAAAGAGATGAAACTCATCTAACCAGAAAAGTATAATAGTAGTCCGTTGAAGCTATAAATGCCTTGGAGGACAATAGCGTAGTCAGTACAAAAAAAAAATGAATGATATAGAATAACGGAAACCCGAAAAGGGTATGGATGGATTGTGTGAGAAATGACGTATATAAAGTTGTGAATACTAAGATGACATCTTAAAGGGGAGATTGAAAAAGGAAAACACTTTGTGCTAACCTTACTTAGACGGGACAAGGCTAAGAAGCTGATGATGATTACCGTAGTAGACTGTATGAGAGTAGTATGAGACCGCACTGACTGAGGTTATGTTAAAGTCTTTGATAAAAAGTATTTACACAACGAACTGTAAACGTACTATGGATATTAATTACGGTGATATAATGGAGATGGTTCCTCGTGTTGCGATGTAGTAGTCATTATTTTAATGTTGGGTAATGGTGTCGTGTTATTGAGTGTGGTTACGGGGCTTATCTGAGCTGTTTGTGGTGTGAAATGCGCGCCTTGTAACGATGGAGTCAGTAGTATATAGTCTGTTGACGAGCGTGTGGTGGCGCCAGACCCATTTTGATTTACGTCGTACATTATTACTCCTTACGTAGGTCCGGCAATGGCCTCTATAATAGCAAAAAATGTTGTTACTCTGTTCTCTTAATGCTCCAGTTTCAATAAAGATATATATAATTATTAAATTGTAAAATGTGATCTATTATGCAAAATTAATTTTAAACTAACATATTTGAAATTATACTTCTTTTGGTGCGTTAGGGAAAAATTATGAGAGTAAATTTTACGATGCGCGCGCACACCATCACGAAAAACCGACACCATGAAGTTACCTATAGTCTACATTTTGTTTTTTTTTTTGTATTTGTTGTTTGTATTTCTTTGTATTAAAACTCGCAATGTATTAAATACCTTTTTTCCATTGTTAATGTCGTTTTTTCTACAAACGTAGAGTAAGGCGAAAAATAAATTTTTTGAAAAGATTTTTATCTTGTTACGTTAAAGAAGTATAACTTTTAACGCGTGTACATAAGTACACAAACATTTTTTTTTCAAACTGACTACGCTGTTGACCTGACGAGATCGATTAGTATAGTTAGATTAATATAAAGTAAAGCACTGTGTAGTTCGAGATATCAAAAATATGCGAAATATGAACACAAATTATTTATAATGTCTGTCAAAAGCCATCGTGGTTTTTAAATTGCCACTCATTGATACTGTGATGTACAATTATTTCCATGAACTAGGCAAAAATATCAAAATATAAGTATTATATAAGATGTTCATCCGTTACTGTTGTTATGTATAATATATTATATAATTCATATTCTACAATCTTACTATGTAGAAACTAAAACCAGTTGAAATGACCAGGTTTAAGGCCGTTGAGTTGTTAAAACTGGTACAGTGTGACAACATTAGTATGGTAGATGACGTCAAGTCGTGATTTTCGTAATTTAGTACGTGTTTGTTGAAATAATGCGAAAATGTACTTGCGCAAATAGAGAACATACGCGATGTGCAAACATGACGGTGGCGTCGAGACGTCCGGCGCCGTGGTGCGTCCGCGCCACTCCGCGCCTCACCGAGGACACGCACGATCTATGTACTAAATCAAAGATTTTATTCTGGCGAATTACAGTACATTTAAAATGTAATTAGGTCTCCGCTTTCAACTGTGTTGTTGTGTGAAAGTTTGTCGCACTATATTGTTGCATGCTATTAACTTGATCTTTATTTATATTACTACTGTGCCCGGGACTTCGTCCGCGTGGAAACTTATGTAAAAGACAGTGATTAATAAATTCGTCTCAATTTATTAAGTCCATGTACTTTTTTCCCTATACTTAGATCGCGTCGTCATTGAAATTACAATAAGATTTGGCACAGTGGACCGATTTTAATTATTCAAAGACAAGTTATTGTCGAAAATAAGCTTTATGATTTCTTTGCATGGTGTTTATGTCGTTTTACTGTGAACCCTGTAATTTTGCAGTTGTGCGTATTCATACAAACAGACAGACAGACAGACATTTCTAAAAATGATTAAAATGTATTTTATTATTTATTTCCAGACACTTGCAAGATATTTTTTCACGTAAATCGAAAAAGTACAGACACGTAGGATTTACGTTTTTATTATATATATTATAATTATCTGTATATATTAAACGCTGAAAATAAGACTTATTAAAATATATATATATACATATAATAAAAATACAATTACTTCGAGGCTCAAACACGCTAATACTACTAAACGCATCGGTATCAGACTATGATCATTCGATGTGGATGGTTCTCGTGGATGGTTCTAAATTACTTCTTTTTGGATTCCATTAACCTTTTAATTTTTTTTCTGTATATGCTTAGTGAAACAAACGAGTGTCATCTAGTATATTATAGTAATAATAAGTAATAATCTGATATATATATATTCTACATCTAATATCTAAAGATAGAAAGTGCCTTAGTATATTTTTACCACTCTTCTACGTCTATGCATTACTTTTATTTGCTAAAATTAAATAACTGCTATATATAAACCCCGATTTTAATAGAGTTACAATCAAATACGAAATCGGACGTACAATTTCTAGATATAACTCAGAGGTCTTAAAATCAAATTGCTCTATTCGATATTACTTCACATCCGTGTGTCACCGCTATTACACCTTTCAACCGAACCTAATTTGTCAGTCAACTAAATGATCAGTTTCGATATTTTTTCTCTCGTACTGACTATGCTATTGACTTAGCAAGGTCTTAACAGCTTCACCAGACTAATAAAGCGAGCGCTTAAGGCACTCAGCCGTTTAGTCATTGTCGATATATAAGGTTCACTTATGGTTTCTTAGTTGAACCTTATTTAGAATTTATTTGCATTACGGAATATAGTGTGTGAAAGAAAACTTAAAAAAAGAGAATTTAATTATAAAATATTGTTCTTTCTTTCCATGTGAGAGAATAAAGAATATATTTATGGCTTTCTTGTTAGGTACAGTAAGATAGAATATCTATCTAATACCTTTAAACTAGCAATTCTTGTATATTTTTATATTTGTATATATTCAGGACCTCGGAAACTGCGTCAGCAATTTCCGTAAAACTTAGTATGTAGGTGGTTTCGGGGATGATAAATCGATCCAGCTAGTTTTCATTCATAGAACACTTTTTATCTGAGTTTTCAGGCAATGAAAAAATATAGCTAGAATATGAAGGTAAATTTTGTCGCCGTTGTTAAAACAAAAATAGCATCGGCTACTTCGGAAATCCGTCTAACCACAGTTCGAATCCGAATTACAGCAAAAGAGGTATCTTTAATTTTTTTTATTTTTCTAATGAAAACGCTAATTTCGTGAAGCAAACCTAACAGTTTATTTGAATTTAAAAATGTTTTTTAAAGAACCGAGCTAGCGCGGTCGACCAGGTTCTTTTCTTCTTATTTATGTAACTCAAATATTCATTCGTGATGTGTCTTCAATAAATATATCTACACGGTACTTGTACTAGAAAATGCTAGAATTATAATATACGGCTTCCATTATCAGTTATATAACAATGTAATTACTTTATGCAACCTAACGTACACTTAGTAAATATTCACCTCCGCTATATACTTAGTTGATTAAATAATTACACTTGATAATGTATGTTCATAGCATATTATAACGATTGAGATGTGATACAGTGACAACTGAACGTACTTACGATAAATCCAATTTATCTAATCATTAATGTTATTGTTATTGACTTAATATAAATAGGCAAGTATTGGCGCCACAAATATGAGGGTAATAGGTCCGTTCACACGTTACGACAAAATCTTGGAAAGGTGTGTAGAAGGAGGTTGTTTCATGGAATCGCTTCAAATGCGGCACGCGTCTCCATCGCCGAATTCTTATTTAAACACTAACGGTACATACAGCTAGTATAATAATAATTTAGTAATGTTTATTTAAAGAAAAAAAAAAAAAAGATTTCGTAGTACAGAAAAGTATACTCGTTTAGTGAAAAGGTATTTCATTATTTTACCACGGAATTTGAACAACGAAACAGAAGGCCGTTTCTTTCTTCTCACTATGTATTTATGTTATATGATATTTTTGTATTGATTACGTTATGATTAATTTTAAAATAAACGTTCAATCTTATAGTTGACATATACAAACGATATATTGCAAAAAATATTAATTACCATTTGAAGACTTTTTGTTAAATATACCGTGAGAACTTCGATCATATCCAAATGGCAAAAGTTCAATGGTATTTAAAATAATTGCAAATTATAATATATATGATATTATATTTGTATCCAAGTATTAGTGTAATACGTATCACCTAGTGTTTTGTATACATATATATTGTTACAATATTTTAATCTTAATAAACTGTACCATTTATTTATAACGTTAGTCCCGAGTAGCAACGTCGTTAATTGCTTCAATTCAAATTCCCCAATATGAGTTATAAACAATTGATCATTTGCATTAATTTTACAATATATAATACTTACTGTGTACCTTAATATTGTATTAGCTAATTCATGCTCGATTCGTTGGTCATTAAAAATAATGGCAAAGGATCAAATGAATCCAAAAAATATATATGCTAGAACCATTTACGAAAAATTTCGCATGTGGCGGTAAATTTAGTAGTTTTGAAGTTGTTGAGCCTCAAAGGAGCTGTATTTTCATTATATATGTATGCGCATATAAGTAGAAATATTTTTTTTAATTCGTTTCTGTATGCATGTACCTGTGTGCACTTAATTTTCTAATGCTTGTCATTTTTATCCGGTTATTTAACCTGACGGTTTTGTCAATGTTCCGTTACTATGTGCTGTTTTAGTAACTATCCTCACCTGGTGATTATCATTAGAGATTTTCTGTTATATCACACACGGAATGCACTATAACATCTGTCAATCTTGTCCGTCTTTTAGCCGCGATTGAAAATATTCTACTTTGTATTTCATGAGCTGACGCGATATATTAAAGAAAATGGTAGACATTTGTAATTTATTAAGGATTCTGTTCATCCTTATTCTAAATACATTCAAGGTTGGTGCAGAAACACAGTTAAATAAATGGTGTATTATGCATGGACGTCGCGTACAGGAACATTGATTCTGATAAAACAGTAAGACTGCATTTTCTGCGAAGAAAAGCATCGTGATAAAATCATGTTATATTGATAAGGTATATTCGTACTTACTTGACTATCTCCCACTGTCAATTTGAAAAGCTGTCTTCAGATACATATTGGTGTTTTGGGCTGCGCTTAAAATATGTGAGTGGTTACGCAAAAGGTACCTCAAGGGAAAATAATTGATTTCGAGTAAATCGCATTATAGTTTTGAGTAGAAATGACTTTCGGCTCGAGCGCAGGATTAGGGTGCGGCGTGATTTAATGTGAATCATCTATAGGCGAGGGTAAACATGATTGATTGGGTGGCGAGATGAGGTGAGGCAAAACACGAACTTCACACTTTTAACGAAAAACCCAGAAACATTTGAAACCCCATCTGTATATACATAAGACTCAAATTGTTTTGTCGGCCACTCGTTCTACTAGTATTACGCGGTACGCGCTGACTTCCTAGCGCCCTTTGATAAATGCCGCCAAACACACCGTGCTTGTGCCTAGTTCAATTTTTGTATTTAGTATTTAATAAAAATGAATATTTACGTAACAAAATAGATAACAGTCGTTATTATATGGAACAAATTTGTAATGCTTTACCTTTTCATTATGTTATAGCTGATTCCTGTCGTAATCTGTTCTTTTAAGCATATAACTTATACAAAACAATTTCGATGTTTCAAATCTGTTAGGCGTCCCGTGACGGCTCATTTTTTATGTCAGTAAGCAACTTCGTCAGTACTATAGATAACATTAAAAAATAAAACTAAACTAAAAATTTAACAATACTAAAAAAGTAAATACTGATTGTAGAAACTTACCTGACATCACATAAACTATTGTGCCCTGTGTGTAAGGTGTAATTTTGCCAACACTGCCCAGACTCATTAAAAAATTAATTAAAAAAAAAACTACGCCACAAAGCCGAAACACAACAGAATCAAAACTCGTTAAAAAACCGTTGCTAACCCCTTCTGGTCACTTTTTTCGTAACCACTTACATATAAATACTATATACACGTCTATTTTATATCTATCTAGTTCCTAAATATCAATCGCTTATGATCTAGCAGTAACAATATTTACTAATGTTATTTACTGGCATAAAATAATGCTATCAAACAAAAACTTGTAAAAAAACAAAGTCTCGTAATTCAGTTCTTCTACCGTAAAAAGTAAGATCCATGTAATACCAAGCCGGTTACTTTATTAAAGTTCCTACTTAAGGGACCTTCTGTCTTAAGGTATTACGTTATTAGCTAACTTGACAACATACTACAGTGACCATATTAATATTAAAAATTCTTTATGTTTTAAATAAAATAGATTGACTTGGCCACCATATGAAAACGCAATGTATCTCACAAGTATTATATTGACCAATATTGTTTAGTGCGATTGCCAAGTCAATATATTTTATTTTAAACGTAAAAGATTTTTATTATTGATATATATGATAAATTCAGGCTTCTAGTTTTATCCACAGTGGAATTATAGGGCGTCGAAAATGGTCTGAATTGCTTCGAGAAAAGGATATAATCCACCGGAGTCATCACTTGCGCGGGGGACGAGGGAACTGTTCGAGGTATAAAGGATATAATAGTACGGCCGTGCCGCTTTGTAGTCCGTAGAAGCTATTAAGAGTTTACTAGGGCAATAGCGTATTCAAATCGAAAAAAAAAACCGTGACGCTTTTTGATCGACTTGGCGGGTGCACTGCAATTACTCTCAAATTATTGAGAAAAAAAAAAAACAAAGTAGTTTAGAAGTGTTACAGGAGTTGAAACGAAATTGAATCGTTTGTTTTACTTGCTACTGATTGACACTACAGTATTTTTATTTATTTGTTCGAGGTCAGAGTAGTTTTCTTTTATTATCTATGTGTCATCCCACGCAACGACTAACAGAAACTAACCAGAGCCTCGATAATTAAACATTATTCGTTTAAAATAGAATTAAATCAACGATTTTAGTGGATAATAAAAAGTCTAGCTTTCAATAATTACTTACATAAAATAAAATTTACAAGCTTAAGTATCTTGCAAATGAAATGTATATTTATATAAGAGGAGAGAATTTTATTACTTATTTGTTTCCATTAAAAGGGCATTCAGTTAAGATAAGTCTCCTTACTAATATTATAAATGTGAATATAAGTTTACTTGTTTCTTACGTTTTAACGAAATCATTACTTAAACGATATTCATGGGATTTTATATATATGTTGTCAAGAAAACAGCAAAAGGATACAATGTACCCATCATCTAAAAATCTACCGTTACCTAGGAATAGATCAAATCCAGATTAAAGCGAGCAAAATTGTAAAGAGAAGTTAGTTTATTATAAACAAGATATAAGTACAATAACGTTTAATATTTATATATTTCTTTTCATTTACTAGGAGTCAAATGTGATCTCAAAAAAATGACTGTTCTGTAATTAATAGGTACAATTCTCGTCAATATTTTTATCGCTCTGAATATAGCTGTAAATTCGGGTTTGCACATATAAAAATCTTGATAAATTGTATACATAAATCTTCCTCAGGAATCACTTTATCTACTGGCGAAAACCGCATGAATTGAAAACCGTTATTAGTGTATATTTATGCTTAAGTTGTCTCGAGGTCTACAATGTTGTCTACAATGTATCTGGGTGACCGAGCCTAGCTCGGTTCTTTAAAAAACATTTTTTAATTTAAATTAAACTGTTAGGATTGCCTTATAAAATTAATAATTCTTTATATATATATTTCTTCTGCTATCACTCGGATTCGAACTGGGGTTACACGGATTTTCGAAGCAACCGTTTTTTTATTTTGCTATTTTTATTTTGATAGCGCCAGCGAAATTTAACTTTATATTCTAGTAATATTTTTTCATCACCTGAAAACAGAGTTAAAATTTTTCTATGAATAAAATCTAGCTAGATCGATTTATTGTCCTCAAAACTACCTATATACTAAGTTTCACGGAAATAGATGACGCCGTTTCCGAGATCCTGAATATATACAAATATAAAAATATACAACAATTGCTCTTTTAAAGTTATTAGGGTATTAGATAGATTACATACATATATTTATACATACATTTGTTTTCAGAGAGGACAAAAAGCGCTTTGTTAGGTGGTAGAGCCACGCTAAAGCTATTATTGATTTCAGCATGAATGGGTCGGATCGCTTGGGTTTCTACTACCCCCTCACAGAAAACCGATGTGAAGTAACAATGCTTGCATTGTTGCGTTTCATTCGGTCAGTGAGAGCGTCGTAGACTCCCTTCTCTTCCCTTTCCCCTTTCCTCCCTCTCCACCTTTCCTCCAACACCCCAAGCACAGGCTAACAAAGCACTTGCAACTCCCCTGGTGTTGCTAGTTTCTATGGACGACGGTGAAAACTTAACACCAGGTGACACGCATATTTGTATGCCTTTTATTATTATTATTATTTATTTTATTTATCAGACAACAAGGGTCCACAAAAACAAATTACATACATTAGTACTAAATTAAAAATTAAATTAAATAACTAAATTAATATGTGCCTTTATACAAATGAATATGAAATAGGATGAAAAGATGAACATCACAATATTATATGACAACAGATAGCCAGTGTTTCATAAAAGGACTGTCGTACATGTTTGCCATTGTTCTCATTATATTATTGGGACTATCACGAAGTCTACCCAGGATGGATGCTATTCTCTTACGGATTATAGCAAAGAAATCATCAACCCTAGCATTTGCAAACATCCCGGAAGCACTACAAAATCGTGGTAATCCCAATAACATTCTAAAAATATTATTATACTGGACACGCAATGCATTAATAGTCCCCTTACTGAAGTTGATCCATAAGCTGCTCGTGTAAAAACATTGACAAAATGCTTTGAATAGTTGGATTTTGACTTCATCACTACAGCGAGCAAACCTACGAATCAACATATTCCCTCTAACTGCGAGCGCTCTACGTTCTCTTTCTATATCATTATTGTCTTTCATGTCCACCGTCATAATGTGGCCCAGATATTTAAATTCATATACTCTATTCAAGGGTATACCATAAAGATTTATAGGGGGTACGTCTTCTGAAAAGTTTTTACCAGCAGTGAATACCATATATTCACTTTTTTTGATATTATACTTTAAGCCATGTTTATTAGCATAGGTCTCACAGACAAGTAACAGTTTTCTTAGAGCACCAACTGAAGGACTGAGGAGTACCATATCATCCGCATAACTTATATTATTAATCATCTGATTATCTATCGTGCATCCTGCATGAATTCTGCATAACTCATGGATAAGATCATTTATATACAAGTTAAAAAGTTTTGGGGAACTTATACCCCCTTGTCTCACCCCACAATCCAACCTGTATATATCAGAGGTATCTCCAGCCCATCTTACATAATTTTCTTGATGTCCGTACCAATGTCGAAAAATGTTAATAAGTTCGTGTGGTAAACCGGTATTCCTTAACTTCCTCCATAATATGTTATAGGAAACTAGATCGAAAGCTTTGGTTAAATCTAGAAAACAGGCATAAACAGGTGTTTTTCGGCTAGTATAGTACCTGACTGTCTGCTTAAGAGCTAGAATGGCATTCTCTGTTGATAGTCTGGGTTGAAAACCGAATTGAGCATCATGTAACTTAATATATTTATTTAACTGAGTATCCAGTAAGTCATCAAATACCTTAGCAATTATAGTAGCTAGTGAAATTGGTCTATAATTATTTATGTCAGAAACATCACCTGTTTTATTTTTAACAATAGGAACTACTACCGTTTTCATTAGATCACGCGGAAGGTAAGAATGCCTTATACATAAATTGTAAAACATACAAAGTACTCTATCCAAACGAAACCCTGCATATTGGAGGTGCTCAATACTGAGCCCATCATGACCGGGTGATTTTCCACGAGCTATGTTTTTTATGATATTTTTAATATCGCTACTTTTGAAAAGAATAATATTTTCACTTTTCTTGTGCTCTTTATCTTCCTCGATTTCAATGATTTGATTTGATATATGTTCCGTTTTAACTTTAAAATGTCGCATGAAATTATTTGCGATACATTTAAAATCATTTACACCATCTATGCTCATAGGCAGACCAGGTTTACCATTGAGTTTTTGAGTACTTTTCCAGAACTGACTGAATTTTTATGACATAAAAAAAAGTTTAGCAAGGACTGTAGTGTAAGTACATTTGTAATCCAAAAACTGTCCGCTGCACCGTAAACAGATCTACAGTCCGTTGGTAGTCGTTGCTTTTATATCGGACGAAAGACTCGGCTTTAGATATCACCATATATGATGCTCGTTATCCAGTCGGAGGCAATTGTCGTCTCCTACTAGCCGGCAAATATAACGTGTTATATATAACATAATTAACGATAATGACTTTGTTGACTCCGATTCTCTTTGAAGATGTACCGTGTAATAGCAGTCAGATGTTATGCACTCTGATATCAACTGTTTCTGAAATTATTCGCCTTTGCATTTTCATTTAATCACCACTTAAGTGACGTTTTATGAGCAGCGTCGGCCGTCTGTGTAAAAGCGGCTTAATAATTTACATACATTCATAAACCTACATATTTCGCACTCGCGACTAATGAATAAAACAAGCGTCTGTCATAACGTATGTGTACAATTTATGCACGAAATGTTTTAGTATAAATTGTACTGAAATCTTTTGTGTTGAAATGTTATGCTTGTGCTGGTTTTCTTTCCTTTTTATAAAATGCTTGGGATAATTTGCCAGCGTAGGTATTCCAGTATGAATTTGCTCTTTGAAGTTAAGATTAATTTTATGATTGAAAAATATTTGCCTTTCAATTTTTCCTTTCCAAATTGAATTCAAAATAAACACGTGTCCAATCAAAATATATTGAAAGAAATACGGGAAAGAAAACAATCAAACAAATTACTAATAGGTATGCAAAGTCGTATTTACAGAACTATATTTAATTATTTACAATAATAATGTAAAAATATTTGGGCATATCGTGTAAAGTATGTGCATAATAGGAGTGTATGGTAAAGGCATAAAACATCTTCAGAAAAACGTGGCTAGTTGTGAGTAAAACTACCTGTTAAACAAGATTTGTAAGATTCAAGCATTGTCTAATCAGATTTTCGATTTGTTATTATTTGTTTATAAAATTTGATATCCTACTCTATGTATAAGCAGAATACACAGACTGCGTACCCCGGTGAAGCTGTTAATCCCTTGCTGGGTCAATAGCGTAGACAGTTCGAGAAAAAAAACACAGACTGTTCCCTATAATGCAGTATAGCAATCGTTTGGCAATGCCTGTAAATGGTTTAGTGTCCGCCAGAATGATAATGCTGAGAAATAATTCAGAGTTTCGGCCGAAATTGTGATCAAGGCCGAAGTGTAATTAATGAAAATTATAATGTGGTTATGATCTGAAATAGTCTGTTTTATTATTTTAGAATTTTTGCTAACATTATTACCTAAAATAACATAAGCACATAAAATATTATCAATATATACGCAATTTCGGTTTTCTGCTTTTATAATTAATATATTTGTTCGGATGCATTTACAAAAGGTAACATAATAATAAGAAAGTAGCTTCTATAAATTTGTTTACGTCTATTGGACCCATCTTTTATACACTTAGCTAACTGATTTTCGGCATCATTCTCTCTATTAATACCACGTCGAGAAAAATCTATCATAGCTTATATTATTTTATTTTATCACTGAAAAAAGATTTAGCCTATGTATTAGCAAATTAATAATTATATTATGGTGTTTTTCAACAATACATAGTTGATAAATGATAAAATGTTAGTTATTGCGTTTTCTTCGCAGAGCTGCTTTATAAAATATTCAATCATGTTGAGTTCTTTCCATTTTAGACATTTAGTTAGTAGTTAGACAAGTAGTTTAGTGTACAAAATAACAGTATTGGAACAAACTTAATAAACTGTATAGGCGGATACAGAACACAAACGCTAATTACGCTGGAGGCGAAGAATATAAAACTTAAAATGCTTGCTACTTATAGCTAAGTAGCAAGGAGGTTTGGCCGAATTTGGCCGAAACTGATATTTTAATCTGTCACTATTGATTTTTAATATCGTATTAAATGGTCACATAACAGGTAATGTACGAGTATATCTACAGAAAAAATTAAAAAAAAATAATATCGTAATTAACACATATAAAATCGCCTGCGATTACTAATGTAATATTCGCTGTATAATTTTACACATCGACTGAAAGTAATTACCCTTAATCCGTGTAAACTATACATTACTTTGTAAATTTCTTGCAAAAACTCTAATTTAATTATTTTCCCACGGTTCATTTAAATTAATGTCTATAATATACGAATGTTTCACGCTGACGCTATACAGTGATATAGTTTTACGCATTTGCTTTGGTTGACTCGTAACGAGTGTCGACGAACCGATATCGTTATCGGCGTAAAGCAATACAGTATGGCTTTGCTATACTATGTACCTATAAATTCCATTGAATAACTTAATTATCTGTAGTACGAAACAACTGACTCGATTTTTGTTACAATCTTTTGTTTTGTTTGCAATGTTTGTTAATTTGTTTAGGTGAAATCTTGCAAGCTCAATTAGAAATTTATTACGTTTGACCTACGACTTTGCAAATTTGCATGTTTATTTAGTCCTGATTACAATAGACGATATTGGAGATTTTTTGGCTGGATCGTAGGCTGTCATGTAGTGGATTTTATATTTTATTAATATTCTTGTGTTATTTGACTCTATATTTTGTAAATTTGATGGTGTTTTACGGAATATAGTTAGTTTATCGTGTATAAGTGATGTGAATGGAAAATAATACCACGGAGCATGAAATTTGGAGATACCACAAAACCTCCCTGGAAGGTTCTAACAAGGGATCCACCATATTGTTACAATATTGAAATAATCACACGACGCTGGTAATATTATTGTATTGTAACGTCCATTGAAACAAAACATTGACACTGGCAAGTGCTTCTGTAGAGCCAAAACAAAAAAAAAGAAGAAGAATAGACGAAAGTGAAGTAAAAACAAAATGGCGAATTCAAAATGGCCGCCATACACAACGAGAAAATAAATTGCGATTACAACTTTTGGCGCCATCCATCGTATGAAAACTTGTTTTTAAAAATATTCTTTAAATATTAATTTGTTTATATTCCTAACGTTATGATTTAATACCAGCATTGTACTAGTACTCTTAAGGGAAATAATAATACGATGGTAAATTACTGAACTGCTCGATACTTGATAAATTTCAATTAGTTTATAAAAATAAAAGAAAAGTACAATATTGTAAACAAAATTTATGTTAAAAGTACTAAAAAAATCCTTAATTCTAATTTAATTATAAATAATTAAATACCTTTTAAGGAATACAAGTTATAATAAGTTATTCTCGCACGTTATTTGATATGAACTTTGTGATCGTTTTGGTAGAAATCTCATGATGTATATAACGAATTCGTAGAGACGGCCACGCTTTATCGCTTTGAGCCGTGTTTAGTTAACAAGCTAGAAGTGTATCGCAAGCCTATGAGGCGAGTATTACGTGCGTAAAAGGTCACAGGCGAGACGCGAAGGCTATTCGGAAAGTAGACTGGCGCCACCGCAGCGCGCTCTCTGTCTAAACAAATTCGATAGGTATTTTGTACATACGCGGTCCGGTGGAAATGTAATGAATATTACACTATACGACTTTAATCATTTCAATCTAGCACAAGACTGCGATTAAATACAAAATATGGACTTTAATGGAATATAATTGTATTTATAGGTACATATAAAATTTGTAGGGACATTTAGCACTACATAGTAATCTAATATTTGCATAAGAGCTTGTATAAGTAACACAACGGTGAATCTTTTTTTTTATTGTAGCACGACAAAGTGACTGCACTATGCCTGATGTTAAGCATAGTCTAATCCAAAAACATCGGCAACCACCGCAAGACAGATTATCCATCGACGGTCGCCGCTGTCATGCCGGCCATAATGACGAAAGTCACCCGGTACTATATATGTATAGGCTGATCCCGAAACGCGACGCGTAGAAGCGAGTCCCTATGACGGGCTTTTTCGCCATATACATGGTGGTTGCGACTCATTCGGGCTGTAAAACCCTACCACCCTGCTATCGCCATTGCCTCGTTCGTTAATCAGCAGGATGCACCACGTGCAGGTGAGGTTGGCTTGGGTGTCTCAAGTCTTAAGATGTTACTCGACACCCCTTACACCCCCTCTCTCATCTCATTGATACAGATAACTAAACTATTTAGAACGTTAGTACAGAAAAAGAAAGAAGGTACCTTTCATTCAGAAAAGCATTACCTTTCCCGAGGAATAGATTAAATCTGCATTAACGCGAGCTACGTTACAAGCAAAATCTTAATATTACACCTAATATAGTATTCACAGATCTTATTAGCTTGTGCGATACATATAAATTACAAAATGAAGTCCTCCACCGCGTCTGTCCGTTCGCGATAAACTCAAAAATTATTAAATTCATGCAGCTTTCATTAATAGATAGAGTAATTCACGAGGATATACCTAAGCCAGGTATATAATTTTTTTTTTATTGTAGCACGGCAAAGTGACTGCACTATGCCTGATGGTAAGCAGAGTACAATCCAAAAATAATAGCGACCACCGATTGACACACTGTCCATCGCCGGTCGCCACTATCATGCCGGCCTGTAAAAAGTTGGATATGCACAGGCTGATCCCGAAACGCGACCCGCAGAAGTGAATCACTATTACGGGCTTTTTCGCCATATACATGGTGGTTGCGACCCAGTCGGGCTGTAAAACCCTACCACCCCGCTATCGCCATTGCCTCGTTCGTTATTTCGCAGAGTGCACCACGTGCAGGTGAGGTTGGCTTGGGTATCTCAAGTCTTATGATGTTATTCGACACCCCTTACACCCCAATTAATTAATTAATTTGTCGGGATTATTTGTAAATGACTAAATGTTGGAATTGTCGGTATAGGCGCCTGGGAGCTTTCGTCCAAAATGATGCCTAATCCCTTTGATATACAACAATAAAACAATTGAGATGATAAACGATGCAGATCGTTGTCCGGTGAAGCTGTTAAGACCTTGCTGGGTCAATAGCGTAGTCACTTCGAAAAAAAAAACGATGCAGATGAAGTTGCGGGTAATAACTAGTATAATATAATGAAAAATACTGGGCGTATTTAGAAATAACATCATTTTAATAAACCATTCAGAGGCTACAACTAGTCGCCGGCCTTATTCCTTCATGTGTAACTTTTGCGCAATGAATGGGCTTGTTAGCCCTATGTCTGGATGTATATACGTATGTCAGCTGTGTGGAAAGGAAAATATAAATCAGGCTTAGTTTCGTATTGGTTGGCCGTGTGTTATACTGATCTCCCATTGTGGTGTTAAGAACTTTATCATTATATTTATTAATTTCGAATAGATATAAATAACATTTGTGTAATAATAGAACTCAATATACAATATGCGCTTAAAATGCGAATAATTCAATAAAGCTAGAGTGCATTTGAATTGCAAGAGCATATATAACTTTGACACATTTAAATTAGTTCTGGTTTTATTCTGAGGACGAATGCGTGGGCAGTTGGTGTTCTGATAGTATTATCGATTCAAGAAAGGAGATAGAAATAACTAGGCAAACATGCAATACATTATTTAAAGCAGTTGTTATCTTTGAAAGGAGTTTTTAGTATTTATTTCTCGCTTGACGTACTTTTGGACATATACTTTGTATGATTATTCCTTTGCTGCTAAAATCTTAGGTAGTTACTGGATTATATATGATGATATAAGCTACTTCCTCGAAAAACAGGCTATTCAATGTAAAAAAATCGTATTTTAAATCCGTCCAATAATTTCAAAGATTAGGATGTAAAAAAAAAAGTTCATTCATTTAGGTCGCATTAATGTTGACTTTATATACCCATCGGGAATATTACCTTGTTTTTGGATGACACATACTCTATGCCTTTTAATGTATCCCTGAAAATGTGTATACCTACCAAATTTAGTCATGATTAGTTCAGAAACTAAGATATACATATCTTATGCCGTACACGGCTGGCTATGTGTATCCAACTCGCCTCCCTATAAAGATGTAGCCAGGCGGCCATCACCTTGCTAGGCTGCCACAGGGGCGTTTCTCAGGAGAGAGCCAGACCGGTCCCTGGCTGCCACTAATTTGTGTCGGACGGTACACTGTGGGGTTTTAGTTCGTGCGAGTTGGACATAACCCACTCTCTCCCCCGAGAGGGTGGTTATCCATAAGGGATTTACTCACGTTAATAAAAAAAGGTATACATTTAAATTGTATGAACGTAAACGTGAATATTATACAAGATTAAAAACGTCGTTTGATCTCAATCGCAATCAATCGAGGATAAAGACATCGGCCATTACCCAAGGACGTGACACAATCGCAAGCTCATAAACGGGTGAGGCTAAGCGTTAATGTATGCAGTTTTATGGTATGCGCGTGCGCCGCTTATGATTAAGGGCTTGGCGCCGTTTCCATACTTCTTCATTGTTCATAGAACTACGGCGCCGGTCATTCGTTCATATGTAATTTTATGATCCGACGCTTGCAAATGCCGTTTTCTCTGCATTTTAACTGCGTGCCTCGAATACAATTCCATTCTGTCCTCGAACATCTGTTTTGAATTTTAAAATTTCAAAGGCGTCTGTTTACGTGTTCCGAATTGTTTTTTGAGAAAGCCTTTCGTTTCATTAACCGATACGTTTTGAGGGTTCCGATAAATGTATGTTACGCAATAGGTTCATAAGTGCATCAACGGATCAGGAATCTGAGTCACGAGCTGTTTTTGCATGAGAATGGGGTCGTATCGAGATTTACGTAAGAGATGTGGGGTGTTTGGAATTAAGTGGCCGAGCGGTCTGTTCAATAAGTTCGCTTATTACGAAATACTCTTTGGTAATAGCTATTTAAAATGTGACTTTTTTATTTTTGGCAACCACTTTTTCAGATTATTACCATTGTCGTGTAGTTAATAGAACCTTCCAGGGAGTTTTTGTTGCATCTCAGAATTTCATGCATCGTGGTATTATTTTCCACTCACTTCAATTATGCATAATAAACTAACTATATTACGTAAAACATCACCAATTTTTCCAAAATATAGAGTCAAATAACACACGATTATGAATAAAACATAGAATCTACTACATGTTAGACTAAAATCACGTCAAAAACTCTAAAATGTGACTTATAAGTATCACCTGTAACTCTTTGAAAACTTGTGGGAAGTATATTTTGTATTTATTTATTATTTGAGCTTAGAAAACATACATTACAGCATTCTAGAGACTTGATATATTGTATTACCATCCGCTATTCATATATTTTGTATAATTTAGTTTTTTTATGCTTTCACACTCCAATGTTGTTTTTGTTAAGGTATGCTCCGGGTTAAAAGAATAAATCGAATTTAAAATTCTAAGTAAAATATCTTCTTTATTTAGTTACAGATATATCGATAAATCAATTAATTTCAATTTTATCTTATAGAACAAGCGTGAAGGTAAATCATTCATCATGATTTGTATTCAAGTTTAGGAGACGTCAAACAACGCACGTGCAATTAATTATCATTTTACTGTGATGCTAGCCGAATAAGGAATTCAAATACACATGTACGGTGCCCTCTGATATCCTATTAGAATAATTCCGCAAACATTATAGAAGGCACGTTTTATTTTATGTTGCATTGTTTTAGTTTTATATCGATTGAGGACCGCGCGGTTTTTCCGCAACTATGTTTTGTATTCGCTAATGTTAGTAATTTGTTAATGTAGATGCTAGTGAGAATAGTAAATATTTTCAAGCCCCGTAACGGTATATTTTTTTTGTTATTCTTCGTTTAGCAGGTGAAAATAGAATCTACAGTCAAATTAGTCGCCGTAATTGAAGATAATATTTACTTTCTGTTCTGTCCTCAGTACATTTAACGAACAAATAGATACATATTACATATATTCGATACGGTTATTCGGTTACGGTCATTCGAGTTTATGGTCTATTAGACATTGGTAATATATCTATATATATATTATTAGCAAACCCAGATGAGTCGCAAGTGCGTTGCCAGCCTGTGTTTGGGGGAATGTAGATAAAGGAAAGGGAGAGGGGAGAGGGGCGAGGAGAGGGGAAAGGAGAGGGGAGAGGAGAGGGGAGAGGAGAGGGGAG